>VXBO01000807.1:114313-214355 GCA_013400135.1 Rhinoptilus africanus | reverse complement strand
CCAAAGAGCCCCTTTAGGAAACAGTCCCTGCTTCTCTGTTTCCACCACAGAAGCAAAGAAAAGCTTTCCATTAGAGAAAGCTTTCCACAGAAGCAAGGAAAAGTTTTCCTCTCCCCTCTGGAGAAGAGGAGGCTGAGGGGAGACCTCATCACCCTCTACAACTGCCTGAAAGGAGGTTGTAGAGAGATGGGGGCTGAGCTCTTCTCCCTGGGGACAAGGGATAGGACAAGAGGAAACGGGTTCAAGTTATGTCAGGGCAGGTTTAGATTAGATATCAGGAAACATTTTTTCAATGAAAGGGTTATTAAACATTGGAATAGGCTGCCCAGGGAGGTGGTGGATTCACCATCCCTGGAGGTGTTTAAGAAAAGGGTAGATGAGGTGCTTAGGGACATGGTTTAGAAGTGGTTTTTGTCAGGGCAGGTTAATGGTTGGACTTGATGATCTTAAAGGTCCCTTCCAACCTCACCGATTCTATGATTCTATGATTAGTATATTAAGCTAAAAAAATTGTTAATTCTTCTTTATAAATAGTTAGCTCTTCCTCATCCTGCTCTACAAAGGAAAGTTGTGTGTAGAGTTGTTTTGATGTATGTACCATTATTTGTTAGAGAAGGTAGCATAAGGAGTTATAGCTTGTATACGGAACAGAAGTGGCTGAGTCTCATGGTGATTGTGAAGGAACTTTGTTCCCTGCCTCTGGCAGCCGCATCAAGTATTCCTGAACCTGACTCTTCCATGGAGTTTACCTGAAAAAAGGTAGCACAGATCAGGATCTACAGTTGTCATGGAACATACAGAGCAAAATTTTAGAGTACAGTGAAAGCACAAGTTGAGAAATTTTGCTGAAAATGCAACAAAACAGTACGATGGATTTCAAGTCCAGTAGGTACCTCTGCATGTCACCATCTTAAGTCACATTGACCACTATTTCAATTGAGTGTAAATGTTGCTTTAAGCATGCAGGCTGTTATCTACACCTTTCTGATTTTCCTATTGCTGAAGAGGAAGCACAGTGCATGTATCAACATACTTGGTCATTCTTCACTGATCCCTAAAGTAATTACAGAGCTCTCTTGTAGTGCTGTGCTGACACAATATTCTATGCAACATAAAAAAAAAAAATGCTAAGCCCAAGTTAATATAGACTGCACTGAATAAAAAATTTGAATACTTGAGATAAATTGAAAGAATAGTATGTTAGGATTACAGAAGAATTTTGAAATTATTTCCTAAGACATTCAATACTTAAGAAATTGGATGTAAGGGGAAGAAGAGATAGGGGAGCGCAAAATTATGTGATTTTATGGAAGGTGTGAATGAGAAATCACACATTTGGTTATGGAAAGCTGTCTGTTTTTTCTGTACAAATATTCAGTGGCCAGGTTCTGGAGAGCACTGAGGAGTCACTAGAGACCAAGATAAATGGTGGAGGTAGACATGATATCACCAGCACCAATGTTGGTGCAAAAAGCAGCATAGTTGCAGGCTGATGCAACACAACTGGATGACTTTTTTTTTTTTTTAGTTTCAAAAATGAAAACAGTATTGTCTGTTCAAAAAGCACTTTCCCTGTGTTTCATTGAAGCGTTACAGTTGAATAGAAGTAAGGTAAAGAATCTCCTGTCGGATCGCAGTTTCTCGCAAAAGGCTTATAAGAAGCATTTCTCTGCCTGTAACACATGTAAACTTGAACTTTTGAGTTTATTTTTTAAAACATGCATATGTTCACAGAAAGGCATTGCCAAAAGAGTTTTCCATTTCTGTCCACAAAGTATTTTGACCATTCTCAAGCTTAAAAGCAAATCCAAGGTCAAGATCAATGCACATGAATTCCACAGAGCAACACAAGCAGAAATTATGAACCACACTTTGCTGTAACTGCTGGAGGTCAGGTCTGAATGAAGTATTTGCATTTGGCAAGAGGTGTTTTCTCTAGCACTGAATTCAGAAAGGTTTGTTACAGGAGAATTTTGCATGTTATTTGCATGATGGAATAGTCATATTAACATCATCACTCAGTACTATTTTATATCACTATGGTCTTTATATTCCTAGATGATCCAAAAGTTATGTCTGTAGCCAGTCACAGTAACCGATATGTTTCAAGGATTTTCTGTATAAAACTGGTTCCACATACCAACATGGCCCAGCACAAATAAAGTGCAAGGGGAAAGACTGATGCTTTCTCTATGGTTTAATATCACTAAGACTAGAGCAACAGGTCGATTTATGGCTACCCCTAGTCATAATTCTACTCCCATATGCATGTCCCTTAAGAAAGCACAACAATAAACTTTCTGATGTTAATGTAAAGCTTGTGGAATGCAGTTATCTGACTGGTTTGGCTAGATTTTGGAACAACTCCATTAGCTTCTTCCCCTCACTGTTAAAGCAGTTCTGATAAAACGGTGTTTTAGCCACCTATGTATAACTCTTGATGCTCAGTAAAAAAAAAAAAAAGCAAACCACAAATGTAGGGTAAGACTTATCCATGACAACCTGAGGTTCCCTTTCCAGTTCACTGATCTCCTCCTGGAAAGGTAAAGCCTATACATTAATCTCACCCTGAAACAGCAACACAGGATTCTAAGTTTACTACTGTAATAGCTGTCAAGGCAAATCAGACTAGGTCATCTCAGAGTCAGTGAGGACTAGAAGTGGCTTGTCAGCACATTTGAGAGAAAAAAGTGAGCAAAAAGGATGCTAATAATAATAATAGGGCTCTGTTGAGCCCTAAGAGCCATAACCTCAGCTGTAACCTGTTGTCTCTGAATTCAAGAATCCACTGTTGCAGCTAAATACCCTTTCTCTCTGGTGGTGCAACTGTTAAAATAGCAAATATTAAGAGCTATTTGTGGCTCTGACCATTTGCATGGATGCTTCTATTGGGAAAATCCCTGCTTTCACTGGATTGCCTCTTGTGCTTCTGCTGTGTGCCACAAGTGTCATGTAAGACAAATAGAAAAGGGCCCAAGGACTGGACTGTCTTTCAAACTGCCAAAGTTCTTGCAACATACTGCAACATCTGTACTTTTCCTGGATGAAACCTCACCAGTATTACAGAATCTGCTGCTGGAATTGGCCAAAAAGCACAGCTGATGTTGCCAGACCAGAACTCCAGATCACACTCCCAGATCGGCATGTTGGCTCACCATTCTGACAGCAGTGCAGAAAAACAGTGATTATTTTTGTCATTAAAGGAAATGCAGATGGTATATAGCTAGAGCACTGCTATCAAGTTCTAGCCTATAGCCCTTCTAACGTGCCAACCAGGAACAACCACACCCCCACAGTACTCAACAGTAATTTATTCTTTATACTATCACAAGTCACATTCTGTCCCTTAAAAACTTTTGTTCAAGGACTCCACAACCAATTCAGCTAGGCAAATGCTAATTTCATTGTAGCTAGTAAATAGAGGGCTCATTCAGCTCTCCTCACAACTGGAAGCAGAACAGGATGTTGCCATCAGAAAGACGAAGGGATAGGACGAGCATTGGGCTGCCTGGCAATGCGAAAAGGATGGTAAAGAACAGGCCTAACCAGAGCGATTGGTTGAGCTTCTTGGAGAGTGATGCTGGCAGTTCCTCACGTAGAGGAAGATTAAAAAAGTTTTCATTTAAAAAGTTTTCAACTGTGGTGGGCTGACGCTGGCCAGAAGCCAAGCACCCACACAGCCTCTAAACTCACACCACCCTGCTCATTGGGATGGGTGACAAAATAGGAAGACCAAAAGCCAGAAAACTCATGGCTCGAGATAAAGACAGCTAATGGCTGAAGGAAAGAAGAAATAAACAAGCAATGCAAAGGTCACCTCTCACAAGCAGGCTGGTGCCTAGCCGGTCTCTGAGCAATGGCTACCTTGGAAGAAAAAGCCCTCCCCTTCTTCCTGCTCTACCCAGCTTTTATTGTTGAGCTTTGGTCAGTTCAGGTCAGCTGTCATAGAATCACAGAATGTGTTGGGTTGGAAGGGACCTTTAAAGGTCATCTAGTCCAACCCCCCTGCAGTAAGCAGGGACATCTTCAACTAGATCAGGTTGCTCAGAGCCTCATCCAGCCTGGCCTTGAATGTCTCCAGGGATGGGGCCTCCACCACCTCTCCGGGCAACCTGTGCCAGTGCCTCACCACCCTCATTGTAAAGAACTTCTTCCTAATGTCTAATTTAAACCTACTCTGCTCTATGTTAAAGCCATTGTCCCTCATCCTATTGCTACATGACCTTGCAAACAGCCCCTCCCCAGCTTTCCTGTAGGCCCCCATCAGGTACTGGAAGGCTGCTACCTGAAGGGAGGCCTACAAGAAAGCTGGAGTGGGGCTGTTTGCAAGCTGTTTGTCCTGCTGTGTCCCCTTCCAACCCCCAGCCTGCTCACTGGCAGGGGCGTTAGAGTGGGAGAAAGAAAACTGTGATACCATGCAAACACTGTTTAGCAATAACCAAGACACTGCTGGGTTATCAACACTGTTTTAGCCACAAATCCTAAACACAGCACCACAGACACTGCTATGAAGAAAGTTATCTCCCACCCAGCCAGACCCAATACATCAAAGCAAGCAAAACAAATTCCCCAAGGCTCCTCTTAACTTTTAGCTTGAATAAAAGAGAAGGAAGAAAAGCAATGTCTTCCTTGGTAACACAGTGACTAAAGTTGTGTTCCAAGCAAATGCACAATTTGGGAATGATATTACCACACAATTCATCAGATGATTAGCACAGCATATTGAATTGCTAGTCCATAATTTCATGACTGAGTTAGAAGATCGTTCCTTTATTTTAGAAAGGTAGGGTTTATGCTTACCACTGTAAGTTTGACAGGAGTATGTTGTATATAACCGATTCAGGAAGTCTGAAACTGTATCTATCAAGAAAAAACCACTTACTCTAACTGGGACACAGTCAAGGATTGTTGGTGTATTCCCAACCAATGTAATTTTTATGTATGGCTGTGTAAGGCATGACATCTAGAACGCAGAAGTTCTGGTTTGGCATCCAGACCTCTACAGTCATTTCATAGCTGTTCCTATGATAAATTGCACAGCACTGTACCGTGGAAATTGGTCTTCAGTGCTTTGTACCAATTGTTGCTTATTAACCAAATGATTTGAAACGTCAATATAAAAATTGCTAAAATGAAATAGTTATGGTTGTGGGTTTACAGCTCTTCAGACCAGGAATCCAGGACTCCTAGAGAGAAAGAAGTGTCACCATAAAATACTGGTGACTGTAGTTAACCAGAGGGGGAGGTGGGGAAGTCATTAAATAAGGGATCCCATTTCATCAGGCAGGATGATTAAAATGCAGACAAGGAGCTCCTGTTCTGTAGATTGCTCAATGGTGCAAGAACGCAGCCATAGGTGGAGGTGAAGAAATATAAAAGTTCCACAAAAAGAAGTACAATGCCAGTGCAATACATATCCTAAAGTCATCAGAGGATGAAGATGCTGAGAATAGACACCATAAAACTGAATTTGACAGACAAACCACTGCTAGATGATAAATCAATGACTTTTTGATTGGAAGGATCTGACAGTGAAACCAACCTTTCTGTTCTAACGCAGTCAGCTCAGGGCAACACAAAGGTATTATTACAGTGGCAGTGAAGCAAAATATTGATGTCCCTCCTACATCGCCTGGTGAGAACTCAGGTATCCAACTTTCTAATCTCAGTTCTGTTACAATTTTACAGAGTAACCGCAGATAAATCGTCTCAGAGCAAAATCCAAGTGACAAACCCCTTTCCATATTGTCGTGGGGAATTCTCCAATCTGCAAAACATTTTGAATGCACAAAAGCCTTATGTACGTTGAGGTATTCTTACCCAGCATGAGCGAGCCTCTTCATGGTGGCAATTTTTTCCCCTCTCCTAAGCAGGAGGTGGAAGGAGACTATCGACACGGCTACTTTTGACGCAACATTTTTTAATGCAGTTCATTGCTCTGCTTGACTCTGGGGTAAGATTCACTGAAGGACTTGAGGACTGATGCATGCCCAGAATCACCCTGGAGAATATTCCAATCTTTTCCAGGCATGACACATTATAGGCATCCTAAGGGAAGAGCTAGTGCCGTAAATCCTGGGTAGATCCAGTAAACACAATCTTTTACACCGTGAAAGCTACAAGAGCAGTTGTTTTTCTAGAAGTGATGATGACATTGATAGGAGAAGGAGGAGGCTGCTTCAGTGTTCTGCCTATGGGCTTGCAAATATGTTCTTTTCATATTCCTGCCCCAGCAGTACAGGCTCCAAGCCTGTCTGGAGGAAACAAGAGGAAAGTTTCCCTCTCCTTGTATACAACATTGCAAATGGAGCATTAGTTCCCTCCATCTTAAACTTAACACTTATTCTAAGGGTTAAGAAAAACATTTTTAGGTTAAAAGAAAGTATCAAAGCATTCTTCAATGCTCTATTCAAAGACAAAGATGAAGGAAAAACCTTGGAAATGGAAGCAGGGCATCCCACAAGCTCAACTGAATAAAAGATCAAAAAGGGGGAAAGCTGTGTGAAATAATTCTCCACCTAGAACTCAATCTGCATCCAAGCTCAATTTACAGATGAATGAATGATGGAGATGAGCTTAAGGGAAGTAAGCTCCAGTCACCATCATGATTATTATATGAGAAAAGACAATTGCGGCAGTCAAAATACTCACTGAAAATACCATTTTCAGCCCAATTCTTCCATTACAGTAATTTTATGTTTATGCAATTTCAGTTTGTGAAAGATGCAAAGAAAACACTATTTTATTTGAAGGACGTGCTTGCATTTTAAGATCCAGGAACACCAGTGCTGATCCAGCAGAAGAGGGAATTAATTTGCTCCTGTGAATGTATTAAATAAAGGGAACTCTTTCTTTGTCTACTCTTTTATCTGGTATTAGCTTAAAAAATTCTATGCTTAGTCTCTAGCAAAAGGGTAATCATATACAAGTGATATTTTAATGATAACCAATCTATTTATTATTATTATTATATGGACCTAATAGGTTCCTACAAATATGTATGTGGCTGTGCAGACCTGGAAAGGTTAAGCATAACATACAATGCAGGCAAATGATGCAAAACATTTAATGCTAGTGAAGCTCTGAAAACAGCAAAGTCAAGTCTGCCATAACTGGTAACAAAGACATGCCAGAACAGAACAAATCCCACATTTGAGACAGCACTTCTTGTTGAAACTGAACTCCTGGTCCTTGAGACCAGAACACATGACAAGTCAACTAATGAAATGACTGGAATAATCTAGCAGTGTTGTCTTTAAGTACAGGCCCAAATACTTTTCTTTATTTCCCTTTAATTCTAAAGCACTTTCTTAACAAAAATTACACACATGGAGTTGGTTATATTGCCGCATCAGACCTAACTGATACCTGTCTAGGTATTCAAAAAACATGCTTGCTTTTCTATTTACCTATCAACAGCGAAATGGATGTAATGAAATTTTATGTTTTACAAACACAGAGATACTGAAAAACTCATTTATAGAAACATACTTCTCCCCCAGACTGCACAATGTATTCACTATTTATCATGAGTGTTGCTCAGAAAGCATTCAAGATGGTCCCAGTTACTCACATTGTGTGTTTGCTGCATCCACGAAGCCATCTGCTTCCTGACCGAATGACTCCCAGGCCACAAGCAGCCCTCCCCATGTTCTGATTCAAACATATAAAAACTCACACCAGCATTCACAGATGGATATATGTTGGCAGGAGTATCTATAACACTTTCCTCCCTGGGAACTAAAGCTTTTTAGGAAATAAATCTGCAGTGGTAAGGAGAAAGGGGTCAGGCATTCTGCAAAGTAAATGTATCTGAAAGGATATTTGGAAACCTCTCTTTTTAAAGTGATATTTGCTCACCTTTAATCCCAGACATTCCACCTAAAAGAGAAAAAAAGTACTCATAGCAAAATCTTCTCCTTATCATATGCCTCTCAGTCACATCTGTCACTCCCAAGGCTTTTCCTCCTAATAATTCTCAAACCATACCAACAAGAACAATCCTTAAACAAATCATAACACCTAAACAAACAGAACAAGTTACTCTACTGAAATTTAAAAAGTCTGTAATTCTGTAATAGGCCTGTGCTGACCTAAGATCATACAGATGTTAAAAGCCGAGGTCACTCAAGGCCCCCAAAGGCTGAAGCTTGTTTATTTGTAACAGTTGCTAACTGCATTTCACATCACTTTGGTTCTTCCTTCATTTGTCTGTCAAAACGCCTTTGATGGAAGAGGTAATTAAACATTTCCAAAGCTATTTGCAGTTAGTATTATGGTTTTAATGAAAATAAATAATGCAATAACAAAGCTCAACTGTCTGATTACCCCCACACCCACTTTTTTTATCTTTTTTTTTTTTTTTGGTTTCTTTTAAGTGAAAAGCAAAACTGGGAGAGCATCTAGCTTCAGCTTTGCCCTTGAAAATCAGGTAATGTAGTACCGTGTGTTCTGAATTCAGTTTGCGCTCACAGCACACATGCACACAGCTGTCATCCCACTTTGATAGGGAAAGCAGACTAAGATTAGGGCAGAAAATGCCCGTGACCTTGAGAACTATCACTGCTGATATAACAGGTAGCTTATTGGTGTGTAGGCACATCCACAAAGTTAAACCATTAGCCAGATCCTCACAGCTATTGTTGCATCTCCTGGAAGACTCGAGAAAGACTATTTTTAAAACTGTATGGCTTCAGGGTCAAAATCTGCTTGCTCAAAACTCTTTCCAACTAATGGTTCTCCTCTCTTGCAATTACTTAGTGACTTTCCTGTTTCTCTTTTACATAGAAAGGACTCGGAAATGACAATGATAGCCGCACAAAACCATAACCAGATGTACAATACTGAGCATAGTTCACATATACTCTAAAACAAATTGAAGTCTCACTTCCCAGGCAGGTCTGTTCTTGATAGTAAGTTCTTGAGAAAAGCTGCTCTGGTAGCCAGCGTAGCAGAAATTCAAGAAAGCCCTTTTCAAAGCTTCATGCTTCCCTTTCAGATCCATTTCTATGTGCTTGGGGCCAAAGAATATTTAAGAAATTAAGTCTTAACAAGTAAAAGCACTCCTGTATTCCAAGAGAAAGACAGTGAAGGGAATGGAAGACATACATCCATAGGAAGCACAGGGGTATGTATACCCAAAGTTCATGCTAGGTCTTAGATTTCTCTGAATCTCAGCTTCTCCTGGATTTTGTTTGTTTATTAACAGCCTTATATCTAGCTCTTAAAAGGGCAGCAAATACCCTTAAAATATGAAATGAACTATGTAACTGTAGCTCCTCTAGTTTTCTTACAGCATTGCATATTTAAAGTTTCTCTTCAGGCTGCAGATCCTGAGAGGATAGGGGAATGACAAGGCAAGATTTTCCATTTCCATTAGAAAGAGTTTCTTTTTATCATCCACAGTTGCAGAGAAAACATGCTCACAAATGTATTTCAAAAGCACAAAAGCACTCTACAAACTGAGAAACTGAGGAGGAAGGGAATCCAAAGTGTATTACTGTATATAATGCCAGGGTATGGGGCTGGGGGAGGGGTGGTGCAGATCAGCACACGCACAGTGTCAGAAGTGATGGAGCTAGCAGTGTGACCTGACTTTGAAGACCACCTGCAAACAACCACCTCCATTTCATGTATTGCTGTTTTTCAGATGCTAAGGGTGATGCTTCAGGTGGCGACACTGTTTATGTTGCCACTCTTGGGCGGAAAAGAAAAGATTGATCACATGAGCAGGATTTACATCAGGCATGGTTTGTACCATTCCATCTACCTGTACATCATTCATGGTGATTCAGACTATCAAAGCCAGGCCCAGAAAGCTAAAATTTAAAACTGCAAGCCTTTTATGCTATACAGCAGGGTTACAGCAAGGTGTAATTCATTCTCTTAGGAGAGGGAACTCGACTTTCATAAGCCTGAGGAACCAATAAGGCAAAAGTGTTTCAAATAGATGTTACAGAAAAAAAGCAAGAGGACAGCACGGGAGAGAGACAAAGAAGGGACAGATGGTTGTAAAGGGCAATGCTAGTCTTTCTCTATACAGAGGTGTTATTTGCTAGCAATAGCTTTATTAATGGCACTATCAATCTCTCTTTGAACATAATAGAGTATTTTTGCCACAATTTCCCACTCTCTCTGCCTGAGCTGTAGCAGGGGAAGCAACAGTGACTGGCATGCTAAATTTGGGTGTCACACTGACATGCTTGGCACAGGATGAAATGTCTGTGCTGGAAGCTGCAAGCGGAGCTGTGTTCACATCACCAGTTCCCAGCTGACGGAGCCCACTAGGGCTATGGGCAAAGCATCAAATCAAGCTGAACAAGCTCTGCTGGGCTTGTTCACTTAGTCCCAGCAGCAGCACTGGCCAGAGCCAGAAGCACAGTGGGAGAAAAAGCACTGGCAGCATGACAGGGGCTGGGGAGCAAGGCATGCAGGAAGGGAAGGACGGGGGGAGATAAGGAGTAGCCACTTCAGACAGCATGAAGGGGGACACCGGCTTGTAGAGGGCAAACGTGAATAGAGCAGAAGTTCGTGGCAGCCACAACTGTGAGTGTCACTCCGAAAGCTTTGGGAACCAACAGTCTATTCATTTATCCCCTTAGTTGCTATCACCGGGAGAGCCGAAACAAGGGTAGCAACAGTGGGGAGTTTGGGCAGAAGTTTCCCAGCCTGGATACAGCCCGTGGTTCTATTATGTCTCTCTATAATGAAGCGTTTCACTGATGCCAAGACAGTTCAAAGAGAAGATACTCTGAAAACGGTATTCTCAGCTGCTTTTTTCAGCAAACTGCCTCACGAGCAAGACTCTCTCACAATTAGTTATGTTGGCAGCCAGCATTACATTGCACCTAGTGAGACACATACAGTAACTGAATGTGACATGCCACCATAATGACAGATCAAACTAGGACATTTCAGAAGACAAAGTGCTCCAATACAAGAGGCTTAAAGAGGCACTAAAGAATTTATGGAGAATGAAATGCAACTTCAGGGAGGGTGATGAAATTATCAGCCTCACCAAGAGCAAACATGCAGCCAAATGGCGGGATCATATAATCCCGTGCTACTGAGACAGGCTTGTTGGGAGTCTCAATATATTCATCTTCTTAACTGAAGCTGAGCTGAACTGATATGACCACATTAGTACTGTCAGACACAAAAATGTTCAGAGAGGAAATTTTAAAACTTTTTTCAGTGTTTGAACCACAAGGTTTTTAAATTAAGAATGCATGTTAAAAGCAATTAGTGAGTAATAGCTAGTAGAACTTTTTTATTAGAGTTTTCTTTTTTCTTTTCAGTATAGACATATTTTTTGCAAAGATGTGTGGTTTCCTTTAAATATTTTCAAATTTTCACAGGAAAAAAGAAAGGATTTTAGAGGAGGGAGAAAAAAACTTCCTTTGTAAAAAATCATTCCTTCTCCTTTCAAAAATACCCACTTGTGTTTTCAACGTGAGTTCAAAAATGCTTTATGTATTAAATACAGCAACTCTCCACTCCCCCACCACCACACACTGCCTTACTTCAAGTTGCCCTCTTACTATAAGGACTAAGAGTCTGATTCGGTGATGGTTGACTTGACTTTAATGAGAGCTGAAAGCACTCAGTTCTCTGTGGAAATGAGTTAATGCCTCAAGTGTAAGTCCTTAAGATGTGGAGTGGAGTAGCGTGTTTATTCCGGCTTGCTACCTGCAGACAGGAGGATGTACCGCTAGCAGAGTTGGGTGACTGTTGTTCATTTTCTGCATGAGGAGCAATGGTGTTAAGGAGGCTGTGGCAGGAACTGGGCAACCGGGCAGGTTTTGTTTTGCAAGGCTGATCCGGTAGGGCTCAGCCACCAAGGGAAGCAAACCCCTGCCAGCCTCCTTGGCTTTGTGCTGGCAAATGCAGCCCATGCTTTGGTATATGTAAATACTCCCCTGCAATTCAGCAGAATCCACTTCAGTTCCTCCCCTACAGAAGGCTTCCTATAAGACCCTGAGAAAGGCACATAAGGACAGAGTTTTAGAATTATTAAAATTTTGCCATTTTAATGTTTTAAACTATACAGACCAGGCTTGTAGGTATCGATGTATTAGAAGGATAATGCTTACGCCAGCAATGCAAGGAACAGCAAAATGTGTGACCAAGAGATGTGTACAAGTTGTGAGGAATCCAAGTAGTACACATTATGGGCCATAAGAACCACATAGAGGTTCTGCTGTGTAATTCTCATCCTCGCTATAGAACAACTTGAGCATTTTCACAAAAAAAAATCTTTTAAATATGTAAGCATCCTTAACTACTTCCTACAGGTTTGCACCTTCTGTTTGGGGCTCCTTCTCCCCTGCTGCAATAACCTGAGCCTCATATGTCCCCCACATCATACCTACTAGGCAAGAAATGCCATATGCTATGGATTATCTGTAGATACATGCATGCATATTGGCAAGGCAGTGTGTATGTGCTAGTTGATTTGTTAGCTTATGCAATCGCCAAGTTTTCCTCTAATTTCTCACAGCATGGGCAGCATTTGGATAGATTTTCTCTTTCCTGATGCCTATTTATAAGTACTTAATTATCTTTAAGATAATTTCAAATTTGCTTGAAAGGAGGAGAGAAGGCTCTAAACTTATAAGACACACAAAACAACTGCATAAACTTCTTTTTTAAAATATAGGTAGACTACAACACCGTTCTAACAAGGAGTGCTAGATGCCCCCCCCCATTGGTATGTCTGCTATACAAACACACTGCATTACATTTTGAAAGCTATGTAGACCAGAAAAGAGGAAAACCAGCAGCACATCCTAATCCATACAAACAGTCCACTAAGTGCTGACTTCTGGCTGCCAAAACGTCTCAACAAGCTCTGCCTCTTCAACACACACAATGTCGCAGACCGGCCAGCATATACACAAGAATGAAACACCATATTTGTATAGAAACTCAAGACATTATTGGCAATGGCCTGAGCCTCCATTTTTAGTCTTAATGTCACAGGTGCTTCCAAGCAAATATTAATTTAAGGGTGAGATGTATATACGTTGGGACTGCACAGATTCTCCTCTCTCACGCGGTTTGGAGTGCATGGCCATAATATACGAGAAAAGGAACAGGAGAGGATAAAGGAAAATGCCTTGGTCCTTACACGGGCCACTCTGCATCTTCCTTGAATGCAGAGCCTGAACACAGCCCTGGCCCTGACAGGGAATAGAAGGCATCAAGGGAGATTGCATGCAAAAAGGAGCATTATTGCATGGACATCAGTAGTGTATACTCAGAACAAACATCTTTAAGTACAGAAACGTACCGGAGTACAGGGCCTTGTATCCTTCCTCCATTATGACAATCACAGGCTTGAAATAAGCCATAAGGAGGACACTGTCAATTCTCAGCTGGGATGGGATACCTCTCATTTATAAGGAGGACTGCCTCAGCTCTCACAGAAGCACAGAGCTAGGCATTAAATGAATGCCTCCATTTCTCCTCTGCTTTCTTTGGGGCTGTGTTGTGCTCTTCCTAGAGGACAAACCACAGAGTACCTAATAAGGAAGCTCCCTCAGTGCTCACCTGGAGCCTGAGCTTATAATGACCTCCTATATAGCAACACCCTCCATTTAATTCAGGGAAGCTGTAGCTCATAAGGCTCCTGCTGGGGTTGGCGCTGCTCAGCGTGTTGCAGGAGGCAGTCAAGAACTTCCACGGCCCAGCTTCTATTCCAGGCTGACAACAAAAATCCAACTGCTCAGGCAGAGCTGCAGCAGCAGGGCCCCTTTTACTGAACTTGCTTCTGATATGCCAAGCCCTGCTGAGCCTGTGGAAATCAGGTTTACAATAGCAGCTGCAGCCATTAGCTCCCTCTTTTGTGATTTCCGGCATCATTATGCTGTTTGCGAACTTTCCTTTAAATGACTAGACTATAGGCTGGGAGAGATGAGACTTAGCATAAAAGCACATGTACACACTGACACACAAAGTGTGACAAACCCCAATGGCAAGGTTCTGCTAATAGCTTGTTATTTAGTGACATAAAATCACTGCTAAGATAATACAGGAAGCCTATAACTCTAACAGCCCTTTGACCGAGACAAGAGACAGACCCAGAAAAAGCCCCTTTCACAGCATTCCACACAGCAGTTAAATGCACACAGGATACAAAAACCTCAAAGAAAACAACTACCTTTCTGCCAGAAAAAAATACACCCCCTTTTGGTCACGTATGATGCACAGAGGTAAAGCACTCTTCTCACAGAGGAAAAAGGCTGAAGTGTGCTTTGGAAAAGTTTTGCTTTAAATTGGACTTCTAAAAGTGGCTCTTGGAAGCAGCTGTTCTTTCTCCTCTTCCTTCTCGCGTACAGCAGAGCCTTCTCCTTTCAGCCTCGGTCTTGACCAGGACATGAGGGAGCACAGCAGCAAAACCAAAACTAAATACATGCATCTAAAGGCCTGTTTCACACTTGAAAGCTGAACAGACAGTGGTTACCTAGCTGCATGTTGACTGATAGGATTGCACTTGCGCAATTATCTAATGTGGACACAGATTTAGTGCTTCAAAGGCACTTAAAACACTGCTGTGCACGAGGAAACAGAGACTGTGCTGAGGATGCAGAGCCCACTGAGGCAGTTTATGTCCAACGCGGCTTATTACTTCAGGCACCAAATTGTGTTTATGTGGCCCTAACGGCACGCGGAGCTGGTGCAGGTGTGCAAGCAGCACGGTTATGTTCTCGTGGCAATACACCTGTGAAGGCGGGGAGAGCAGTGCAGACACACTGCGTCGCTCTGTCTGGAGCCAGCTCAGGGTCAGAGTGGGTTCTGAGCTGATTCCACGCAGCTGTTGGTACAACACGCTCGCCAGCACTCCTCAGCACACACCAGGCTG
Organism: Rhinoptilus africanus; assembly: GCA_013400135.1. Classification (NCBI taxonomy): domain Eukaryota; kingdom Metazoa; phylum Chordata; class Aves; order Charadriiformes; family Glareolidae; genus Rhinoptilus; species Rhinoptilus africanus. The sequence goes on along the minus strand of VXBO01000807.1, from coordinate 199,492 downwards.
CTTACCACGTGTGCAGCCCCGTCGCCGCATAACTATCCTGTTCAAGGATGCAAACTGCCTCCAGGCATCTGTGCCCGTAAACCTTTCCGGATGGAAGCGCACTGAAGAGCACAAAGACACCAAAGCTGGTTTACATAAGCCCCTCTTCATTCAGAAACAAGAATATCAAAGGTTCCATAATCCAGGATATCCTTGTTCCCCATTGCTGCATACAACGACGACCGTGCTGGAGACATGCAGATGCCATTAATCCATGCATATCCGTGCTAACGGCACAGCTGAAGTGCATTGCTATCAGAGGAGCTGTGCTAATTTACATCATCTGCGGATCAGTATGCAAGGGAATACACCAGAGCAGGGGTGGCAGGGATAGTTGCAGTCACAACCAATTGGTTCCTACTGAGCCAAAAGTACAATTTCTGATTTGACAGGACCAGTAAGCAACTGACGCACTTACACCCCTTTGTTTACAAGAGTTTGGCTCTGTAACCTAGGGAGGGAGACAGCCCAACACACACCACACTTCACTCTCTGGCTGCTAATTGCCTTGGATGACTCTTTATTTATATAAATAATTGACTTGACGTATCCTGCCAAGAAGACACCTGAGCCCTACATAATCTGCTAATGCTGACTTTAATGATCCACGTCCAGCATATGGGCACCACCATTCCCATCCTACCCCCCCAGATCCCCAATAAGTCCCTCACCCATCTGGGCAGAAGGACAGATGAAATGATCAAGGAGTAACAATGGCAAGGCCCAGGATGGAACGACTTATCAGTTTGGGCACAGGTCCTGTGGGATCTGACCGGCTTCCTCAGGGAAGGCACTCTGCAGATGAGGCCTCACTACAGAGACCTACTGTCCCTGGCCTCTATTGAAGGCAGATGAATTATTTGTAGCAAAACAGTTGATCCCATCAACTTAGACTCTTGTACTGGTCCTTGAAATATGAAATGTGTAGGGTCACATTTGTCAATGAGTCTATAGTTCACCTGGTTTCAATAGGCAACAAATCTATTCCAATTCATGAAGCTGTTGGCATGTTTTCCTCATGCTTCAGATCTTAGCCATGAAAACTTAACCTCAGTTATGTACTCTTTATAAGGGATAAACCTAAGCCTCAGTAAACCCTCAGCTTTGAAATTTTTAAAAGCTTTCAAATTAGGCTGAAATCTAACCTTGCAAAAGGTGTGTGTTTAGACCAGGTGCTTTTTAATCCACTACAAGTAACAGATGTTTTTGACTGATGTGTTTGTATCTTCTCATAGTACACCAGGACAGGCACTGTAAGCTTTGAATACAAATTGAGAGATTTTACTCCCATCAGGAATATGACAGCTGCTTCCTACTAGTTGCCTGACATATAATTTTTAAGAAAAACTGTGACAATTGAAATACCTAAAGTTTTTCAAAGCATAGTTTGACTCCACCTGCAAAGCGTATGTTTGTTGCCAGTGTACGACCCAACAACTCTATACCACATAGCCCAGTGCTCCAAGACTGGTGCTTTAGCTTTCATAACACATTGCTACCTATTACTGAGACATTTGTGCCACACTATACTTTATTATCTTGGACTCTAAATACTACAGCATTCTCTAAGGGCCCACTTCTTCAGCTATGTCTGTCAGTACACTTTCCTCGCACATTTTGTCCCACTAAGGCTTGTCGGTTTAATTTTACGGGTAGAAGTTTGCAAGATGAAGCAAGATTGCTAGAGTGATGACAACCTGCACACAGAGAGCTCAGAATATTTACAAAACAGTCCAAGCTGAACATAATGACAGTCAAATGTTTATCACTGCTGGAACAGAAGAGTGCACTGCTATTGCTAATTCTCCCCATTCCACAGCTAAAGAACTTTATTCTCCAGGACAGCAAATGGAAAAATATTTACCAGCATACCGTATATGCACTACACAGCAGAGCTGCAAGCACACCACATGCAAAGATACTAAATGTCAACACTTCAGCCTCGAGCAGGTTCTTGCATCCAAAACTAAAAGTATTGGTAACCTTTCTGCCAGACGTATTTGGTAGAAAGCTCTATGTTCAAATATAGGCTCCTCTGCAGCCTCAAGGATGGCTCCTCCAAATATTAACTAACATCAGGAATGCAGGAAAACACAAACAGCTTGCCTAGCCGCTCTAAGCAGATCCTGCTTTCCCTTTTGTAATTACTAAATGTGGATATAAAAGAAGAAAAACTTGTTAATATTAAAAAGATAGGAAGGCAGGGGAAAGCACTACTACCTGTTGGTGGAAAACCCAAAAACCAGTACATTCATTTTTATGTGTCAATACCAATGAACAACAAACACCTGCTTTTCAAGTGTTCCTGGCAGTATTTCCTTCCATTGGTTTCCTCACGAGTCTTTGGTCACTTCACAAAGGCAAACACCTTTTTCACTTGCTACTGTTCCCCCTTCACTGTATCCTGTATTTGCCAAGGTTGCTGGCAAACACTAGCAACATCCAAGCAACTCAAGTCCATGCCCAGCATCTCAGAGAAGGTCTTGTCTTGCATTTCCAGGGCATTTGTGCCACATGCCAGATCAGCCAGAAGACATGAGTCAGTTCTCTCTGTAGTAGGTAACACGATGTCTGCTCCTTTAAATTCTTTCATCTCATCCTACTTCACTACTCTCATGAACGTTGCCTTCCCATGGTCCTTCAGTAAATTTTTCTAGATATGCTTCTACACCTCTCATTAGCTTTAACAGAGGTGGAGCCTAGAGCAGTACATCAGAGTAGGTTTTCATGTTCCTTACCAAAACTCCTTGTAGCACGGATAAAGAAGAAACCTGATCCAGATTCCTATCAGACATCAGTTCTCTCACTGTCAACAAGAAGGTTCATTAGCATTTGCAATCCTGGTATTCAGGTCATACCACAGTTAATGATCAGTACTACATGTGGGTCACCCTTGATGCTTTACAGCACATAACTGAGATAACAACACACATATCTTCACTCACAATGCTCTCAGTGCAATTATGTGACCTCTGATATCACATAACAGAATTAATATTAGTCACAGTTTACTCACCCATATGCCTGAAACGTATGGGAGGTGCCACTTCAGCTAACAGATCCCACATGATCTTTCTTCTCTCTCTTTCACCAACAGGTGGTGGAAGACAGCTCCTGCTCCATGGCGCCCAGACCACAGCCTTATGCGTGGGCATGACGGGAAAACCCAGTACTAGTTTAGCAGAGAGGCGCGTGCAATAGCAATACAGCTTTCTCCTTAGATTGTGTATCCATAAACACTGCTCTCCATACAGACTCTCCATACGGGTATGTGACTTCATTATGGGTGTGTGAGACAAGGCATTAATAACCAATTTACAGCAAGAAGCTGGAAGTATGGCAAACTTCCCTGTGGAGCAAGAAGTCCTCTACTTCCCCAAGGTGTGAACTGCTGGTGCCAGCAATATCTGCAGAAGAAAATGTGAGAAATATGTACTTTGAAAAGCAGATCATCAGCCTAGAAACACAGTCACAGGGTAAAGAGTTCAGATTTCAGGGCTTAAACTGACTGTCCCAAAGACGTTGCACCCAGAGATCCCTTCAGACCTGGAAAAAAATGGGCCTTTTCAGCTAACCTAAAGACAGACAGGATTGCACGGTTGCGTGTGCTGGGTACGTGTTTCCATGCTGAACCTTCCATACTGTTTAGAGTAAGACCTTTCTCAATATTGATCATTAAACCAACTCACTCTATAAGCTAAAAAAGTCAGCAGGCCCTGACAGCCCTGGACAGATGAACATGATGTTAAACATTCATATCCGAAGAATATAAAAAGGTTAAGATGTGTGGTTACCGTTTTGTTTCCAGTTTTCAACGAAGAGCAACAGGCTGTTTCTCACTTGGCAGTCATGAGTTACAACTCCTTAGTCATAAAGGAAAACCCAGTCCATTACATTTTCTTGATGATTCAGGCAGACCCCTGTACATTGTTCTTCACTTAAACATTTTGACGGATGAACAGATTAATTTCAATTTATAGCTTCTCCCTTCCCTCCCAACAAAGCTCTAAAACTGGCCTTAAGGCTAAAAAGCATGACAATTCATAAATCCCACTTCTTACTATTTGGTAAATGGCTCCTACATGATTGCTTTTGCTTTTCTAGGGAGTTGTCATCTTTCACTGCTTTTGCATCCAGCAAGCACCTGTAGTTCCCCCAACCATACATCCACTGCTGTCCATGCTACAGCTTCTATTACTTTGTCATCCCTCCCATACGAAACATGTAGGCTCCACATTTTCCTACAAGTGCCTAGTGACCCAGCATGCATTTTATTTGTGGCTTTAATAAAAACCTTTCCCTCGGAATAAGGGAGATTCAGAAGATGCTACAGATGAGGGAACTAAAGATATAGAGCCAAAATAATGGGAATGTATTTCAACAGGATCTTGAAAAGAATGAGAAAATAGCCTGTACTGCAGTGGAGCCTCAATTATCCCCCATCACTGTGGAACTCTGCCTTCTGGAGGCTACAGAGCAATGTGCTGTAGGACATAAGGAAAGAGAGGAAGGTTGGTGTGCCAAGCACAGCAGACCAGCAACTACCCAGGGTATCAGGAAACAGGATTTACTCTTTTCAGGCTGCCATTAACTTGCTTTCCAGCCCCAGAGCCACTCAGCTTGTGTGTTTTAGCACCCCTTAGTAAAGCAAGTAGAGCAGCACCTTGGCAAAACGCTTTGAGCAGAAAACACTAGATAGGCCTTGTATAGAAACCATGCAAGTTATCAGGAGCCCTCCCTTCTGACTTTCCTATTAGATTTTGCTCTATGGAGTGCAAAGTCATTGGTCTACATAAAGGTGTACACTGAGGTAGCAGCCAATGGCGACTTACAGGAAAGTGTGGTTTTGCTCTGGGTGCTCTGCAAATACAGCAGTGACCAGATCTATGCAGACAGCTGAGAAAAGTTATGGGCTCAAACTTCTTCCATGAGTTTCTATTGTTTCCAGAGGTTCTCACAAGTTTATCACAGGTTGGTAGGGGTTGGAAGGGACCTTTGGAGATCTTCTATTCCAACCCTCCTGCCAAAGCAGGTTCACCTAGAATAGGTTGGACAGGAATGCATCCAGGCAGGTTTCGAATGTCTCCAGAGAAGGAGATATCCTGATCATTTAGGTGAAATGTTACATCAATAAGAAAAATCTCAGTGTCACACTCTTTGTTGAATTCACAGAGCAAATGTACATTTATTTCAAGAATAGAGGATTCAGTCATCTGTCTCATTAAATATTCCCTCCTGCATTCACTTCATATCTACAGTTTTCCACTCCCAAAATCCACTTTCTTCATTCTTAGCCATTCTTCCCTCAGGCACAAGCCCTTCATAGGAGCAGTATAAAGGATTCCTGGTTAACATGGGAGATGCAATCTCATTTTTCCTCATGCTGGTACTAATGAAGCTCACCAGAGTGATTAATTTATCTCCCTCTTGATATATTTGCTCATGTCAACTCTAGGAAAGATTCTGTCAGTCAGGGTAACATTAACACTACGGTATCAACTCTTCAAAGCTTTAACTAGATCAGATATGATTTAGACATGTCATGGGGATGGTTTTCATCTCTCTGACTCAAGGAAAGTGAAAATCAGGTGGAGGAGGCTTATATTCTTCCCCTGTATTTGTCTCTCCACTCAGTTTCTCTTACTTTCAGACAACCAGGGGTTGTGCCGTGACAACCGGGAATGCATGTGTTTCTCAGATCCTCTTTAAATTGGCAATATGCTTTTCTTTTTTTTTTTTTGTCCCAGCACATCCCTTGATCTCAGAATGAAATAACAGTAGAATGGTTAAAGTATGAAGAGTGACATAAATGATTTACGGTCCTTCACAGGCATACCCAATGGGAGAACTGCTATTCTCTTTAAAAGTGAGTACACTTCACACTTTAAAGTGGCAGGAGTTGTATGAGTAAGAGAAAATGTATATATTAAAAAAGATATATCCCTGTTTTCCCCAGGCATAAACATCCTTCTGTCTCATTATCTATGTTTCAAACATCTGTCTTTAGATCATTAGACTCCCAACGCAGATATAGTTGGGGTGATGTATAGAGGAGAGAAGAAGAACAGCAGAAGAAAAATTCTCATAAACACCTTCTGGGGCTGATTTAGAGGAGGCAGCAATCATGTGGGGACCATTAGCTAGAAAAAGCTGCTGCTTCAGCTAGCTACACATACAAGGCTCAGTAAGATGAAGAGACAGGATGGATGCTTCAAGACAGAAGCACGGAAAATGGCACACTTATGTGGGTGCAGGACAGGGATCATGCAAAAAACCCCTCACAAATACATATAAATATTTCACCTTTCTACTTGTTCTGTCCCTGACCCGAGCACCTCTGACCTCCCTTCTCCCACAGATCCAGGGGCCTGTGGACTGCATACATTTGATCACCCTTCAGGTAGCAGCACTGACTGAAAAACCTATCTTCTCATTCCTGCTATTTCCTATTTGTTATTAACCTCTGCTGGAAATCACTCCCACAAAGTTACCAAGTGTGTGTCACACAAATACACACTGTACTGCTGGGAGAGCTACTTCACAGGAACTCTCCCTAATCCACCCCAGAAAAAAAAGCAGCAGGTTAGTTTAAAATGTTAATTGGGTGGTTTGAGCAAACTTGTCTAATGTTCCCTAATGTGCGGTTTAGGGAGTGCTCACACTAATCACTGGGTTAGAGGCAGTAATTCCTCATCCTGTGGGTAATGATGAGAAGCCTGAGGCAAAAAACCATCTCCATCTAGCTGGGCTGGAACTGAAAGGAGATACATTTTCACTTTTGTCTTAAAGCAGAGATAAGGTTTAACATCTTTGAAATATGTTTAACAGACCACAGTCAGCTACCTAATGCATTCTAATATGAAAACTTCAAACCACATCTCAGACAAACATAAAACGCAGTTTAAAAAGTCATCAATTAAAATGCATAAGCTAACATACCACTTTCTTTATTTTGACAAATGTTAAGACTGCCTTTTCCACTAAATCCCAGGGTCTCACGCAGCCTCCCCAGCGAATTCTTGCGCTAGCATCTGACATCATTCCTCACACTACTTTGGCTAAGCGTGCAACACACTGATCACATTAAATGTACTGCTTAATTCAGTCTTATTATGATGCTTCCACCCTCACAAGGCCTGTCCCTTTCTGAGAGATACCAGTAGAAACAAAATTTTGGAATGGATTTTGGTTTTTTGATTTAGAAAGAAAACATAGATATCTTCAATTCAGAAAGATGCTAAAGGCCCTTGCAAACAACATATGAAACACTACTTCTTTTACTGCTACATCTCATCCACCACAAACAAACAAGACATGAATCTCTACCCATAGTAGTAACGCTCACCTAGACACTGTTCTTACCACCACAAGCAGTGAAAAACACATATGTATCTCCAACTACTGAAAAATTTAACTAGGAAGAGTGAATTTACTAAAGTTAGAATTTAAACTGCTGAAACACATTTTGACACTGTCTCCCTCATCACCTTAACTGACACAAATTGTTGAAACTTTACTGTATGTCTCAATTGAAGTCATCAGCACCTCACCATCTCCTGGGCAATGCAGTTACATGAGGGATACCCTTAGCTTATTATGACAAAAACTGATGGCCACCAAAACCTGTTTTTTCATCCAAAAGTTCTTTTCTTGACTCTGTGTGAAGCCAGACCAACTTCCAAAAAAAATTAAAAATCAAAAGGACAGATGGTGAGAACTGAGTAAACCAGGGATCAGTTTCAAGTAATATTAGTATCCACTGGCGCTTTCAGTGGCAAATTCAACATTAACCACTATGCCTGGCCTGAATATGGGTAGGCAAAGCTTGGCTATTTTAATTACTTTCTTGATCATTTCTCTAAATCATCATTGTGAAATCTCAAAATGAAACACCTTGAATTGGGGGGAAAAAAGCAAAGTTTGTTCTTTGCAAACGTAGCTATGTGAGAAATTACTTCCCTGAATACCCCAACTTTAACGAGCACAGTTAGGTGCACATCCGTGTTTCTATCCACATGTTTTGGTTAATAAACACATATTGTGTGAAAATTCTAAGTACAATGAAGAATTGATACTGTGGAGTTATGAAATTTCTAAAATAATATACATGTGGACTTGATACGCAGATCAAATAGAGGAGGCCCTGACCCAGCAAAGCACTCCAACACATGCTTTAAGTCTGTGAATATTGTCACTGAAAGCAAATGAGACCACTTGTGTGCCGAAAGTGTTTTGCTGGATTAAAGCCTAAAGAAAGGGGGGAACTGCACAAAAGACTTTTTATGACAAGCAGGAGAGAGAATTCCCACCAGTACTCCAAGAAACAAAAAATGACTGGACACCTTCTCCGCTGGTTGCTAGGACATCTAACTCCCATTTACCCATGCCACATAAACCTTACATTCCCAGAAGCTTTCTCCCAAAAAAACTTACATCCCCCAAAAATTTTAAAAAAAAAAAAAAAAAAAAAAGTTAAGTCTTAAAAACCTAAACAGTTAAGGGAAAAAGGGGGAAGCTATTTTGCTTTAAATCATGGTGAGTACTCTGTGGCTTCAAGAAGAAAACTTATTTTTGCAATATATCACTACCCTTTTAGATGCTTGGAAAACTATGGTCATAAAAGAAAAACCCTCACCAGTTATAGGAAGCATTAGGTCAGTGAAGGGCTCACAAAAAATAAAATAAAGGGTAAAGAACCATTTTTTTCTAAAGCAAATGATCCTATATATTACCTCTTTAGTGTATAGGCATCTTGGGGAAAATGAAAATTAGTCCAAAGTCACACAGAGGTAAGGTACATGCAAAAACCATGAGCCAGGGTAAGGTACCACTTATAGCACACAATACGGAGCAGCCAAGCCAGGGAGAGCAGGTCACAAGGATGGAGCAAACCGGATATGATTTTATTGTACCCCAGACCAGAGAAATGGTTCTGGTCTCCTGAAATGCAATCCTCCACCTCTTTTCTCCAGAGCTGTGCAGATCTGCACTATCCCTCACATTCCCACTCCGAGACACAGATACATGCCAGCAGCTAAGCAAAACAATGTATCAACATGGATAATTCAAAAATTAAGAGCAAAGAGTGGAAAAAGATCAATCTTCATATACCTCAGCTTCACTGTTACTCTCCCACCTCACTTGCCATGTGTGAACTGAGAGTGTGAGCATGACTGCATCATCAGTTATATCAAAGGAAATGATTCTGCAAAGAGTGGCCTCATGTCAATAGCTTTTCGATTTTCTGTGCTGAATCACAAAACCTTGGTGTGAGTACATGGTGAGGAAAGCAGCAGCGACATCTTGACCAATTTGATGATTAAGCCTTGGTGAAAAGTAGCACATCCTAAATAGAATCTTGCCAAAACCACTCTCTTGTCCTGTCAAAAAGTATTCATCCACTGGACTGCTAAAAGTTTGCAGATTTTGCTTAACTTTGCATAGATGCATTCAATATTTTATTTCTCTGCTCTGATTCCCTGAAACAAAATTGTCACCTATCACTTCAGTCCCATGTAAAAGCCCCAGGCTGCTGTCAGAGTACCTCAGAGACGTGGAGGGAAGCAGTGGCAGGTGTAATGTCAGGTCATCTTAATAGCGCACTTTCTGGGAACAAAATTCAGCTTTATCAAGAATAAAGAAAATTTATATTTTAATTTGGAGGTTTTTTTCTCCTTGTCTCATTTCCACAGCCTACTTAAGATTACTTTAACCGGGCGGTTTTATTCAATTCTGTATCAGAGTGTATTATTTTTTCCAGTCAATCATTTTCAGATTATTAAGGAAATGTGCCAAATAAGTGATTTCCAGTAGTTCAAGATGCACATTTGGTACAACCCGTGCACTTCTGACGTACATTTCACCCAGCTGAGGGCAGTATCTTGCACACAATAATACGTACCCCTCATGAGAAACCCAACCACAGGCACATCTCTGAGACTCTGTAAGCCTCAGATACCAGTCTCAGAATAATCATACTGAAAAGGACAACTTTCTCAGTGTCAAAGATTACTTCCCTTGAGGCTTCTCAGTTCCTTCTTCTCAGACCATTTTCCTTCCTTCATACTCATGTCTTCTTTCTCATCTACCTCTCCCCTTCCTCTTTTTTCAACTCAGTTGTCTCCTTTGTTCTCTCCGGTCATTCTGTCCTCCTCCTCTCCCCTCGTACTTAACGCTTCAGTAAAGAGGGGAGAACCCATCTCCATTATTTGTGCAAATGTTCCCAAACAGACACTTGTTTGGGACTTGATTCATGGGTGTCTTAAAATTCATACTGACACATAAAAAGAGCAATGTCTATAGCAGAAAAGTGGTCACAAACTTGCAAAGAAAGATCAAATATTCTCTGAAGGTCTTTCTCAGAGAATCGCCACATGATCACTTTTTTACCAGTGAGTTAGTGTACCAACAAATTGAAAAATTCTTAATCCCTGTGATTATGGAAAAAAGCCCATACCTTAATGCAATTACTTATGACAGTAAATAGTAATCAGAGGGTGGATAAAAAGGATTGGTTTGGGTTTGTTCTGTACATATATAAAATTGGCTCGCTTATCTCAGGACTGCTTTCTTATTGTTAATCTTCTCCATGTGTTGCGAGAACCATTCTTTGTTTGCCAACTTTCTCACATCAGTTTTGCACAAAGAAAGAAATCAGACATACTTTACTGCTTAGCTATCCTGTTGAGTCCAAACAAATACTCCCATTAGGTGACATCACCCTTACTAACCTTTAAGTAATTCCACCTACACAATGCTCCTTCAGCAGCACTTACACACAATACAACCGATTATTAAAAAAAGAAACCAGAAAATGTTTCCAGTTGGATTGTGTCATCTGTACTCATGAACGTCTCATGGACTATTCTGCAGCTCCTAATTGAAATGAGACACATTAACCTGCACAAGTGTAAAACTATGCACAAGCAGTTACATCTCTTTGTATAGATACATCCTGCCATCACAAAACCATCCTACATGACTGCAGTAATATTATGACTACCACATACGTAAAATGAAATGGCTGCAACCCCCTTATACAGCCAAATTATGAGAGAAGTCAGATCATTTCACATTTTTGACAAGTGAATGACCTAGGTACTGCGCTACATATGCAATATTCAAAATGAAGATAAATATTCCACTCCGGTTTCTCACATGGTAGCTGTTGGATGTTGGCACCTCCACCTTTGCTGCCTGGGAGCTATCTGCTGGTTATTGGCAAACTATTTATGTGCACAAGAAGTGCATATGCTCACCAAAACTGAGGTAGAAAGAGTTTATCCTTCTTTTGTCATTGCCTTAGTGGAAGGCATATGTAGAAGACTCTTTAGAACACTCTTACACTGTCGCAGTTAGTGCCTTTTTGTTAATCCCGATTTTTATAGCACTTACTGAAGATACTGTTAGTTAGATGCAGTCTAAATGAGACTTTAGTATTCTTTTACCTTTAAAATACAGTACACACATGAATGGATATGTTCCAACATAAAAATATGAACATTCCTGTTACTGCTCTTATGTTGGCTTCTTACACAAGAAATAAATAGGAGGCAAAATTCCCAATTGCAGTAACTTTCCTTACTTTAAAGAAATTAAAATGCAGGTGCTTTTCTTGAATGCCCCAGTGGTCTGGTTTTTTTACACAAGATGATGTCTGCTAGCTGTAGTGCCGTAGAACACTACTAGAGAAAAATAACACATAGATATGAAATCAGTGGGTTCTTCATTCAAGAAATGTTAAAGTTGAAAAAGCAACTTTCAAAATGAGAAAAAAAAAAGAAGTATTTTCAGGAGATTTGCTTTCAGCTTTCATCTATTCTGTATTTTGGGTTTTATCCCAGCACATTTTAGCACTTTTAGTTCATTTTTCATAATACAATATCTTCTGTCATTCATACCCTGCCAGGACATCATAGTGCTCTTGCTACATCACTGGTTTGCTAAGGAGAACACAGCAGTGACAGATATTCATGAGTACAATTCCACTACTGGGCTGTGTCAAGTTTTTCACAATTCTCCAATCTTTGCTTACCTAGTTAGCTGCCAGTTTGTAGGACATTAATACATCTCTCATTTCTGGAATATCTGAGGGCACAGATTTACAGAGATGGGTAAGCTCATGTAGATGGAGATGGGATCTTGGGGGTTTTTTTTGCAGTGTCCTAATTATCTAAATGAAAATATATTTACACCTTTAGCCACTTCAGTCAGTTTCTATCCAGCCCTAAATATTTTATGGAATAACAACTTGAATGCATAGCCATTGCTCTTAAATCATTCTTAATCAGTCTGACCTCAACTGAAACACACCCCTCACATGCCACACTCTTCCTGTCACTGACTTTGAAAGTATTTAGCTATAATTTGTTAAGGTTCACATCTAAACTTCGTACATGTTTTCGCAGTTTCTCAAGACATCCTAAGGACAGGGTGCAGTTTCTCCTAATGCCTCTAAAGGTATGTTTACACTGCAAGTCCAGGACAAGTTTGAAGTTGTTCTCCAGGTCAAACCTGCTCACTCTCTTTGTTGCCTATATACAAATATACACCCTGTTACAGACAGAGGGACAAGCAGTCTCAGGAACTCCCTGAGGTGGAGCCTGAACATTGATAGCAAGGTAATACAGGTTGACCTTTCTGCTCCTGGTGATGTGGGTAAATCTTACATATCCAGGGCCAAGCAGGCTCTTCTTATTCTATCCCAAGCTCCTCCTAAGCACAGCCTGAACATTTTGAGTCCAAGCCATAGCCAGTCTCTATAATTGGATTAAGAGCCAGCAACGTTGAATCACACAGGCCGCAGAAGTCACCATGATTAACCTCCTCTAAGCCTGCTCTTCATCTCCTAATGCATTCAAAACTAACAACTTAAAGGGAACAATAAACCAGGGCAAAGGTCCTTCAGCATTCTCATCAGACTTTTAAAATTGTACAGGACAAAAATTATATTATATTATTATATTCAGAAAAAAGAGATCATGCTTAGACAGACAAGAGGACTTCCACGCAGAAAATTGCCTTGCTAAAACTAAATCCATGGTGTGTCTTCCCTTTAGGTACACTGGCTTAAGTCTTCCGTGCACACACATCTACTGAAAAGAGAGCAGAACTTGCCCCTTCCCCTATTATGAAGCAGGCCCTGTAAACTCCAACTTTGTAAATGACCCCTGCAGCTGTCCTCCTTGTTAGCTGTTGGGAACAAAGATAAAATACAAGAAGAGAACGGTCGGTGTTCTCCAGGAATACCTGTTTCCACTTAACCTGCCAGACATGTGAACAAACACCAGCAGCGCTGGACACTCCAGCTGCTGCCAGCTGTGCGAGGTGTACCGAGCAGCTGCAGGGTCAGGGAAGAGCACACAAATACAGAGAGAAAGACCAAGCATGAGTTTATTAACAACCCACCAGCCCCTTCCCCCCGGCTCACTCGTCCTAGCATGAAATTCAATAAACAGAGCTTGAGGCACAGTGCTGTAAGTTTAAAATCTTTAAAGGTGAAGGGGAAAAAATCCAAGAATATTTATGGAGAACAAGCAAAATCAGGCACGTGCCCACTCTGTGGGGGTAGCCAGATGCCTAATGGTGATTATTATACACTCTTTCATCTAAATAGACCGCAGGAAAGGAAAAGATTAAAACAATTTTACTTCATCTCCCTTATTTCAAAAGCATATGTGCAAGTGGCATGGGATGAGGTGCAAAATATTAATAATAAAGTCCTCATTCAGACTGCTTGGGTTCATAGGATGTTAAAAAACCCACAACAAACCAAACAAAAAGCCCCAGTCTTTTCACCTGCCCCTTTGATGAATGTCTTTGGCACTATTCTCCAGGCAAGGATCAATACCCATTTCCTAAGACATTTATTTAGGATTTAAGACTTCCAATTGAGCCCTGCCTAGGGATTTGTCCCTCCCGTCTCCGCTTTTTTTATTTTCAAAGAAAGAAAGAAAGAAAGGAAGAAAAAAGAAACCAACTGCCTTGTTCTGATTTGAGCCCGCACCCTCTCTCTCATCTATCACATTTTTTTTTAATCTCATAGGTTTCCTCTTACAAAGTCTCTCCTTATCATAGCGCTTCAGTTCAGACCTGCCTACCACAGCTGGGTTTTGAACACCTTCATCCCAGCAAGGTTCAGCATATTTTAAGACAAAATGGGTTAATTATGAGGCTGTATGTTTACAGCGCTATTCATTTATTTCGAGAACATCCAGTACATACAATGTTCTCCTGGAGGGAGAAAGTCTGCAAAAGAGTGTCCAGATAATGCAGTACTTTTTGGCTGTTCAGAAAGGCTTAAGGCCAAGTACTGCTCTATTACTCCAGTACAGCTACTGTTTTCAATAGGAGCAATCAGACAAACTAACAACAGAGTTTAACCCTTCAGTCTGCCATTGGCAGATTCTCTCCAGACTTGTGTGACTGATGCTAGCCAGACAGAGTCCTAGAGGTAATGTTCCTGCTGCTAAATATATTTAACTTGTCGGTGACTGCGTTAACAGAATCCGCATAATTCCATGAAAAGAAACAAGTGCCTTCTGAAACTCATCAAAAATTGCTCATCTGTTAGCGTGAATCATTACTACAGCAGGGTTTCCCAAAAAGCAATCTAGGAGCAGAAAGAAAAGAAAGTACACCTCTCCTAATCTCTCTTTTTTTTTTTTTAAGTAAGAAAATGAGATAAGTATTAGTAGATTTTGTATGTGTACAAAAGACAAAAACATGTCGAGGTGACTATTTCTTGGGTACATAATCACAACTTGACAATCACAATAAGAGTTTTGTATTAGGCTTCTATATAGCTGCTCAAGTGGTTTGTACCTTTGCACAAGGCTGAACTTCAGAAAGGCTGGAAAGAGTTAGTATGGGCCTTCCAAGACTGGGAATATCCCTAGGTACTAGACCAAAGGTAAAAGATACTAGAAGATATGCTAATTGACAATAGGAAATATTTTTACACACAGTATCACCATGTTGTATGACCTGCGTACACTGAGAACAGCTGTTGGCCTAGGCTAAATAGCGAGTGGGTGCTTATGGTGTTCTTTGCATTAATATTATTCCTTACTCTTTACCTATAACTTAAATACAGTGATGATTTTATTACCTTGGAAAGATGTATTGGCTGCGCATACACAAAAGATATTAAAAAATCAGACAGAAAAGTTAAAAAAGTTGAAACTCTGTGATAGGACCTGCTCGACAGAGAGAAACCCATGCGGCACAAATGGAGCCCTGGAATTGGGAATGGTGCATTCAGTGACCCATGGATTAAGAGAGATAAAAGCTGCCAACTTTACTGCCTGATCATTGGAACGAGACAGGAAGTAAATACAACTGGAAATCATTATGCCTTGTGATTTTATTTTTAGCTTCTCTTTGTTTTCTGAGTGCATTTGGCATAAATCTTACAGTTTAGAGATGGAACAAGTCTTAATAGGCTCTCTAAAACATCCTTCTACAGTTTCCTAATCGATCTCTGTGGAGCATTCACCGGTACACTGGCCTGTCTGTGTTTATGTTTCATCGAGTTTCCACCATTTTCTTTGAAAACCATGCTACATCTAATACATAAATTATTCCACCTGGAAAAGGCTGCGTTTCTGGCCTTCTTATTTGGTCTGTTCTCTTTTTCCAGCCTGTCCTCCCAGGAAAGCAGACTAAGATGCTGGGAATTCCCAGTAAGAGAAAGGTTGGGACTGATCACCTAGGACTTTCTCTTTATAACACTGGCTGCTATTCAGCCTAAATGCTTCCAGCCTCTGGGTTTGTCCCATTCCATGTGCCTACGCTTATTCCTCCCATTTGTCTTCATCTAGCACTTGAACCATCTAGAGGATGACCTTGTACAACATCAGCTGTTGCTTGGCCAAGTTAGGCACATTACACATTTTTGGTCTTTTCTTGTCAGCAATCATGCCAGCCTCTCTAATTGTTTGTGTTGCTGCATGCTGAATTTCCTCCAATTCGCCTGTATCCGAGCATCATGAACTTCCAGAAACAGTATCTGAAACTGCGTCATAATCTGCAGGTTTTTGAACTGCACTTGAACAAAGTATGGAGCAGAGGAAAATGCAACTTAAATACCAAGTGGCCAGTTACACCAGCAACTGCGTTCAAGGTCCTCACAATTCCACGGCACTACACACTCATCTGAACCAAACTACCCTTTCAGAGGGGAGCTGGGGATGGAAATGAGCAATGCAACAGAGTACCACAGGCTCGGGGTATTTTTTACTATGAAAAAGCAGGGGGCAAGTGCTCCTTGCTGTTGAAAACCAAGCAATGGATATATGTAAGCTCAGACACATCAACAGACCTCTGCTGTTGCAGTACCGTCAGTAGTCAGTGAGTGGTGCAAAAAAGAATGCAAATCACACTCAGTTTTACAAACCAGATGAGAGCCTTTGAGCTGGACTTCTAAATGAATTGGAAGCTCATTCAGATATGAGGAGCTCCGATATCTTCACTCTGTAAGAGACACAGCACTGCAAACAGGCTGCGTTCTCTCCTTTAAGTGATGTTTCCAGTAAATCTTAAGTAGAAGGCGGTGGGGGGAAGTCTCAAACTGCATTTCAGCAAGCCAGCAGGGATACAGCAAAAGCATGGATCATTCTCTAAAGGTCACAGCTTAGAAGAAAGTGAATCTCCTCCCACCATCAAACCCTATCTCCAACCTCTTTTTTAGACCTCATTCAAAGACAAATAATTACTTTGGCTAACTACAGTGAAATTATGTGACTGAATTACTAAGAATGAAAGAGCACCTTAGCTGGTGTATGACAAGAGGCACGTATACACTGAGAATGCTTTCCCCATCTCAAGACTGAAAATAATTTTTTAAAACCTGCTTAAATTGAACACAAAAGAAAAGGAATCTTGTATCTGCGAGCATTTACATGCTGTCCTCAGGAAATGTTGAGCTCAAATAATGTCACTGTGCTGCTCAGAGATACCAATAAAAAAAAAGAAAGGGCATATAAATCATGTTGCTTTATGGTAATAGGAGCTTTCTTGCCAAAAGGTGGCTCTTAATTTTCTATACTTTTACACTTGTGAATGTGTTCACTTTTCACAACAAGAAAGCGGTAAAGCAAAATGGGCGTCAGAGTGTTCCCTGTGAGGAACCACACCCCAAGTCCTCGGTGACTTCCAACTGGCTTATGCTAGTGTAAATATGGGATAACAGTGCCAAACAAGGTCTCACAGCCAGATCCTAAGTGAATATAAACTAACACTTCAACCAACTGCTGCGACTGAGAACCGGCCTCTTTATCTCTGACAGCAAATTACTTTCTCTTATGCCTTGCAGGGCTCTGTCACAGAGCCCCACTAAAGCTCTGGTTAATATGGGACTTTATTGTCCCTACCTGTGGAAAAAGCTTATCAGCATGAAACACAGTAAGTACACGAACGGACGTCAACCACTTAGTGCTTATTCAACAGCACGACAAGGAACAGCAGGTTTATATGGCTCTGGCTGGAATTGCTTTACCAGCAGAGAAGGGATCAAAAGATAAACTAGACTGGAATAATCTGACAGTACTATTACCAATGTCATGTTCTGTTCATTGGCTGCATGAGCATGTGAACATCAGTTAACACCGATTCTGGTCTATTTTGAATTAGTCTTATCCCAGACCTACTCTGTTCCAAAATATGCTGATACTACATGGGGTTTTTTTCACACAACTGCAATGCCATTTACTGCGTTTTTCTTTCAATCAAAAAAAAAGGTAAGCAAACTTCATGAAGGGCCTGCTAAACTGTCACAGTAATTCTGGAAACATCTCCTATCAGCTCAAAGATAGCCAAGATACAATGGAAAGCTGACACAATTCACCATTTCTTTCAGAGAACTATGAGGCATACAGCACACACATCCACAAGACCCTTAACACAGTCTTCTTAACATGATCCCTGTCAGTCTCTTACCTCCTCCTTCGTCCCTTGTCCCTGGTAACCTCCCCCCCAGGATTTACAGTCCTCTGTATATGTTTTACACTCCTTTGAAGGCAAAATGATACTCTCAGGCCCAGGAAGGAGGTGTGGATATTGCAAGCAGAGAAGGTACTTCTTCCAGTCTCTGCTCTGTGGGGCTTCCCAAGGAGAAGTTAACTCTCAAGGACTGTAACACCTTTTCCATGGAGAGTTTTTTCCTGCACAGTGGTCATCTCTTTGGGAAAGCTCTCCCTCTGTACCACAGATGAGCTTCCCTAGGATTCCCAGTTTTCTTAAGGGACCTGGGCTACGTGGCTCCATGAAAGTCCGCAGGGACCACTAGGGCCTGGGAAGGTGGAAGGGGAATCTCCTCAGAGTCATTCCGTGGGTGAGCAGGCAAAAACCATGCGGACTGTGATTCATACAGAGACACTTTGTCCAGAGAAACCACAGGCTGCTCCTCACCACCTAGCTGTTTCCCAGCGTCCTCTCTTCTCTCTCCACATCAGAGAACAACAAACTTTAATCAAGGATTTTGGTGTCCAAGATGATACAGTAGTGCTTTCCGATGTATTGCTTTCCATTCCTCTCTGTTTTCCCAGCACCATTTTATATCTGTATTCTTCTCGGTACTTACCTCTTACCCTTTCTTCTCCCTGTTTACAGGACAGTCTAATTACAACAAAATACCAGCTTTTCACAAATCAGAATTCATTATTTGCCTCATATAGATGATGGCAGAATGATTTTAAGAGCAGAAAATACATTTTATGTTGTCTTACCTATGAATTTTCTAGAGTTTTTACTATTGTGGGAGGTAAGAACATGCAATTTTTGATTAGTCATGACTTGTACTGTCCAAATCTGCCCTGCTTTATTCAGTGGGGCCTGTTCACTATCTTACAAGGAAGAGGCCTGGAGAAGTGGAAAGACGGTCTGAAAGACTTCAGCATCCTACCATGGCCTCTGAGGGCAGGCCAGACCCAGAGACCTGATGCCTGATGTGGATGCTCAGTGTACAGAGATCAGGCGCCTGGGTTCTCTCTGCAACCCTCTCAGCCACAGATTTTTATTTATGAATCTCTACCCCCTCTACCTCCACCCCAAGCTTTCCCTCTTTTTTCCTTCACTTCATACCACTGCTGAATGATATCTGAGACCCTCTGTCTTTAACCAGAGGTCCATGTGAGCAGCTTTCTTCCTGAGGCTTTCTCCTCAGCACAACTAAGAGTCTTCTGAATTCAGCATTGCTCTGAAGCCTCTTTACCCTTCAAAAAAGGCTAAATATTTTTGTTTGCCAAAGGCACTATGAGTCATAGAGAACATGACTCCTGTGGTATAAACAAAGTTCAAGACTGAGGTTACATAGTCTATAAGAGGAAAGCTCTCAGGCAGTGGAAACAATAGTATACCCAGATGCCAGACCTCCCCCAGCAGACACTGTCCCAAAACCCCTGAATGCAAAAAAAGGTCACATTTCAGCCTCCTGACCTGAAAATACCATGGTTCAATTTATAGACAATATTTCTGTTTATATAGCTCTTCCCTCTGTAAACTAATGAGCTTACATTTTATTTGCTAAGAAGTTAATCACAAGAGTAATTTTTTATTTACTGCGTATTGCTGTAGTTGTGCCTTGTTCAAGGCACATCATGGCTGCATGATGGTTTTGAGAGGCAGTGGAAATCAATGGGAATATCAGTATGAATATCAAGGGAGGTATTGTCTTTTTTTTACATAAGTACATGTGATAAGATCACACTAGCTGTTTACTGTCAGGATCACTTACAGCACGGGGCTGTGAGGTGGTTATGAGATGTAGTTGTTCCTAAGAGAGATTTCAGGACAAAAAAATCCAATAGTATATTTTGCCACCAGAAATCCAAAGTAAAATTTTCCTTCTTATTTTCCCAGTAGAGTTTCCTCAACATCAACAGAAAAAATATCAGCTCAAGTATTGGGTATGGCATTGGGTTGGTTATGATGCCTTGTACATATTTTAGTGAAGACAGTTTTTTATGGATGTATTTCAGTCTTGTTACCAACAGATTATGCTTACTTAGGCATATACCAAAATTAAACAAAAGAGATCAGATGAACTGTAAAACTTCTTTCCAGTAAGCTTTAAACTGTTTGCCTCAATGATATAATTTTAACATCTTTTTGGGATAGATGCCAGTGAGAGAACTGGAGAGAAAGCTTTAAAGGCAAATGAGCATAATGTCACTGCTGAATATTCTACATTTAAAAGTGTGTATTTCAGGAAAGGGTATAGAGGGGAAAAAAAAAAATCAATGAGAATATTTCAGAAGATGGAGAGCCCACTCTGTCCTCCCTAATGCAAAAGGGCCCCAAAGAGCCCCCATCCCTATTCCAAAATACAACCTCTTACACCAGCGATGTGGTTCAAGGCTAAACAGCTTTATTCTGAACACTCCTTTGCCTGTTGTATGGACATGACTGGAGCAGTGACATGGCAATTATGGCTACATACAGCCCATTCTGTAAATTGTAGAGGCTATGATAATTTTGGTTCCCAGGCCTGTCTGTGGATCTGACAGAGCAGATGGGATCTGAAAGGCACCAGTTAAATCTTTCTCTAGATTAACATGTGAGTTCTTTGCAGTATCTCTTGTGGACACAGCACTTCTGTTTCCCTCTAGACTGTTTGCTACAGGGCAGAGCTCTGCCATTCCCTTTTGCTCTGTTTTTTTCTACTATGGAGCAGGACTGGCAGTTTGGTAGATTTTTTGGGTTTCTCTTGGTGGTTTTCCTCCTTTCCTAAGGGGAAAGTCAGACAAGATGCAACTTTTCTCTAAATTGGAACCATGGGTTAACCACATTACAGGCTCGATTGTCTCACCCTCCATCATGCCTCTCTGGTCCTCTCCTCTCCCTGCTCCCACCAACATATTTGTGCCCGGTTTAACTATTAAACAGCATTCATTAGATAGTATCTCTCACAGCAATTTGATGTTGAAAAATTGTTGTTATGGCCCTCTGATGTAACAAAGTTCTTCTTTTCCCCTTGTTATCATGCCAAGAAACAAGCCATTGCCACAGCCATTTACAAGAATCACAGAGAAAGCGCTGAAAGTGAACTTAAAGACAACTAATCAGTCCTAAATGCAGCTTAACTTCACTTTTTTTTCTGATGCTTGCCTGACCTGATCTTAAAAACCTCCAATGACATAACCTTTGCAGATAATCTATTCCAGCAATTCAGTTGTTCTTAGCTTTTTCTCAACAGCTACCCTTAATTTCTCATACTGCAACTGAAGCTCACTACTTCCTGCTCGACCTGGAGTGGACTACATGAGAAAAACATCCCTTTTCACTTGACAGCAACATATATGAAAAGTTACTTTGCCCCCATTCTTCTTGCCACAGCACTTTCTCCGCTAGACTAAGTTACTCCATTCTTTCAAACTCTCCACATAGGTCATTTCTCCAAGAGGAAAAGATCTTGGAAAGTATCAATTGTTGGACACCTGACAGTTGGAAATAAATGCTTTAGCTAAACACCTGTCTAGCTAGCAAGCATAATTGTTTTCAACAAAATTAATGAATGACTGGAAATATCAGCAAAACTCTTCCACACGGGAATATAAAGTCTCCATTGGCAAGGACATGGTTGAATTAGTTACTCTACATTTTCTGTCGGTAAAGACAGTTTCAGAATGCACTCTTTTCCACAGATTTCTTGCATTTATTGGTAATTCAGTTTCCAAAATAAAAGTAAAACAAAGACACATTTTTCAGATGTGCTCAGTCTGTTAGATT
This sequence comes from Rhinoptilus africanus, assembly GCA_013400135.1. Classification (NCBI taxonomy): domain Eukaryota; kingdom Metazoa; phylum Chordata; class Aves; order Charadriiformes; family Glareolidae; genus Rhinoptilus; species Rhinoptilus africanus. The sequence continues at coordinate 177,727 of VXBO01000807.1, read as the reverse complement.
TGACATCTTTCTATCCCAGAGACTAAGCATAGCTATATTACTGCTTGACTTTTATTATGTATCAGATAGCAGTAAGTCTACAATATGAAAAAAAGCACGAGTTTTTAGAGCTCCACATGGTGAACATATCAATACTGGAGCAATCTCCAGCTTAGAAGTAGCCCTAGATTCTTCAGAAAATAGTGAGTTTGATTTTGGCAGCATCCATGACTAACGCTTTCTACCATCTCCAGTTGGCTGGAGACTCAATCCCACCCTGAAAAATGCTGATCTGGCCTTGTCTCTTCTTATCTAAAACCCAGCATGGTGATTTGGCATGAAGACACAGCCCTTGAGAAACTCCAGCTAAGAGAAGACCACCCCATGCCTCTCCAGCAACATGGCTGCCAGGAGTCCATCAAACCTCCAACACTCCGTCCTGGGGAGCTGTGTCAAGTTCAAAGTTTCCATCATTATCTTTGAAGTGGTCCACAGCGTAGACTCGGCCATTTTAAATGAAAGACAAAGAAAAGCAAAAGGTACAGGATAACTGGGCACGCTTGTACATTTGTGCATACATGTACACCGTGCCTTCAGTAGTCTGCAGTGACTTTGAGGAGTAAAAAGAACTCGCAAAAATTCACTGCTTTATATGTAGGGAATGTTTAAAAATTTAAAAGTAAAGGTGTCATGGTTTCCTATCTATAAATATCACCTTAAGTCCCTTGCAATTTCATTCTATCTGAAGGTAGGACAGTAGAATCTCTTCATTTTGATATACCACAGTCACATTTTTTGAAGCTTAAATAAAAGGAAGGTTGCTTCTGAAGAGTTTTCATAAGGCTTAAAATAAACTATTTCAAAACAAATAGCATCTGAAAATATTTAGATAATATGGTACAGGAACGTTAAGAAAGCCACAAAAAATGATTTACCTTTGGCATTAGATCATGTTTACCTGCAATGGCTGATAAACAAAGGGGCAGCTCTGATGCAGTCAGGAGTGAGCACACAAAGTGAAATTCTTCTCCCAGGGAACTTCTATCACTGACTTCACTGGAGCCAGAACTTCACCCATGTCATTTACTTCCTGACCGCAGCAATTTTCCTGGCTTATGTCAGTGTAACATCTTGTTCTTCTGAGGTATGTCCTGCACTTATTGACTGGAGAACAACACAAGTGTACTGGTTATCCTAACAGTGGCTCTTCAACTAAATAAAACAGATTCCCACTCTTCCCCGCTTAGATTAGTCAGTGACTTTTGGAGATAATCACTGTCTCTGCAAGAATTTCCATCAGCCTTCTAGCAAAAATATTTTGATCTCCCCTGCTCCAGTATGTTGCCACATAAAGTCTCAATCAATTAAAACAGCAGTGGGGGTAACTGTGCACCCTTACCTTCCCATGGCAATTAGAGCTATAGTGGGTGGCTCCTGTATGCTCTCTCCTTGTGGAAACTAACATAGCATAATATTCTGATGCACAGATTAACACAAGTGAGTGCCTAGCTATGAAATTCTAGAATAGTATGCCTTTTAATAAGGTGCAATTACTGGTTGTTTACCTTTTAAGTGATGTCTTAAACTTGTACTTCTGAATGTCTCCTTCTGTTATGAAAAAAAGACAGGAGCAAAGTAAGAGAAAACATATATTTCACCTATTTTCTTCCTGCAGGAAGCTCTTACTTTGCTGCTGAAATCCTCCAGAAGCAACTGGAGAAGGCAACTTGACAAAACAACCTGTCCAATGGGGCAATCTGGGTAAAGAATACTGGAAACTAATCTAAAGGAAAAAAATGTTCCAGCTTATCTTTTTTTTTGGACAAAGTGCGATCTCATGATGAAGCACATTCCAGAGGGTTCTGCTAAGCTTGGGCATGCCTCAAAGGGACTCTGATGCCTCCTGGAAAATATTCTGGTTTAGAACAATTACAGTTCTGCTATATTTTTCCTGGGTTTCTCTTCTTTTTCTTCTCTGCCACAAAAAATCCCAAGGTTTTACTTGAATGAAACCATCTGCTCCTGTGGCTTAAAGAATACCTGAAGTTATAATGCTTGGATTATGAAAAACCTATCAGCCCTATAGCTGGTGGTTGCACTTAAAAAACACAATTTGGGCTCTTTAGCAGTCAGCAAGACCCAAAAGTGGAAGATGTTCAGGGCTCATGAAGTGACTTTCAGCCTGCTATAAGGACTTACACTTCCCAGGCACCACATGGAATTTGCAGTTGGCAGCATTTTCTTGACAAGAAATAGCCTATCAAAAAGGAACAGTTAAGACATCTAACATTGCATCTTCTATAGCTCCATGGAGAACAGGAAAGGAAATGCTCCTAGTACCTCCTCTTCTTCCCTGGCAAGCCTTTTGTGGATCATGGTGCTACTAGCAAAGTTTGGTAAAGCAACTTCACATTTCACTCTTTGGGTCCATTATTCCAATGCAAAGTGAACCAGCCTCTGGCTCTTTGTTCTTTCTAGAGGCCCACGTAGAAAAGAGCTTATTGTCTCCTGTTATAGAAGGCGACAGCAGAAAAAAGGATTTATTAATTTATCTGTTTAATGAAAGGTTGCTTTTGCAGCCTGTCTTTTTCATGGAGAGAAATAAAATCAGAGTATGGCAATCAATTATAACTGTCCATCAGCATACAAAGCACTTCAACACAGCCCAAGACTCTGGTTCCTAGGATTACCAGTGTGCCTACTGTAATGGAAAAGCATAGTCACAGAGGCAAGATTAGCACAAGTGAACATCTACTGCATAGAAACATTTTTAATGATATATTTTGTTAAATCATTTCTATTAATAAGGCCTAGTGAAATGCTTATAAATTACACTTTATATGATTAAAAATGTCCCTTTTCTTTACGAGCTTGAGAGATTAGTAAGGAGCAAAACAGGGCACAACAGATGATCGTGTTTCTGCCTTCACAGGAACATGTTGTCTTGGAACTGTAAGACCTCAGATGTCCCACTTTATTGTATCCTAAATGAAATCAGTTTGTAATGAATCTTCTCTCTCCACATCACAGCTATTAGAGTCTGTAACCAGATGGAAAAAAGCTTGTTTGATAAATTCTTTATTACATATCCTCTGGCCAAGCTTTTCTCAAGGTGGACCTGCACTTCAGTGACTGCAGTAAGATGTTTCTAACATGCAGAGCATGGCAAAAGAAAGCTATTTTAAATACATCTACACTACTCACAAACTTACTAGTATAGCTTAGACATATTCTGGACTAGCCTTAATTGTTCCCAATCACAAAGTCCTTAAAGAAGACTGGACAGCATACAATTTATAATTTAATTACATATCCCGGGAAGTCATGCAGAACTCAAATGCTCCTTTTACATAGCTGCAAAGGGAAATATCAGTTAATAATTTAATGGTGTGATTTTTCTGGCTTTTCCACATATAAAAAGACCTTTCTTGATCAAGTGTAGGAGAATGGAACCAAGAGACATGTATATCTCTCCACCTCTCCTCTAACAGCATTCAAGTGCTGGCAAGGAGGTGTAAGCTCATCTCCTCGCCCCCTCAGACACATTATGTTGCCACAGCAGGAAGCAGATGGGAGCTCTAGTGAATTTTACAGGGGTCAGTGCACGGAAACGCAGTTCCTGAGCAAACTCTAGCGTAACGACATGTAGCATTCATGCCTGAGTCTGCTTTTACCAAGGTTGGGATATAACTGGAGAGTTAACCTAGGCTTTAATTGTTTCCGTAGGTTCTTAGAATTACATGCTTTGCCAGCTAACACCCAACTCAACCTGGGAAAGCTCAGGAGGAAAGGATCTCCCATGTGTGTGCTCTCGTGCTCTCTGGGCGAGCTCTTACAAAATCGTGGTTCTAAATGAAAGCGATTTGCAAGGCTGTGGGACTCAGCAGACTCATTTGAAACAATTCACAATGAAAAACTGGTTCAGACAAACATTAATTGAAATGTTCAGAAACAAAATAAGGCAGCGGCAACCAATTGGCTGAATCCCGAGTTCTTGCAGCTACTAGTAAACAGTCCAATTCAAAAGACAAAAAAAAAAGAGGAAAAAGAGGCTTTAAGCAAAGCCAAAGGACCATGCCAGCCATCAAGCAAGCTCTCAAAACACAACCATTATCTGGTTAGATCACCATTATTTTTATTGAAAAAAGAAATCTATAATGTTAAAATAATAAAATGGAGAACTTCTTAAATTTTAGGAAGAGGGATGGGGGCAGAAGTCTTTACTTACATGAAACAGTGACTGATTTCAATGTACCACATAAAGGCTGAGACACCTACTCAGAGAACTACAGATTATAACCATTCCTGAAGGGTAAACCCTAACCCTACACTCTTTGTCCTGCCTCCTGACACAGAGGAATCCTCAAGCAGCATAAAAAAACAAAGCTCCTACCTAAGAACAGGGGTACTTCTCACAGGCTGTGGTAGGAGACGGAGAATTGTTAGGACATGGAGTACTTCAGAGTGGAGCACAGGGAAATGTTCCATCTGATGTGATATATAACTTACCTCTTGGATGCTCTAAAATATGCCAAGAACTGATGCAAGCTCCATCAGTCCCAGGCAGAGGAGAACAGAAAGATAACCCCTCTCTGTACCACGCTGGCTTCTGTATTGCACTTCATAAGCCACGGCATTTGGCTTCAAGCCTATCTGGGAAATTCCAAAGAGAAATTCTGGTTGTGTCCTGATGTATCTGCTCCTGACTCCCTGTTAAAACTGGGAAACTATCACTTAAGGTGGACTGGTGATTTGCAGCCACAGGGATCGCAAAGCTTTTGCAGGGTATGTACCATCAAACAATGCTTCCTGTGGTGATGCTTTCTCCAATAAGGGCCAAAATTTCAAAAGCTCAATTGATCCTTAAAATAGAAATTAGAATTACTCTCATAAAATGAAAAGCCTTTTCCCATAAATGAGACTGTTCAAATGAAATGACATATCTTAAAATATTTCTTCTAGACTTTTAACTTTTTGTATTATACAGCCTAAAAAGTCTCCTCTGTGTGAGGAAACGAGACTTGTGCTTTTGTCCATGATGCCTTTGATGATGGCATTCAAAGACATGTTCTAAAGATCAATAGCAAGGATGATTAAGGACATCACAGTCTGTGTTTGATTTTTATGAGGAAAGGTAAATTTTCTACACTCGAATGGGTATTTCTGCCACTATTTAACAAAGGAACATTGCCAATGTTAGCTTCTGTGTACCCCAAGCACAGACACCAATCCTACCTTAAGGCTGAGGACAGAATACAATCCCTCAGAAGTAACTGCTCCAGAAATATTACGCACCCGCACAGGTTTTTCTCCTCCCAGTGCAGTCACAGGCTGGTCTTGCAAGTTCATGAAAACACAGTGCTTTTAAAAAACACTGTTGTTGTCTTATTTCCAGGTTTAACCTAACTGAAGGCTTTGTCCACGGTGAGCAGTGGTGCTTTCTGGTACAGGGACAATCACTACGGAAAACCCTTTTCCTTCTGTCTGCACACACACATGCAAGAGACACAAGCACAAAACTCTTGGGGAAAAAAGGCAAACTCTACTGTGGAACCAGCTTGCTGAAAGGGTGGAAGGCCAGTAAGCCTTCCTTGGAGCTTCTCAGTCTCACCATAGAGGGAACAGAAGAGATTCTGGGAAAGAAAATTGCTGAGAACATGTACTTCACCCAAATTTCAATAAGGAACTTGGGTAGGAAGAGGTGCTGTTTACTCTGTGTTTGCTTCTAGAATTTTGCTAGGGAAAAAGCAAAACATCAACACACTGCTAAGCTGCTGCACAATGCGACGCTTCTAGAAGGGATGAATTTTATATTAATTGAACACACTTGTAATCAGAAAATTGAGATTGTGCCAGCAACTGACAATGCAAATGTATGTCTCTGAAACAAAAGCATCTATATGTGATAATGACAGGTTAGGTAGCTCCACTGTGCCCTTACGAAAGTGAGAACAGGCAGACAAAGGATAGCAAAATATAACTTCCCAGACTGCTGAGACCTTAGCTGTCCCTATTCTACCAGTATGCAGACAGCAGTAGTTCTTCAAACTGTACAGAGACACACTCATCCACACAAACAGTTAACCTGTGAAAATCACCCACTTGTTTGATTAAAACACCATCTATTGTACTGGTTTCCCATCATGGTTTTTTTTTTTCTTCTTTTTTTTTGTTGCATCTACTTTCTCTCGGTGACCTTATCTTGTTGGGGCTGCTGTCCCACCGAACTGAGTACCTTTTGAAGGGTTGAAGGGAACTAACTCTTTTGAAGGGTTGAAACAAAACTCACAGTGAGCCTCACTTCCCATTTAAGATCCCTCTTAATGTGCTCATGTAGCCATAACGCAATCTATATGGCCTGCCACCACCTGAGACAAAGCCATACATGGGTCACACGAGAGGGCAGAAAGTGAAACAGCAAAACACCAAAGAAGCAGAAAAAGCTATAGACCGTTGCATGATTTACATGAGGAAGTAAAAACGATGCAGCTCCTGTCCCCATTTCTCAACCCTCACCATTACTTCTACTGCTGCTCCCTGCAGCAGCAGAGCCTAATCCAAGCTGTGAGTGTCTCTGGTCCTCAGGAAGACAGCCAGCACATGGTCAGGAAACATGGCCCTGAGAAAATCCTATTGGGAACAAAAAACCCCACACTTCTGGTAAGGGCTGGCTAGAAAAAAGACTGAATTATGAACAAAGCCCCCATGAATATTCTTTGTAAATAAGCAGGATTACATGCAAGGAAATGCCTTACTTCTACCATAAATTTTTCTTCTTACCCCAGATTGCTGTGGATTTTGACAAACTGCCTAGCTCAAAATGGGTTAGATAATTTCTCTTTTTATTACAGAAATTCCCTATGTTTCTTGAATTGTACATCCACCGAGATCTACATTTTCACATGTTCAAACTTCCCTGAAAATAACCCACTTCAACCAATTTATATGCAATTTCTGCCTCAACAATATGCCACCCTGCACTCTTGCCTCACTCCACAGCACAATCTTGGTGGTACTGATCATTTTCCAGGAGCAGAAGCAGCTATTTATGGCACGTGAGCTCTTATGAAGACCCATTCGTACCACTCTACCTCCCAACTGGATGGTGACAAAAGGTAAACATGAGAAAGAAACGAGATAACTGGCAAAGCCATAAGCAATAGTTTGAGGAAGATCTTTTTCATTTGCATGCATCTGACCTCACCGGTATTCACAACTGATTAACATCAACTGCCGTGGTCAACACTTAATTCACACAGAAAGCTGCTGCTAGTTTCACTTCATTAATATTGACGTCTGAACTCTGTAGCTACAGTGGATTACTATTAATAATTATTTATAGGCAGCGATTTGCACAGAGCATGCCTGTCTAATGCTGGGGGTCAGGTCGTAAATCTTCGATAACAATTCACTAGCTGTCCGCCTCTGCAGCTACACAATAAGGTGCTTTAAGCTCATCCCTCTCTTGCACTACCACCGTTCACGCTTGTTCTACCACAGGTGCAATGTGTTTTCACATGTAAAGTTCAGGCTTCTTTCACACTTCTAGGTAGGGTAGGAAGTTGCAACAGACTAATATTTCTTCTTTGATGAAAAACGCCAGGGAAAGTGAGAAAAGCAAGATAGTATCGGCAAAGGTCAAGACTGTAAAATATGCAGGTGCAATACATTTTATTACTCTAGGCTTCTCATTCAGAAATACACCTAGAAGTCCAGCTCCTCTCAGATGTCTAGGGAGCAAAATTCCACTTTGCCTCTGTATTTACAGGTGCAGCCACCGAAGTTTTGTGTAGTGTACAAAGCCCTTCTCCTCTGGCAGTGAGTAGGATTGTAAATTTAACTTCACACACATGCTGATGTGTTAGGACTAAGGCCACAGCACTCGGTACCTTCCAGGGTCAACTCAACATGCACCATGAAGCATCTCCAACCTACCACTGCTCAAGGCTCCCATGAACAATCCAGCCCTAGGTGACTAATAAAGAAATGAAGCGACAGTGAAAGCGAGCATGGGGTTTGTACCAGATCAGATCTCACAGTTTTCAGCTATTGTTACTCAGTTCAGGCCAGACCAGCAGTGTCCCACGCAGCACTCCACAGCTCACAAGTGGAAAAAGTGAACCAGCTCCCTTCTTACTCATGCCACAAACTGCCTCTTCTGGGCCAGTGACTGCTGCTCCGCTCCCGGCTGCACTTCCAGGTACCCGGCAAACTGCCAGAGACAGCTTCATTGGACTATTTTAAGCTGACTTGACAATTTCTAAATAACTATGGCTTAGTGTGCAGGATTACTGCCTAGTCTCAGCATCTTCTTGTTTTATTTTAGCTTGCTTTCTCCCCCAAAACCGGGCAACCCAGAGACACTGACAGGAATAGCCTAGTGAAACAGAGAGGAGAAATCTGGAGCCTCTTGCACCAACAAGGTGCCTGGGAGAATGAAACCCCAAGGAAACTTTACAGATCTACAGGTTATTACCTTTCTGTAGGCCTCTTCACACCATTCCCCAGGTGCAGAAAACCCTCGGTCACAGGCTCATAACATACTGAGCTCCCATTTGGTTTTAATATATTTTTTCATATTAACTTTAAGACCATTTCCCTCTAGCAGCGCTTTCCTCTTTCAGTGAGAAATATATTGAACTGAGTTTAACCATTTGCCATCGAAAAAACATCTTCCTTTTCTTGTAGAGAAGCTCAGAATATCTTTTCTATTTCAGTTTCCAAGAGACACTAAAGAAATTGAGCACCTGTTTTCTGTCTGGAGAAGGAAAATCTACAGACAAATCACTGTATTTCAAATGCTTGACTTTTTAGAAGATTACTATTTTCTCCATTAGTCTGCAGTGTCACCATCACCACTTTGTGATGTGTATATAAGCCCAAGCCAAAGAAAACTTGAGCCTCTTCAAGATTTTGCAGTTTTTAAATGCCTCTTGGTACAGACCTAGTAGCTAGGTCCTAGAAACACTGGACTAATACTTGTTGAAGATGATCACCTGACTAACAGGGATGAAGAAAAAGCATAGGCATTCAATTAATTTTTTGCCTCAGTGTTTAATAATACTGATAGATCTTCAGCTGCCTGGTCTCCTGAGCCGGAGATCTACATGCTTGGGAACAGCGACTTTCCATATGTGGATATTGAAATTTTAAGGGACTAGCTGTATCAGCTGAATGCTCACAAGTCCAGGAAAATGTCTTTTCAGTGAGTTTTTCCAGAGCCTCAATTCCTTTCATGATACCCATCTTGGATGACAAGGAAAGTAATTTACTGCAAGCTTGAAAAAGTGGAAGCTGAATTCTGTCTTCTTGCCTCTCTCGTCTCTGTTCTCAGGAGAGGAGCTGATTCAGAATCACTGTATTTTCACAAGAAGTGAGAATTAACTCTTCCTTCACCATATCACAACTGATGAGATCTGGTTTCCTAGCACCCTTTTTTTCTTGTGGTTGGAATCTCTTGTGTCTAAGGAGGCAAAAACTAACTGAAAAGTTTCCTGCTCTTTCCCTGTCTCTATCATGTAAACTCTTTGGCATCCCATATGAAATGGTAAACACTGGAGCCTTTCCCTCAGTGGAAATAGTAATTGAATATCTTTCCTGTATTTAGTCTTCTATTTCCCTAAAATGTTTAGGAAATTTGAATCTTTTGGACCTCTAGTTTTCTCTCATATTTGTCTGAAAGTGCTCTGACATTATTAAGTGGGCCCACAGATACAGATGCATGGTGTGGTCACAAAACCATCATCTCCTAAGGACACAAGATGAAAAGAAAATTGCAGTAGCTGCCTGTACATGTGATTGTTGGAAAGATCCTCACGCTCTTTTGCAGCCACATTCAGGCAAGGAACTGTCTATGTTATGAGATAATTAGCAATCTGATGAGCAATTCACATATGAAAAGTGTTACATAAATCCCAACATCATTATAGCTATGAACAGGGTGATAATTACAGCTAAGATTGCCTGAATACTTTCATTCCTAGTTTGGGGGATTATTATTTTTTCCCCAAACACTCATAACTCTCCTTCTTAGTGTAATTGTACTCTCTTTGCTCCAGCGAGGTCAACTTCTGTGAGACCACTGATGCAATGTATTTCCCCCCTGCCGTCTGCCTGGAGCTGGGCTTCTGGAAGACTCAATTAGAGGAATTCAAGCTGCTGTTAAGAGAAGTTTGCTGTAGTGGGTGCAGCAGAGAGCTATACATTTGGATTTAAGAAGAGCTTTCACTTTCACTGATAATAAAAAAAAAAGAGAATAGAGAAAGCATAGCAATTACCTAATGTTACCTGCACCCTACCTTTCCAAAAGAGTACCTTCCAACCTTTTTTCAGAGGACAGTGTATTCCTCAATATATAAAGGTCATTTGCTTTACAACCGCAAGAGGAAATGAAATTACCGTAAAATACAAATCAGGAATATATGCAGTATGCAAATCAACATCCTTATGAGCTACAATAATGAGCAACAGGCAAATTAGTACTATTCCAAACTACCTTTTAATTTTTCCTGCTTTCTCTTAGCATCAACAGATAAACATGGCTAAAGATCTCGCTAATTGCCACATACAACACCACAGTGAGTATATACATATTATTTAAATGCAGCACATAGTTTCTACATGCACCACTTACTCTCACAAAGGCTGCCTGATTTGGATTTCACTCTGTGTAAATTAGGAATAAATCTAACTATGTAGACGTAATCAGCCTCACAGCAATGTAAAGGCAGCAGAAACAACATCCTCACCATCCCGCCTCTTGTTGGGACGGTGAGGATCCAACCTCCCACCACTTGTTACTACTGTTCTTTATAAATGAAACAATCAAAACTCAGTGATTTGGTAAAACCATACGTATTGGTCATGAGCCATCTTGTACGTGCTTCATCAAGTATTTGAGCCCTTTGCATTGCCACACACAAAATTCAGGCTACAGTTTTATTAGATCTCTGCCACGTGCACGAGGTACCATACACCAGCAGTTGGTTACTAACGGAAAACATGGAGGCTTTTCGTTGTCGCAAGTCACGGGTCCCCTGACTTCTGCCCAGGGAGCGCCAGCCTGCCCCAGGGGTCTTTCAATTACTGATGGTTGCTGAGAATTGAGGCATGCACACAGACTCTTTCTGTGGAGCAGATGATGCATGACAAGGGCCTACACTGGTCATGTATCACATTACTTAATTAATGCCAATTCCAGCTCTTGGTATAAAAGATGTTTCTGACAGGAAAATTTAGGAAAATCTGGTATTATGCTATTCACCTATATTATGCAATACTTTACACAGAAACAATGGGCCTTGGAGATGAAGTCATGCAAGCTGCTGGCGAGTTCAATTACTCTCTAAATTCACAGTTTAGAGTCGGTTCTTGAAACAGACTTGTGAACAATTTGGAGCTCATGTTTCTGAGAAAGCGTCTGCATTTTTTGTGACCATCTCTTTTCCAGGAACACTTCCTCAGTATATATAAAAAAATACTTAACTATCACTCAGACTCTCCCTTACTGATTTTGTCCATCATGAGGAAGCCAACTCAAAAGTTCTGGCATTGCTTAGCAAAAGGCAGGCCCGAAGACAAACTGGTACAGAAGGGACAATAGTGTCACATTTAGGAATTAATTCAGTTTAACGGGTCTTGTAAGAGGGGCACTGGCCCCCCCTTATGCACACAGTCTGTCAGATCTATTCTGAGCCTTTGTGAAGTCCCTGGCTGGTTGCTGAGATTCACCTGCAAAATCACACTGGGTCATTAAGGCTGGCCAACGGATGAGTTTTTCATCAGCACAGAAAGACAAATTATACTTTGTAAGGTCCCATCTACAAAGTTCATTGCAAGTTTAAACATCGTTGGAATATAGTGCATTTACATTTGCAAACAGACTGAACAGCACACAACGTGTTGAGGAAGGGGAGTAGTTTGACAGTCAATTTTAAAGCCAGTTTTAGAGACCTCAAAAAACCCAGGTATTTGATTAACTCATTCTTACAATCTTAACAGAGGTAGTCGGAGAAGGGCTGACAACTATATTTTAGTCCTTTTTTTTTTCTGAAAAGACAAAACATGTACAGAGCTGTTATGCCAAGCTTTCACCTACTGTAATAACAGTGACACACAAAAACAGAACACAAAACGCTTACTCGGCCCTGATTCTGCAAACTTCTGACCATAAGCAGAACGTGTCAGCTGTCTTCCCCAAAGCAAAACATACTGTGTAAGTACTGAAACAAATGCAAGGATCCTTGTGTGCTTTGCAAATTTATACAGCACAAACAGGAAGACTTGCCCAAGTCAACTACTTTCAAATATAAGATGTAGAAAATACTTCAGTACCCTCACGCAGAGTGTGATGTCTGCTTGTGAGTATTTCAGACTTGAATAATCTATTTGGCCAAAGGCCTAAGAAGAGGAGTTCGTTATCCCCCCAGAGAATGGTAAACTTCCATGATTATTTTCCAAGGTTATAATTATTATTATTCTACTGCTCAGTTTTAATTATTTTGAGCAAACATGTTGATTTTTATCTTTTTCATATCTGAGCTTTTAAATCCATGTTATATTATAAACTAATGTATCAATCTGAAGCTTAACCTCCGCCACCAAGGACAGATAAATTAACACTGGCACTATTCATTTTAAATGTCTTAAGTGGTTTACAAGGTTTAATATAGAGAAGATTGAGAAAATACTAGGGCTAAACACCAAAGGGACACTGAGAAGAACCAAATACTGTGACCTTTTGGATGTCTGACTTTGCAGACACAATTGTTTCAGTGGTTTTCTTTCTCTTTCACACGTTTGGTTTTTGGCTGGTGGTTGGGTTTTGGGGGTTTTTTTGGTTTCTTTTTGTTTTTTTTTTTTTGTCTGCTTCTGTCTGAAATTCTAATTAAGACAAGCTTTGCAAATGCTACTGCTCAGAGCTAACAGGAGAGCCTCTCCAGAACTCCTCAGATATCTCACAGCAATAGTTTTATGTGTAGCATGAAAGCAGGCTAATACAACATCCTGCAGCTAACTGCAGCTATTCAAGACTCCTTTATAGATACGATGACCGTCAGTAACCTTGTATTCTATTGCTTGGTATCAATGCTCTTCTCAGAGCTGACAGGAAGTGTTGCTGAACAATCCTGGGCAAGTCAGTTTTACTTCTCTATTTCAATCTTTTATTACAAGTTTTGTCTATGTGTCTTAGTTTAGCCACTGAGCCTTGCTGTCCAGCTCCTCCAGAAGCAGATTTTTACTGCCTCCTTCAACAGCTCACTTGTTAAAAAGGTTAAAAAGTTATCATGATTTTACCTCCTTAACTAAAAAACACATCTGAAAGCAGCATCGTTAGCCTAGAAGAGCTAAAGAGAACAAAGCAGTGAAGTTGTGGGTTACAGATTCAAATTGACTGCCTTCTTGCCCTGGTTCTGTGGGTGCCATTAAATTCTTTTTACTAACTGGAGAATGTTCTTTCTGAGCAGTGCCTGTACTGAACCCCCCCCAGTCACCTGGGAAGAGCAGCTGCCTGTGACAGCAGGGAGCAAGTAAAGCTCCTCAGGTTGTCTTCTCTGCCCCATGGTCACCGCGCTAACCAGGGACCCTGTCTGTCCTACACATTCTCCTACTTCGGCCAAATGCTTGGAGGTCAGGTTTGCAGATATGACTCGACTACCTCCAGAGAAGACACTACCAATGAATACAGCCTGAAACTTGCTTGTAAACACAAGAACGAATCTCCTAGCGAGTTTGAGGGATATAAATACATACACACACAGAGCATTTGGAGCAAATCTCATAGTATTGCCTTAGAAACTCAAGCTTTTGCTAGCTGGCAGAGGAAATTAAAATGCCAATGAGGATATGAGATGACACAGAACAGAAGCCACCAGAGCAACTCTCAATAGATTTATTTATGACTGATAATTTTGATGGGGATGATCTAATTGCCATTTGGGTGCATTTTATTGAAAAGTGGATTCTACAGGGTGCTAGGCAACCGTGGCTTTTACATATCATACCTAGCAATTTTCTGTAGCTAAGCTTCACTGAAATTCACTAAGCTTCAGCACAATTTTAAGTGCGTTACTGCCCAGGACAAGAAGGCTTAGCACTCCTTTCTTTTAAAGCTATTGTCTGCTATTTATGGGCTGTCTCTCTCAGATTGACAATGACCAACAAGAAAGTGATAAAGTGAGGAAATGTAACTTGCCATTAATTCAATGTAAATACTTTGCAAAGCTGCAGCTTCACCATTTCCTTTCTTCAGGTAAATAATTTGAAATAGCATAAGCAATGACAGTGAATGACTGGAAACAGAATCCCTCAAAGTACAGGATGACTGAAAGACACCACAAGCAATGACGTATTTTCTTTTAAATCCCCTTCATCTATTTTCAGACATTTCTGTTTGTGCTGGCTTAGCAGCAGGTTACTAAAAAGCAGTGAGATATATACAACATCTGTGCAAGTCATACAACTATCACACAGGCTAAAATACTGGTACTGTTGTATACCTATAAATGAACCAAAAAATAGTAATGTGCACACTACCCTAAGCCAGGTTTTTATGCACATATGCCTCTAATCTATGGACATTTCTGAGGTTATAATTGAAAGCACACATGCTCACACTTAAAACCGGAAGAACAAGAGAGTGGAAACTGCTAGCTCAGTGGGTTACAATGCAACAACAGATGCCTTTCTCAAAATATAGCTCCCCACAGAAATGTTTGGATTCATGATGCAAGAATTGCATCTTAACAGTTCCTGATAAAGCTAAGGTTTTACCCTAAAATGCTGGATATTGAGGAAGGTCAGGCCATAGTGGAAAAGCCTTGATTTCTGTTCTGTTCTGAATTTTGTAAAGCGCTGTATCCCTTTTGGAGAAGTCCTGTAGGTGGTAGTGTTGGTACAAAACGTTACACAAAATTACTAAGGCCTCTTGGGACACTGCCCAACCCTCCAGAAGACTTCATTCTTTAAGGCATGTTGGCTTACTGCCAGGTTATGCCTCCTCTAAGGATGGCACTCCTTATTCTTAGGATTAAATCACTGAATTACATTAATATCCGTACGTGCTCAAGAAACAGTAACACTTGTGTCAGGACAGGTAAGGAGGGGAATTCAAGCAGAGTCTATAACCAAGACAGACACCATTGGTCCTGTTATATCCTTGAAGTTTAGCTTACCTTTCTTAAAATGGTTAACAAACAGCATTGCTCCTTTTTCTACCTCTGTCCTCTACCTTTGGCTAAAAAAACCCCCAAAACACGCAAGAAGTTGTACCATCTAGATTTGCTATGGCTTTTTGTCAAAAAGGGAAAAAACACAGAGACTTTTAACTTAAGAAAAATGCTTTTTGTTGAAAAACAGATTAAAAAAAAAGTTAGGGCTTTACGCAAAAGCAGAAACAATTGGTTTTCATGGAAAAGGTAATTGTCAAACTGATAGTTTTGTTCTTTACTCAGATAACTCCAGCTACTGGATGTGGAAATGCCTTTCTGTAGAAATGCCTCCATTTCTACTTAAAAATGTCATAACAATGCTTTGTAATAATTTTAAATATGTCAAATAGAACAAAGCTCCAAGTCCAGGTCATGAAAATAATCAGAAATGTTCTTCCAGAGGGTAGGCAACAACTGGTGATACCAATGACTGCCATACAGATGGAAAAGGGCTTTAAGAATTCCTTATCTCCTTGGCGAGAGGAGCCCCCAAAAGAGAACTCTGAAAATAAACCAACCTCAAAAAGACCTCACAAAGTTTTAACAAGGTTGGTCAGAGCTACTTGCAACATGAACAAATGAAAACATGGTTGAGCATTTGGAAAGCAGTAATCCAGGAGCATACACCAGCACCTCCAGCTGAGAGGCAGCTTCACTACGACCATCGGAGTTCAGCTCGGTGCAGTTCTCTCAGCTGCTCTTGTCACGTTTGACAACCCTTCCAAGGCAGCAGCACTAAAGAGAATGCCATTTCAGGCCCAGTCAAGATTTGGCTGTTATCAGAGAGCCCAGTAAGGGCAATGGGCTGCTCCACCTCTCTTTCTTTACCTGAATGATATCCGTGCTCTCTGCTGCTTGCTCTCCTTAGCAGTGCAAGTAGTAAGCAGCAGCTGCTGCATCTTGGCAATGACTTGTTCCAGTTAAAGTGTTTTAATTTATCAGGAAAATCCATTTTAGTTACCTTTTTTTTTCCTCCCTCTTTTGGGCAAATTCAAATGAACTGTTAAATGTCAAAACATGGTAAACGTGAGGCAGTTCCACTGAGCAGCAGAATGAATCAAATGTCTTAGTTGCACAAGAGTAGGCTGGCAAGTCTCTGTTAAAAAGCCCACACAGTAAATTTAGAGGTGCTCTTTCCCTTTACTAATCAAATCAGCTGTTTGACAGCATAATATCTGTGCCAGAATAGTCCAAGAAGAAAGAACTGCCCTCAGATACAGTTCCATGAGATCTGTAGATTCACAGGACAAAAATGAACGTACAGCTGCATAACTCCAGGAAGCAGTAAATCATTATATTACGGAGTATCAAGCAATGACTAGATTTCTAAAACTCTGCCTCATGCATGAAAGGACTGCAGAGTCTATCCCTTGGTAGCTCACCGGTGGTTGTAAAAAATCTAGTCCTTCACCTTACCTGACAGCGTAAAGTACAAAGGAAGTGAGGTTAAACGTTAGAATTAGGCACATACCTCTTCTGCCTGCCCCTCCAAATAAAGTTCAGTGTTGAGGGCTTTTTTTTGCAAATTTTGCATGCACGTCAGGAGCAAGCCTGGCACTTTCCTTGCTTAGAAGTGCTACATTCCTCATTTTAAGTACAAGGTTATAGCATACAATACCTTATCCTCTTTAATCAATAGTTCAGCCCTGATTGGTGGTAGTTCAAAATAATCTTTTTCTGACAGAAGGTTTTCATAGTGAGTATAAAATAATCCAGTCTATTGCTCAGAGAGCTGACACAGACATCACAAGCGGTACTCATTAGCTGAGCCTTCTGAGCCATGGGGTCTTAACTACCCTTCTGCATTACTGGCAGAGCTCCCCCACCAGAAGCAGAAAAGAATGGTAGAAGAAACGTTATTCTGTGCTTACCCTGAAGGTAAGCATCATTGATATAGCAAGTTTCATGAGCCCTAAGTTCAAATCTCAAAAACGGAGTCTCCTGAGGTGAATTGCCATTAAGGAAACACTACAGAGTCTCTGCTGGAAAAGCAAGACTTAGATTGCCATTCCTTGAGATCCATTGTAATGAATTCCTTTCACACTAGATTGACGTACTGCCTAGGAAAGATTATAAATCATATGGTTGTCACTATTAGTACTGAACTGCTGGATCTCCAAGACTTCCTGGGAAGCTTAGCCTGTTATAAGTAAAGCATTCAGCAATTCCTCTTTCACAACCTTAGTCTTCTGAAGAAACAAATTAAATGATAGTTCAAATACAAGCCCAAAAAATCACTTGAAATCTGAACTAAAGAAGAACGTGCTTCTATCACAAAAGCTATTGGGCATTTACCATTTTTCTTCCATCTCATTAAGTTTGTTCTGTCTTAAAAAGCATAAGACTATGTGAAATTCTAAGAATAGCAGAACAACAGGAAAATAATACCCACAGATATACTCATGCATTCCCAGTTGTAATTTGTTCTGGCCTCCTTTCTTCCCCTCTGGCTATTTTTCCAGGAACTTGAAGATGAGTGGTTACTACTCATGGAAACACTGAGCTTCTGTTATTTGCAGAAACACTCACAGGCTGTGTGCGGAAAGAAGTTGTGCCTAAGGAAGGCAATATGCTAATAATCTCAAAAAACATTAAACACACATCCAGGTAAGGAAGCGGCTCAATCCAGTGTTTATCAGGCAACTAAACTACAGAGTGGATGACCATAAGATTTATTGAACAAATAATCCATCTTTATCGATTCGCAAGTTCAATAAACAAATAGCTTCTTACAAATTGAGTGAATAACTATTAGCAAAATCACTTACTGACAGTTAAATTCAGAGGGATGGGGGGAAGAGGGAATTGGGGAAAGGAAAAACCAAAAACCACAGCATAAGCAGAGCTGTAGGTAGAAAATGTTTCCAGCAGGCAATTTTCATAACCGATTGCTCAGTTGCTAAACAAATGGTGGACTGACCCCTCATATATATTCATTGAGCCACAAACATGTTGTGTGACAAATATAATCAAGTCTATGAAAGAGAGAACACTGCCTGGGTTGAAAGAATTAAGGGAACTAGTAAAGAAAAACAAATCACTTCATCTCTGATCTGCTGCTTTGAATCCAATCCATATTAGTAGACATAGAGTTGTAACCTTCCAGTGTCTGACAGTGAACTGGCCCATGTGAAATGAGTTGGCAGACCTTCCCCTGTCCTACTAAATGCAAGACTCAGCAACCTCTTCCTCTCCTCCTCTTTTGCACATGTGCACATACCCTTCTTAAAAATGGAGAATAGTATTGGCAATCATAGCAAATATAGATAGACCAAAGCGTGGGAATGCCTGTACAGAACTAACTTCTGAGCTCTTAGGCATCATGAATGCAAGAAACAGAAGCAGCACAACAAAATATAAGCATCCACAGCTATTGTATATTTTCCTCAAAGATGCAATCATTTTTTTACTACAGAATTTCCTTGCCTGGTCTGACCATCATTTTCCTGCTGCTGAAAAATTACTATCATGGTTTGAATGCTAATTTCTGGCCAGTTTCTGATTAAGGATCCAAAATAATAAAAATATCTCAATTTCAGAAGGCTTAGCATTAAGGCTAAAAAACTGAACTAGAGAAAGATGTCATGCTCTCCCATGCATAAAAATGAAAAAAAAAGTTATAATGTCTTACATTAGAACAATTTAGAACTTGTCCAACAAAAGCGTTACAAATTTTGTACTAAAAGGTTGAAATGAGCCTTTTTATTTTGTTTTCCCCTCAGGCAAGTAAAGTGTTAACTGGTTACAGTTTTCATAAGCTTTGTGAACGTATTTGCAGGGATTCAATCCAGTTCCAAAATAGCTATAAATTACTATAATTTGGCATCAATATTTCTTAAAGATAGAAGACATGTACAGATTTCATTTGGTGCAATAATCATTCAAGATTATTTTAGTTAAATGACACCTATAATCCTAAACCTGCAGGTTTGATGTTAAAGACACCTGCGAAGTAGAGTCTGAATTTGCCTTCATGCACTGTGAGCCAGGAAAGCTCTACATGGGCACCGGTTATGACCCAGTTTTGATGACCTTCAAGCAGTAAAAAGCAGGGCACATTTAGTGCTACCAGGTCTTGTCATTTCAGCCTTGACTAATACTTTGTCAGAGTCAGTAAACTACACTTTCAATATAACTCAGTATTTCATGACACTTTGGAACAAATTTCTAAGATCTGCTTTCAAAGAGAAAAGACAGGGATCTAGAATTAGCAACAAACACTTGCAAAACCAAGTTTCCCTGTTTCCTGATACAATAAAACAGCAGGAATGATAAATTGCACTTACATTCTGCCTAGTCCCACCTGTTTGCAAATCGAGGACTCTTGGCATGCCAGGAGGACAAAGAGAAATGAACCTCACTCTTCCAGTACCAGCTGAACTGAATACATTGAGCTGAACACAAAGTTAATTTTTCTTGCTTTGTCTTCTGTTAGCACCCTCTTTTCTGTAAAGACCCAAACAATTTAGTGGTGTATCTAAAGAACATACACGTGTGAACAACTGCCAAAGAGCAGCCATATAAATTTGGAAAGCAATTCAGCCCCAAGTGCTTGGATTAGGTTCCACCAAATGTTGTTCAACAGTAAGATGCAGCTGGCTGAAGAGTAATTGTTCCTGTAGAAGAGGCATGGGTACTTCGGGGTGTTTTGAGTTTGTGTGGTTTTATTTTGTACTTTTAAGGGTCCATTTTGAGGTTCACCCTGCTCCTTCAGATGCATAAGCCCCCGGTGAGGTTCAGGGCTGACAGAAATTTAACAGCTCAAAGTCCATCTCACCTCCAAGTCCTGCTGTTCAAGATGAGCCAAGGCCCCAGCACCAAGAGCTTCCTTCTGTTCCGCCTTTTTCCCTGGAGAGAGAGTGCAGACACAGGCTGCAAACTAAAGAGCAGACTGCAGAATGATTTAGTCTACAACAGCGATATTTGATCAGCTCTTGGAAACCAAGTCAGTACAGGCCTCTACTGTGGAACTCTCATAATCAATTTTTAAAGCGTCATACAATTGATGGTGGTTGAAGCTAAGATGCCAACAGAACTTATATTGATTAAAGACGGACTTACAAGTGTTCTCGAGCACCAGGAGTCTCTAAACTAATTTAGCCACATCAGTAGCACTTTCGCATTGGTAGCGGCTGGCCTTGTTTACAGAGAGTTATCACTTCTGAGGCAACAGCTGAAGCCAACAGCTTGTAGGGCCTCCCTCCCACGGACATCTCATTGTGTAGGTGCGGAGGACTTGGAGGTGCAGAAGCAGGAAGGAGCTGCTGATATCAGTGCGTGACGGCTGCTGAGAGAATTAAAATTTTACACGCAGACTACATACAACAGTTTCTCACTGCTCCCTTACTCATATCAGCACGTTTCTGCTCACAGAAGGCTGCGAGAGCAGCATATAGCATCAAGATATAAATACATTAAAATGATTGCTCCATCACCCAACAGAAAACGTTCAGCTTAATTGTATAGATTCAAGTGCTTTGAAATGAGGCACCAGGGGCTGTGAGGCTAAAAAGAACACACATACCAAGCCGTTTGAGTTTGTATTTGGAGGTTTTTCCCCCATCTTTTATCTCCTTTAATGCACGTACATTTAGCTGCTTGAGTGTGTGACTTGCAGAAAGTGGCTGAAGCGGGGTGAAGTCTCACCAGCTCAGTGAGACTGAAAGTCTGGGAGCGGAAGGGGGAGATGAGCTGCGAAGGCATCAAATTTGCGCCTGGAGCTGGAACATGTTAGACTGAAGATGGCAGGCTCGGTGGGGGACATCAAAAAACCTGACTGTCACGTTGCCGTGGCAGCGAGCAAGGAGACATTTTTCTGTTAACTGAGGTGTGTGAGATCTCGAAAATAGCCTCAACATTTGAAATACATGGAACAATGTTGACATACCCTGGGCTTAATAAAAGACTAAAAATTATTTTAGCTCATCTTCCAAAAAACGCAGTGAGCGCAGTTGGAGGATTGGAAGGCCGCTGCCAGTACAGCTCCTGCTGGAAGAGCTGAGGAACTTCCTGAGTACTTTTGTCTAAAACAAACACGAGGCTTTCCAGGAAGTTCTGAGTAATCATCTGACCCTGTGCGTAGCTCAACAGCTACAGAGGGAAGAAACTATGCTGAGATGGAGAGACAAAGCTTTAAATAAACAAGAAAATGCACCAGCCTGCTTGAGGAAATTAAGAAAGAACAGACTGAAACGTGCCCCGGGAACTTTAGCGGAGAGCAACTAATCCAGGGAGACAACTCCAAAAAATGAACAAAATTCAGGAGTTCATAAAGAAAGTCTACTGAGTCCCCACAGGGGATTTCCTCTGGTGCGTAATACCAGAGGAGCCTTCCCTCTCCTCCAGAGTTTAAACTTCTACCTGTCTTCTTGTGGGCCTCTTTCTGCTTTCACCAACTAAAACAGCTTCTGTCTTTAGTGATGATAGGGGTATCTATATTCTCTACAAGAGATCACTGTGCTTCTAAGCACCATAACATAGAAGAATTAAGAGACCCTGCAAACTACACGGTTTGGACAGGTATCCCATACCCCCCTCCAGACATCAAATCAACTCCTGATAGCAATACTGCTCTGTGAGCACTTTTTCCGCTCAAACCAAATTAACCCAAGATAACAACACTATAATCTTTCCAGTAAGGCAATCCTGATTTTTATGCTTTGCATTCTCCTACAATAGGAGGTTTCAAAGGGACTAATAAAGAAAGGAAGAAGGAAGGGGGAAAAAAAAAAAAAAGAAAAAAAAAGATACTATCAGATCCAGAAAAAATGAGCTTTTTCATGCCTTCAAATGGACACTATGGGAATCTTAACACTGAATATCTCTCCAATTTAATTATGAATACAATGTGGATTTTTGTATTTATTTTAGGTATATGCATGTTTATAAATACACACAAACAAACATCTATTCATGTGCTAACAGCTGCCTCCTCAGCTCTCAGTATTGGCTGTCTTTATGGCTGTGTAAATACCGCTACACACCAGAGGAAATGGAATTAAATCCCTGGAAATTCAAAGGGGGCCACAGACACACACACACATACACCACCACCATCCCCCACTACAGGCCCCTGAAGTTGCTCTATCATTCCATAAATCATAATAACAATGTTGTAGGTTAGCAATAGTTTTAGGGTTACAGATATCCCAGCACCTAGTCTGTCCTGAAGTCATCTCTACTGTTTCCCCTTAGCTGCCAATATTTCCACTTAGAACCCATGGTAGAAACTTTAACTGATGCCATACATAGACCATAGCTCATTAGGTTGCCATGCAGAAGATTTTTGTCATGCATTAAGCTAATTTTGCCTTGTGTGCAAAAAAAACCTGAGTGCACACTCTGTCTCTGAGATAACCTTCTTTAACCTTTCATATCAGCACAGAAGTATTGCAGTGGTTTCTCACATCCAACTCAATCCTCTGAAGGATCAGAACAAGAGATGAAAGAAAAAGTGGATTACAAAGAGGAATTTACATAGTAGTGTTTTGGCCTTGTTAGAAGTATTTGTGTTTGTGTAGATGTCTAAAAATACATATTTTTATTATTTTAAAGTGGTAAACCACACCATTGATTTTTTTCAGTCTATACAATTTTTTTAAGTTAAGCTGATTCTGAAGTGTACATTGTCCCTTGTTCAAGAGTGCCAGCAAACAGTTTTCGGTGGACTTCGGGGTGTGTTTATTTTTAGACTTCTAAAGCAAGGATTGTGAACAGATGCATGGATGGCTACCCCACCCCCTCCTTTCCTGCAGAAGAAAAAATAAACAACCAAGGCTGATGATTTCTTTAGAGCAAACACCAAAACACTCAAGACAATAGAAGTTTTATTTCAGACTTCTAACCAGGGCCAAGCTTACAATCTGCAAAACATCCAGTCTGGATGTGCTCAGGAGGAGGAAAGGACAGCTGTGTGTCAGCATCGATCTCTGTGAAAACACAAACCTAATTCTGTGCCCTTTGATCTGATAGTGATAAACAGTAGAATGACTCAAGACACCACTTTTTTTCCACTATAGCTTTAAAATAATGAAGCAGAAAATAGTTACAACTTGCATGAATACCAACACCTTAGCAGACACAAGCATTTGCGTAACCTTACACTGGTCTTCCGGTCCCTTCTGTTTCCACAGTTGTATTATGGTTCACTTCATACAAACACCCTCTTTTTGCACACAACAGATTCCAGTCACAGGAGTTATCCTGGGGAAAATAAACTTCAGATTGAAAGGCAGGCCTGATTTTGATCTTACAAATGCTGGTATAGTGCATGACATTAAACCCAGTGATGTTGTTCCAGTGCAAAACCAGAGTCTAAATGGACATCTTTCTCTTGACTCTTCTGTCCTCTGGCTTATGCCACTAATTTGACAAACTGGAAGCTAACCAGGTATCAAGACACACTTAAAGTGGCAAATAAAGAAACAGGATTTTAAAATTTTTTTTAAGGAAGGTGTATTTTTTTTTAAGAGGTGTAATACATTTTTACTTTTAGTACATTTCTGTGTAATACATTCACTGCTGATACTGCAAACTGGAGAAATTCTATTGGAACAGATTGAAAACCTATGCCAAGATAACTATTTTCCTACTACTACTACTCTGGAGCTGGGATACCAACACCTGTGATACCACAATCGGAACAGATTACGATCCACCAACAGCAAATAGCTTCCATGAAGCATGCAGGGAACAGGAGCTCATGGCATTGGCCCAGCATTAGAGGGACCTTCAAGCTACACCCTATGTCAGGGCAGAGCAAGGACATACTTTTCACAGTGTAACTCTGCAAATCCCTAACTTCCACTGCATCTCCACATGACAACTAAGAGGGTATTGTCCTGGTCTAAGCACTACCAACGTATACACCTCCCTTGAAAAAAGCAGTTGCATGATGATTCTTGGGAATGGAGACTGGAGCAGTCTCTGAAAAACCAATTCATCAAAATTCTTTTAATAGTGTAAACCACACCTTGCATTTTATCTAGAAAATCCATCATTCAAAGATCGTGAAGCATTCCCGTACACTAATCATACATTGCAATACCTGTGTAAACTTTAAGGACAGACTACACCCATTGTACAGGATGAAAACCAGATCCAGAGAAGATTAAGGCAACATTCTTAAAGTCTATTAATTTTGGAAATCCTGGGGATCGGGTGTATTCTGACTGCAAATCTCTCCATAAATGAAGTACTGGGTGCTTTGTTACCTTTGCTCCAATAGCAGTTTCAAAAGTTCATAGCATTTCCAGGACAAAAAGATGAAGATTTTCATATGTTGAGACCTTCAAAACGTATGGACATTCTCTGAAGCTTTAACCTTATGACTGCACTACGAGTCTGTGCCGAGTCAGTGATGGAGTTGAAAATGAAATTTCTGAGTCCTCACTGCTTAGGAAATTAAATAGTTGTGCTTTTCCCTCTTGCCCTTATGCTTTCGTAGGCATATAAATTTTATCTGTCATCTAAGCTGACCAACCCAGCAGCTGACCTCCAGACAGCAGGCAAAATTTGAGGCCATGTTATAAATTTGGTCCATAGTTTTGTCATTCTGATTTAGTGTGTTCATATAGGATGTGGATAATACACAAGACATTGTTTTTCCTCTTCTCAAATGTATGTTGTGCCTCTCAGATATTTTTAAAGCATCCGTGCACGGGTAAGTGCATGTCTGCAACATAGGCCAACATCTGGCTTGGCCTTTTCACTTCCATTGCTTTAGACATCCATTTCTCTCAAAACTATGAACAAGGCTATGAATAGGGTAGAACTGCACAGGTTGGTAGAGAATCCCCCATAGCCCAAGGAAAAATCTGCCGTTGAGTAAAATGCTGCTCCAGACTGCACAAAATAAAGTTTAATACTAGTTCTTTAAAAATGAGCTTGCAGGTCTTACATTTAATGGACACTTTTACCAGACCATGAGTGCCAAACACAACCTGTAGCAATAATGAATATGCCCACAGTATCTTAGGAAGCAATGGACAAGGTTTGGGGTTTTTTTCAGCTTATGTTCAGATCCTTTTTAACTATGCACACTAAGTTAAGGC
Source organism: Rhinoptilus africanus (assembly GCA_013400135.1). NCBI lineage: Eukaryota > Metazoa > Chordata > Aves > Charadriiformes > Glareolidae > Rhinoptilus > Rhinoptilus africanus. Next base: position 152,487 of record VXBO01000807.1, on the reverse strand, counting down.
CAAATTTATCAGGACAGTGTGAGAATTTTGTATAATGAATAAGTACCCCACAGATTATTCTTCACATAAATGAGTCCGAACCTGATGAAAACAAACCCTGACAACTGTGCTGTATGCTCTGAAACAAGTGTCTGGGACAAAGCTGGGTTAAGAAGAATAGGACACCTAGTAACACAAGTACCAGCAATGACTTTACCCTGGCAAAATCCGAGTATATACTGGAAAAGCAGGAGTATGCAAACTAATACTACCTAAGGGACTTCTCCATCATATACTGGCCATTTACACAGGGTCAGCTCCTAAAAAATATTTTCTGATTGATGTTTACCCTGAAAATCGGAATAGCACAGAAAGTATTTCAATGGCAAATGGCTAGTAAAGGGCCTCCCTGTCTATCCTAATTACTTGAAAAGCGGAAAATGCTGTTTCCGTCCACGCTCCTTTGCCTCTCCTTCATTTCCACTTGAGCCTCAGGCCGCAATGCTTCAAAGGCACAGAGCAGTTTCTCAAAGGGCAGTCAGTGCCATTCTATTAGGGTTTTACCACTAGCTTTTACCTAGTGGTAAGGGAGATTTACCTGATGGGAAATTCCATGAGCAGAACTCCTTTCATCACCTCTAGTTCTGCTGGGGGGGGAATGTTTAACAGGGAAGCATCTGAACTCTGGTCATGAGCGGCAGGTGGAGAATTCCTTTACAGGAGGTGGGAGGAAAGCCAACGCTAAAGTTGGGTGAAAGTTGTCTCTGTAGCAGCAGGCAGCCTCATCTCTACCATAACAGTCCTGGGGGAAATGGAAGGCACACAGCATGGGTAGGGATTTGGCTCCCTGCAGGATTCTCGGCAGGCCATCAGGAATGCCAGCCGGAGAGCTGAGTGAGTCCCAGCTGCTCTCCTCAGCCACACAGGGGACGGCCTCTGCAGCCAGAGCACCGCAAGTCACACACAGCTCATCTGCCACGCTGTGTCACACGACTTGTGTTAAACAGCATTTTGTCACTCCTGTCACAAAGCTGGGTCAGTCCTGAAAGAGAAGAACATTTCCTACCGAGGGGCTCGTTCCTGTCTTCACTGTGAGTTTCCCTGGGTGACCTGTCATCCAAAACAGATGAAGTTTAATTCGCTGTAACAGGTGAAAAAATCACAGCCTGCAGCAGTAAGGCTGCGATGGCACTAAGTAACCGAATAGCAGGATAACATGGTACGATTGCATCCTCACATTTCTTGTTTCCTGTGTCATAAGTGTGCAACAAAACTAAAACCTCATACTACACTTCAAATATAAAACATAGCTCACTCATTGCCCTGCAAGTTCCCTTACTATTTACATGAAGATAGGGAAAAGTCTCACTAAAATATCATAATTTGCTAATTAATTGTAATTTGGTGGCATTTTGTGTCTTCTTTGTGCAAACGTCAACAGCTACACAAGGCTGAAGAAAATGAAGATCCTCCTACCATAGTTATTTAGATTGCAAGCTCTTTTAGACAAAGATAGCACAGCTTTTGAGCAAAGTGCAGCACTGAGCACAACAGGGTTCAGATCCAGAGGTAGCACTCCTGTAAGTGTAAATGAGGCTATGCAGAATTAGACAAAACTTGGAAAGAAGAAAAGGAGGGGAACTACAGCAGTGTCTTATCTTCAAAATACACCACAAGCAATATCCCAACATAATACATGTGCAGCAATATAACTGAATATATGCTGCTCCACTAAGCCAGGCACTTAAAAAGCCACTGACTTTCAAAGATTTTCACACCCATTAACTGATTCAAGACAACTGAGCTTCCATAGTCCTGAGCTTCATTTTATACCGCTCTCCTCCATGATCCTGCCTGTTTTTCTGCTGGCTTCCAGAATCCGCCATCTGCTTCGAAAGTGGTAAATGGAATCTGAAGAGTGAAACAAACTAAGAGACACTAGAGTTTAGAGTCCATACCTGTACTGTTTCGCTGACCAAGCTTTCTTACCCCTTCCTACAGCACTGTCCACCTTTATGACATGGTTCACGTGACTAAAAGCATAAGGACAACACTGTCAATTTAACCAAAATGTACTTGGGCGCAGTGGGTGAGGGGCGAGAAATGCCCTTGGTCCAGTCATTTTGAATCTCACACTACGCTGAAGAAGCATCTGAAATGCATCTTACATGTATTTTCCACTCTCAGTAGCATGAATAAAATTGTAATTCATTATACAAAAAAATGCAAAACCAAATCTTGTTTAAAGTATGCAGTTAAAAATAAATGTTCAATCAGTTCTAAGAGTAGAGGATTTAAATACTCTACAAATTTTGAATGGACTTTCTACTTTGCATCAGAACAGGGGCACCATTTTAATAAGCATGCTTTGAGTCCCTTTCCCTGTACTAAATGTGTGGTGTAAATCCGACAGATCATCTCAGAAAGTCAGCAGTGTTTTGGTTTATCATCTACATTTAAATAACGGATCATATCCAGGAACTTGAACAGCAGTTTTAAAGATGTGTGTAGCAATCTTCATTTCACATTACGGGAAACAGAGATGAAATGACATTAAGTCACCCAGTGAAGGTCACCCAGCACACGAGCTGCATCCTCTCCTACTCATCTTTTTGATCATGCTGAAGCACAGCTAGACAGCAGTCCAGGTCAGGGTGCCTGACCTATTTGAAAATTTGCCTACTACAACACACTCTTCAACTGCGGCATTTGGAGCCCGGGCCCTTGGTAACAAACAATCTCTGCTGACAAGGAAGCACCAGGGAGGGGGAGTGAAGAGACCTAGGCTCTACTCCAGACTTCTCAGTCTGTTGCTCATCGACGCACTTAACATCCTGTCACCGCCGACATCCTTGAGAACCTGCCATTACCTTCAGTGGGCCACCCTTCATCTGCCACGTGCATGCGTTGGAACTTTTCTATCATCACATAACACTTTCAGGTTGGAGCACAAAGCACAATCCACTACTACCTTGGCACAAACAAATGCTATTTTAGCTAGGTAGAGAAGGAAATCATCCACACTGATATGGACGGCACGATTGGATGATATGCATGGTACACGTCCCCACCTAAACCCCTTAGCAATGGCTAAGTTACTCTACTTCCACAGCTGTGTTCTAGTCACTGTGAATTTCTGTGACAATAATATGACAAATTCCCAGCCAGGCAGACTAATAGAGTGGAAACTTGCTGAAATATTTTATTTCAACACTTTTAGCTAGTTATAGTAATATCACTTTCATTGCCTCCACAGTGATGCTTAGATTGGTATCTTTCTGAGGCAGCAACAATCTTTTTTGTATGTACATGGTTCTGCACCCAGACTAGGCCATACTTGGCTGTTATCTCATCAAGTATGGCTGGAAATTGTCAAACAACGTATCAGTTGGCCAAAGGGGCAAAGTAGAAGAGAGTGCAAGTCAGTAATTTACATCAAGGAGTACACACGTGGCTGCATCCGAGTCACTTTGATTTTCTTTTGTGACTTAAAAAAATGACAAGGGGCAGATGCTCTGCCAAGGATACCATCTGAGGATCTGACTCAGGAGAAGAAATTTAATAAAGCAGGCTTGAAGCCAATACATCACAGGCACCAGTACTCTACTGAAACACGGTCATGCAGTGACCCTGCTATTGTCTGTACACTAAGAACTATTATCATGAAAGTCTGCCAGAAAATAATAGGAATAATGTACCTATCTGCTGGGTTTTGTCAATGCTAAAAATTATTTTCCGAGTACTTCCTTGCCCTCCTTACATGCAAAAACTTTGAAATATGAATGTTGTGGCTCTTGAATTTTCTGTGTGTGCTTGTTGAAACTGGAAAAATAAATTGTCAGGTCATTATGGCTTTAGATCCTTGTAAAGCCAATATTTCTTTTACAAATCGAGTGTCAGAGTGATGCTGAGAAAATGCAGATGCTAACATTAAACACTTACTGCTCAAAGTCTGCTATATATCCTTCCTGTCATAACTGCCCAACTGAATGGGTTTTGTTACAGATGAGGGAGACAAAACCCTTAAAATACAACTCAAAAGAGGCTACTTCAGGATATTTTCTAATGGCCTTTAATGCAATTAGCATCATGCACAAGCCACGTCCCTCTTCATGTTCTCCTTTTCAAGGAAAGCCATCAGGAAGTCCTTGCATTCATTGGGAATCTCCTAGCAGACCACAGTATTTGTTTGTTAACCCCTAAGGATGTTCCAGGAAGAGATTATCAATATTTATGGTCTGGTTATGGTCTTTTATAATCAGCAAGAGTGAAAAATGAGAAAGGGTAACTGGCCCCCTGCTGTCACTGAGGAACTTTTTCTTTTAGTGAAAAGGCAGAAAAAAGATGAACCAGAAAAAGAAGGAAGGTGAATAGTATTTCTAATAGATTCAATGACTGGACTTGCAATTAGGGTAGCTCAGCTTCACTTCTATCCTAATTTTTTCACACAAATTCACTTCTGATGCAAACTTAGATACAAGTTCTCTGTTGCTCTCAACTCATCCAAACTCTTCTCACTGCAGTACAGTATTTGATTAACAGAATCATCTTATTTGGTCAATGAGGCTTTGCTCATTCAATATGGTCTTCATCAGGACCAGCTGTACTCACCTCTCTATGTTAATCACCTTTTGCAAATTCATAATTCCCAATATACCTTCTTCTCCTTAAACACCCACAACACATTTTTAGGGATGTTTCCTTTTGTTTTGACAGGGGTGAGCTTTTTGGTTTTGATTTGATTTTTTTTAAAGCTTAAGGCTGAAATAAATGAGGGGAGATCTCTCCAGGGCAGCAACACTTTGTGCTCTGGGATCACAGCGTATCCCATAAGTGAGACACGAGTCACTGAATCTCAACTCTTGTTCTGGGCAGTGGTGCATTCCAGGTTCCATCAGTCAGAGCTCCACTTCTTGTGTTCAACCTTGTAGGTTTTGTCATTTGTACCCACCCGTGCCTACTGGCTGAGGCCCCCAGGGTTCAAGAAAACTGCCAGCATTCCTGTCAGTATGGAAAGTTTTAACACCTGACATTTCAGGAGATAGCTTTGAAGGGAAAACCTCTGCAAAGTATTTGAAGAGAATCCTCAATTCTCCTGTTTCCCTGTAATTCATCACTCATCACAGGAAGCCTGAGAGACGCACTGCCTTACGAGGGGTCTGACTCTTTCTTATCGATGATCATAACATCGCAATGTGTCTGCAGCAACTTTGTGTGTGGAAATTGCGCAGGCATGACATAAATCACCTCAGATTTACCAGCAATAATGTGACCCCAAGGCAACTTATTCAGTAAATTAAAAATAAATTACGTGATGGCCTGATGCGACTTCAGCAGACCCCATGTCAGACCTAGCCTGAGGGAGGAATGTGCCTTCTAGCTTTTCCATAACAACTGTCTTTTTACAGTGAGTTAATTATCTACAGATACTGTGTGTTTAGAAGACATAAAACAAGACCAGCTGATTTCCAAACAACTTTAAAACAGACTTGAAAATGTATTTCTAGGGCCTCACTTACATCAGTGCACAGTATGTAAGTCTAAGTGAGATCACTGCTTACAGCAGCCATGAGACAACACAAAGGATGGTACCATAACACGTCCCAGGAGTTTGGGGATGGTCATATGACCTAGGTGAGACCTCACAAAGTGTCACTCAAAACCACTCCAAATCACACTCACAGGCTGTGTACACCCCATTTGCCTTCATTTCCAACAGCGTGGTGGGCCTTTCCAAGACTCTGCGCTCCACCAGACAGAGCTCCCACCTTCAAAACACTGTGCAGGGTTTTATGTTTGCATCTTTACACAAAAGAGATGGACAGTGAACTTAATCAAACAGTCATTAAAAATGAGCTTCCGATAAGCCTGCTGCTACTCAATTATCCTATTAGGATGGAGATTATGATTTGATACCGAGGATTTAAACTCATAGTTGGTGTCTGCGTTTCTATAACAGTCAAAATCAGACTCCCATAACTTCAGCTAATTTACGTCAGAATTATAGCTTTGATCCGTAACATTACAAAATAAGTTCTGCTTTTTATAAATGCATATCCAACAACACTTCAAGACCACAAACTTCTTGTGAAAAAATATCAAGGGCAAAGAAAGTTTGGACTTTTGAACTTTCAAACGTGGGTGTTCATTTCATTTCCATATCTGATTTCTCAAACCAGGTCAGAGCTTCCTAAAAAGTAGAGGTCAGCTGTAATACAGACACGTGGACTGAGTTGTGGAACTGAGATTTGCATGCAGTCTGCCCATAGCACTGTTCCTCTTCTCATGCTTGCAGCTGGGCACAAAAAAATCCACAAATCTGCATCACACACCTACCCATCTTTAGCATGCACATATAAACGTACAGCTGTATTTTGATTTCACAGAAACCCCAGAAAACAAAGGATCATAAATTCACATGCTTACATTCTTTTTTTCTAAGATAGCTGGCAGAGCCCAAAGAGAATACATCTGTATCTTCTAATGATTTTCGGTGTGGTAGTTTATACAAAGGTGAAAATGCCAGGTAAAAATAAATAAGGTTCAGCTTCCTCAGAACAAAGATAGACATCAGCTCCAGTTCTTGTTTATTTACCAATCTTCTTTTAAAAGTGATTATGTATGACTTTTTCAAATGTGCTTCTCTCTGTTCCTAAGCTTTTATAGCAGTATCTAAGTCTAAAGGGATCAGATTCAAAGTACATATTTTATTTTCTAAAAGTGTCTAACACAGGTGTCAATTAGTAAAATATATTATTTTCCTTTTTTTTTTACATCCATCTTTTTTCCTCATTAAATCGTAGGTAACAGTTGGGACCTTTCTGGGTCATACTCTTGCTTACCTCCTTTCAGTCCCAGCTCCTTGTCATCTGAAATTTTTCTTCAAAAAATTGGAGACCAAAAATCTATGTACAAAATTTGATATGATTTCTTCAAAACAGTGAGAAGTGGCAAAAATAACCTCTTTGCTCTGTAAGAGATTGCTTTGTATCTATTTCCTGTAATACAATCAGACATCAGTGAACTGAGAATTTATTCAGTTTAAAGAGTAGTTGTCCCCTTTGTTTTCTTTCAGGCTAGTCTCCAGAGAAGTCTCTGATCTGCTTGTATTTTGTATTTGTACCCTTCATCACAGTATCTAATTTAATTCTGTCCTGTGCTCCCTATACACCTGTTCCTCAAGCCTCTCTGGTGCTTCCACAAGGCTCTCTTTGCAGGCACACATCTCACGCTAAACCCACTGGCCCAAATGTATTAAATATTTTGAGTTTACTCTATGTCCTATGGTTGCATTCTCAAGGCACCAGTGAAATTCAGCCCCTCGTCTGGTAAGCAGTAGATATTTAATCACTCAAAGAAACATTATAACACAGGAGAGCAAATGATTATAAACACCACCTTGAAATGAGATGGAAGTCTACAGAGTCAGCAAGGCGTATGGACTAGGTAAGTCACTGGGTTTGACCAAGATCTCATGACGTAAAAACTGTTGCAATTGCTTTGGACCCAAGACTGAAATTCCCTATGAGAACAACTGAGAAAATTGGCAAACTGTTTCAACTCAGATTTAGAGAACCCCTCTTCGTTCTGCCCAGTGTTTTAAGTGCAATGGCAGGGAGACTACCTAAAAATAGGCCTTGGACAAGCCACGCACAGGAAGACCACAAAAGATTCCTACTGGAGGACACAGGAAACCCCTATATATAGGATGCACACACGAAACTTACATTATCTATGTCAATTCAGTTCAATTGCTTCCAAGCGGAGTGGAGGAATTCTTCAAGCCCACAAGCATAAAGCTTTGAAGTAAAACCTACAAAATAAAAATTACAGCAACAAAATAGGCAACAGCTCTGCTGTCCCTCCAATAAGCATACAACTTTTTTTTCTTTTTTGTTTTAGAAACCACGCAGTTCTGAGTCTTTGCTATGAGCAAAAAGCAATTTTCCACTACTTGGACAACGTAGGAGAAAAATCAAAAGGGATAAATTTGACTTTCTGCACAAGCGGGCTCAAATCAATTGTTACCTTGCCCATCAATAGCTTTTACAGGTGTTTGAAGGAAGGAGAGGGGGTTGGGAATGGAAGCCTTGGAACCAATAGACAAAGGAAATGGTTACCAGAACTTGCAGACTGTAAGTAGAACTTGCTTAGTAGCTTATTTTCAGGTTGATAAATTTAGCTTCCAGTTAATAAATTGCAAACAAACAGAAGACTTCCCTTACTGAAGAAAAGAGAAGTGGGGGGTTGCTGCCTGAGCTCTTTGCAAGTGAATTAGACCAAGCAGACATCAAACCAATCAGAATGATACACAGACCAGGTCTGTCTTTACTGAATGGGCCAGAAGCACTAGAAGCACTAACACAGTGACTTCAGCTTTCTCCTGAATGCAGCACTGCTTGACATTAGATTTTAGTAGAGGCTATGAGCAGCAATGAGCATTTTCAAGTGATTCTGATTTTCATTGATTTCCAAACAAAGAATTAAAAAAAAAAATCCCTTCCTCACAAGCCATAACACTGTCTTTTCTGCATGGCTACATGTCTTACCATCTACCTGTCTCTCATTCTCTCCTCCCACCCCCAATCCCCCCCCTCCCAAAAAGGAAGGAACTTTTTCTTTTCTCTTACCACTACTACAACACTACCTTGGTAGCAGAATTAGAATCCCTTGCTTTAAGTGCTGGACAAACAAGTATTTCCCCAAAGTCTCTCAGTAGAGCCAGTCCACAAAAAGTTACTATAGCAGAATATTATGCCAGCCACCAGACTTCAGGCTTTAATTATGTCCAACTCGTTGCTTTATGAGGGGTCTTTCAAACTAAGCAAAATGATTTAAGTGTCCTATTTGAAAAGCTCCGTCCCCCAACCACCTGGAAAACATGTATTGCAGTCAGGCAGAAAAGAGGACAGAAGAGCAATGGAAGAGAAGAATGAAATGCCTTGAGAAGTGGAAAGTTCTCAGCCACAACAAAGTCTCTCTGAAATTTGGGCATGTGGACAAGACGTAAGGAGGCAGTTAGTCTGCTCTTTCTGCAATTTAGTGAACTTAAAGGGCAGGGATAATTTAGATCATTAGAGTACATAAGCATACAACGTCTGATGCCTCTGGGAAGCTGCCCGAGTGGAGTATTGTCCCACCTGAAGAGACAGGTAGGAAAGGTTAAAAGTGAGCTAAAAGATGTGGTAGCTGGCCTTGAGCCCTCCCTCAGCTGCACACCGACAGGAATTTTTCCATCTATAAGAGGACCAATTCTCTGGCCCAAGCCTTTCTGTCCAAGTGGGTAAAAGTGTCATCGGATTGCATCTGCAACAGGATGAAAAGAGAAAGAAAAGGAAGTGGGGAAGGAAGGGAGGAGAAAAGGGATCCTGGGAGAGCAGCAACTACTGTTCTTCATCTTGCTGTTCTGCACCCTACCACAGCTGAACCGGAGTCACGCCTACAGCTGCTTTGATGCACATGGATTATTGCCTGCTGGCACTGGTTAGATCAGTGCCCCCCTTGTGCCAATTAAGATCAGTACATTATTAATTTATGCAAAGACAAGCCCATCTTTCCTGTACTGGTAGATCTCTACTAACACCTGTTGGGTCTTGTTGTCTTTATGAAGAGGGTCTCTGCAGGGCAGAGATTAATTTAACAGTGTCTAGCACAATGCAGCCCTTATCCCTGGCCATTATCACCACCAAGTATCAGAAAAGTAGATTATACTTGCTTTTCTGCACAGACTTACTATCTTTTGCCTGAAGCGAAAGGGAGGCTGGTCTCCCTGCTTAGCCACAACAGGAGACCTCAGTGATTTTCAGTTTAACAGCTGACAGCCTAAAGAAAGCCCTTGCAGGCAACCTTGAACCCACTGAACTCAGAGAGGACTTTCAGAGGACTATCATCTCATTCAAAGGACAGAGTGAAGTCAGTCGTACGTCATGATATTAAGGAAGCAGCAGGTATATTCTTTCTGTCCCCCTCAAGCAAACTACTACCTGTTTCCAGAGCAGTCAGCCTCTGGAAATGACTTATTTTCTAAAAGCTGACATAGTTCTGGCCTGATCTGAGAGCAGATGTTTCCTTCAGGAAAGAAAAAAAAAAAAGTAATATATAGCAACTGCTTCTCTATGCAAACCGTGCAAGACTGACAGCTTTTTCCACTCCCTAAGATTTCTCTTAAGGATCCTCCAGTCAATCGAGATGCATGCAAGTCCACTGTTCATTTCACTAGACCCCCTCCAAACAGGGCACAGTCCATCCTTGTAGCACACAGGACGTATGGGCGCTCTTTAATACAACCTTCAACAAGGAGTCTTACAGAAAGCAGAAAGGGGAATTCCCTGTATTCAGATGCAATCTGATTCAGTCATCTTGCTGTAAAGCTATTTCAGTATTGCCAAAACCCAAACTCTCAAGTCAGGCTGCTGGAGTTTTAAGTCATGACTTTGGTGTTCTTATTTTCTTTTTAGCTTTTGAACGCTAGGGAATGAGACAAACCTTTGTCTCTGGTCCCCCTGTGGACTGAATTATCAATTTCTGGAAGATGATGAAAGAGATTCCCAGATTATAACAGTTTGGAGACCTGAGGCTTCATGCACACCACCACAAAAATCTTAAGACCTGACAATATCGCTGCTTCACATGGCTACATGGTGCTTACCAACACATACATTAGCCTTCAGCAGAGGCATTGGTAACTTCCATAAGGACACATTCATGAAGAGTGCAAAGGCCTTACTCTTCCCTGCCCAAGACAGAGTGGCTTTGAGTGGCTGCTTTTTTTTTTGTTTTTAAGTCATTTCAGAAACAGGGGAGAGAAATAAATAGAAAACTGTAGATGTCTCAAGTTCTGCTGCTGTAAGAACTATGGTCAGTGCATCCTTTTTAGATATTTTCTACTCTATTACACCGTCATTACTAAGTTGCCTTATTTCCAAAAGTAGTTCCAAACACCTTTATGCAGACGTGAAAGTTTTGTCAGAAAACAAGGAGTGTGACTAACAGGATTCACAGATCCACTGGCATAAAGGAATTCCAGGGAACCATGCTATGGCAAAAGCAGGGACATAGAGCCCCTCACATGATGAAAATTATAGGGCGAACTGTCTCACAAATAAAGAGGGATAAGGAAGGGGCACTAGTGAGGGTTTTAGAGACACATACCCTGGATGAGGTTTAAAATACCACCCCTCTTCTGTGCTACCACCTCAACAGCTTGAAGTGTCAAGTAATTGTTAGAGTTGATTATCCCTAAAACTGTTGAAGGTGGTACATGGAGATCTTGTGGGTAAAAATGGAGAGCCAAGACAAAACCCTAGCACATAAGGGACACTTGTTCTGGAAAGGAGCAACAGGGTACATAGCTACTTTTAATGTTATTTAGGACCCATAGAGCACTCTGAAGTAGTAGCTTAAGTTTAAAGAAAAGCTGTAAGATATGTGAGTGACAGATAATTTCACCCTCTCCTTGATAGGAGAACAGAACTTGGTGTTTTTCCAAATTCCCTCCCTCCTCTCTAACAGCTTCCGTTTCATCTATTAGATAAAGACTCTTTTTTCATACATAGCCTCTCAGCATATCAATGACATACGCTTCAGTCTTCGCTGGGCTTGGGAAGCATAGTATTACAGAATTGTTTTGTTTCGAAGAGACCTTTAAGATCATCAGGTAAAACTGTTAACCTAGCATTGCCAAGTTACCACTAAACCATGTCCCTCCGCACTACATCTACACGTCTTTTAAATACCTCCAGGGATGGTGACTCAACCGCTTCCCCAGGCAGCCTGTTACAGTGCTTGATAACCTTTTCAGTGAAGAAATTTTTCCTAATATCCAATATAAACCTCCCCTCATGCAACTTGAGGCCATTTCCTCTTGTCCTATCACTTGTTACTTGGGAGAAGAGACTGACTACCACCTCACTACAACCTCCCTCAGGGCAGCAACAAGGTCTCCCCTCAGCCTCCTTTTCTCCAGGATAAACACCACCNGCTAAACAACCCCAGTTCCCTCAGACGCTCCTCATAGGACTCATGCTCTAGACCCCCTCACCAGCTTCGTTGCCCTTCTTTGAACACAATCCAGCACCTCAATGTCCCTCTTGTAGTAAGGGGCCCAGAACTGAAAACAGTACTTGAGGTGTGGCCTCACCAGCGCTGAATACAGTGGGACAATCACTTTCCTAGTCCTGCTGGCCACACTATTTCTAATACAAGCCAGGATGCTGTTGACCTTCTTGACCACCTGGGCACACTGATGGCTTATATTGAGCTGGCAGTTGACCAAAACCCCCAGGTCCTTTTCTGCCAGGCAGCTCTCCAGCCACTCTTCCCTAAGCCCATAGCACTGCATGGGATTGCTGTGACCCAAGTGCAGGACCCCACACTTGGCCTTGTTGAACCCCATACCATTGGCCCAGCCTGTCCAGATCCCTCTGCAAAGCCTTTCTACCCTCAGGCAGATCAAGACTCCCACCCAACTTGGTGTCATCTGAAAAGTTACTGAGGGTGCACTCAATCCCCTTGTCCAGATCACGGATAAAAATATTAAACAGAAACAGCCCCAATACTGAGCCCTGGGGAACACCACTTATGACTGACCACCAACTGAATTTAACTCCATTCACCACCACTCTCTGGGCCCAGCACTCCAGCCAGTTTTTCACCCAGCTAAGCATATGCCCCTCCGAGCCAGGAGAAACCAGCTTCTCCAGGAGAATGCTGTAAGAAACAGAGTGAAAAGCTTTACTAAAGTCTAATTAGACAACATCCACAGACTTTCCCTTGTCCACTAAGCGGGTCACCTTGTCACAGAAGATCAAGTTAGTCAAGCAGGACCTGCCTTTCATAAACCCACGCTGGCTGGTCCAGATCATCTGGTTTTGCTGGATGTGCCTTGTGACGGCACTCAAGATGAGCTGGCTCCATAACCTTCCCCAGCACCGAGGTCAGACTGACAAGCCTGTAATTCCTCACTTCCCGCTTCTGGCACTTCTTGTATGTGGACATCACATTTACTACCCTCCAGTCAACTGGTACCTCCCCAGTTAGCCAGGACTGCTGATAAACAAAGGAAAGTGGCTTGGTGAGCACTTCTGACAGCTCCCTCAGTACCCTTGGGTGGATCCCATCCAGCCCCATAGACTTGTGTGCATCTAAGTGGTGTAGCAGGTCGCTAACCATTTCCTCTTGGATCATGGGGGGTTCATTCTGCTCCCTGTCCCTGTCATCCAGCTCAGGAGTCTGTGAATGCAGAGAACAACTGGTCTTACTGGTAAAGGCTGAGGCAAAGGCATTAAGTACCTTAGCCTTTTCCTCATCTTTGATCACCGTGTTTCCCCCACCCCATCCAATAAAGGATGGAGGTTCTCCGTAGCTGTCCTTTTGTTGCTAATGTATTTACAGAAACATTGCTTTTACAGCAGTAGACAGATTAAGTTCTAGTTGAGCTTTGTCCCTTCCAATTTTCTCCCTGCATAGCCTTATGAAATCTTGGCNCCTGCCTTTCATAAACCCACGCTGGCTGGTCCAGATCATCTGGTTTTGCTGGATGTGCCTTGTGACGGCACTCAAGATGAGCTGGCTCCATAACCTTCCCCAGCACCGAGGTCAGACTGACAAGCCTGTAATTCCTCACTTCCCGCTTCTGGCACTTCTTGTATGTGGACATCACATTTACTACCCTCCAGTCAACTGGTACCTCCCCAGTTAGCCAGAACTGCTGATAAACAACGGAAAGTGGCTTGGTGAGCACTTCTGACAGCTCCCTCAGTACCCTTGGGTGGATCCCATCCAGCCCCATAGACTTGTGTGCATCTAAGTGGTGTAGCAGGTCGCTAACCATTTCCTCTTGGATCATGGGGGGTTCATTCTGCTCCCTGTCCCTGTCATCCAGCTCAGGAGTCTGTGAATGCAGAGAACAACTGGTCTTACTGGTAAAGGCTGAGGCAAAGGCATTAAGTACCTTAGCCTTTTCCTCATCTTTGATCACTGTGTTTCCCCCACCCCATCCAATAAAGGATGGAGGTTCTCCGTAGCTGTCCTTTTGTTGCTAATGTATTTACAGAAACATTGCTTTTACAGCAGTAGACAGATTAAGTTCTAGTTGAGCTTTGTCCCTTCCAATTTTCTCCCTGCATAGCCTTATGAAATCTTGGCAGTTTTCCTGAGTGGCCTGCCCCTTCTTCCATAGGCCATAAACTTTCCTTTTCTTCCTGAGCTCCAGCCAAACTCTCAGTTTAGCCAGGCTGGTCTTCTTCACCACCAGCTCATCTTTCAACACGTGGGGATGGACAACTCCTGCGCCTTACAGATTTCCTTCCTGAAGAAAGTCCAGCCTTCCTGGACTCCTTTGCCCTTCAGGACTGGCTCCCAAGGGACTCTGTCAACCAGTCTCCAGCACTGGCCAGCAGTAGTTGGTACGTACATTCATACAACTGGAAGTACTTCCATTCCAACCCAGTTTCTCCTGGAGGAGCCTGTTGGCTGTTGTAGCACACACACATTGCTCATACTGCTTTTTCAGCCATGATTTGCCTACTGCCTGCTGTACAGCATTGGATAGCCTGTCTTTTCAGGAGTGATCTCTTCAGAGATTTACTAGGCTCAAGACCACATTACACAATCAATATAGGATGGAGAAGGCAGCACAAAGCTACGAATCTGTGTTTGGTTACATGAAGTATAGGACCTGCAGTAAAACTTGCAGCTGTTAACTTACCTTTTTTGATGTGGTCATGAAATTCTGAATACATAAATACTTATTGTAATAAAGGGTGATCAGAGATATATAAATATTTGGAATTGTTTGGAAATAGGTTGCCTTGGTCTCTAATTCCAATACTAATCTAGAGGTTAAAAAGAAGAAATCCAGTTCACCCTGGAGAAGCTCTAGAGACTTTCTGTAGCTGTTCTTTGTTCTCAGTTTCAACTCACAGTTCCCAATATCACTTCTAGAGAGCCTTTGACATGTCTTGTAAATCCTACTGCAAATACAAGTGTACTACAGCTCCAATTCCTATAAAGACTCCCCCAGTTTCCAAATACTAAAACAAGTTACATCCATTACCTGGCTCTCTTCCCCTAATTTTGTCCATCCTTAAATTCTTCATGGCAAGAGTTCCCTCTCATCTAGGTCATTTATAGGAAGGCAGCCACTAGGGAAGCAAGCGTGTATTCTGTTGGCAAAGCCACAGATGAGTGGAACAGTGTCACCAGAGACAGTGTGGTGCAGTATAAAGGAAGTACCAGATGGGAAATCAGGACACCTGGGCTCAGTCTCAGCTCTATTTGATTTGCTAAGATCCTGTGGCATCCAGTTCCTTATCTGTGTGTTCCTGCTTTCTCTCATCTCTAAGACTTCTCTATTTATTCATATTCACTTTTCTACAGTGCTCTCAGAGCTGTAGAGAAACCACGAGAAGGGAGGGAAATCAGGCTCCTCTGTCATTTCACTGAAAGTCAAAGCTCCTTTGCACCTCAAGAAAAAAGACTGTATCCTTTTGACTCAAATTTACTTTTGCAGTCTTCATGACAATAAATTCAGTGTGTGCCCCAGCTTTTTGGCAGACCACAGCCTTTGTTTATAAAGACTGGCTAGTAAAAATGTATAGATAAATGTATGTATAAAATTAGGCTACTATTTTTCTGTGCTAGCAGGATATCTTGACCTGGAGAGGTGTATTTTTCCCTGAACAGTTATTTTATTTATTTCCCCAAATTACAGTGTAGCCGATTTCTCTTTCTGCTGAACTTCTTGTTAGTTATGAAAGTGCATGCAGTGGGTAAGAAAGTCTCAGCTCACCATCTGGGCAGCTGAAATAAGAAGGGAAGCAAGCTGAAGGAAAGCAATAACTTGCTTTCAGTAATTATTAACTCCCCGTTGATCCTCTCTTTAGGCATGATCAGAGAGAAACGTCCTGCTTCATTCAAGATATTAAAATACAGGATCTGCAGTTGCTTCACTGAATTAAATATGGATACAAGATGGCTTTGTTTCCCCCAGGAAATGCATTTTTTCCATCTTATTTACTTTAAACCGGAAAAAAATTAGAAGACAACATAATGATTAATCATGTAGACTGTTTACAAATCCTTTGAGCTGTTGTGCTGTGTATTCACTAAGTAAGTCTTGGGATCCAGTCCAGTTATTTTGTGGCTCTCTGAATTACTTAGCAATTGCTTCTCAGTCACTGCCTTACTGCTACACTGTGGAGAACAGCAAGCGAGAGTGGAAGGCACACGGCAGCATCAGCATGTTTTCTCCTGGAGGGGAGCATGGGCATATTGCACAGCCCATGTCATTCAGACATCAGGAGCAGCTGACAAAGATGACCTCTCTACCTTACTGACCGTTCTGATACATACCTACGGCCCCACTTAAAACACATCACAGCTGATGTAGGTCGAAACTGATGAAAGTCAGTGCGGACATATCACACAGTTGAATTAGGCTGAGAAGATGACAGTATCTTTCGGAAGACTAGAAAAAAAACACCACACATAGACAAAGGAAAAGGCTGTCATTTTTAGTTATTGCCTTAGTCCTAACATTCCTAGTGAGAGGCATTCTTTTAATTTATAAGCAAGATCGGCCCTAGAATTGATGGAATAGGCTGCAGCTCAGGTTCATAAACTTGTGGGTTGCGATGTAGTCATGCTTCCATGGCCTTTACTTGTATAAAACACCAAACTTCTGGCTGCTGTCCCGGCAAGAACAGCCTGTGCATGAACAATGGAAACTACTGGGGCAAAGAGCTTTTCTCCCTCCAGCACTACTTAATATCTTCACCCATACCACTGGCAAGGCAAAAGTAGCAAGCCTTCCTCTCCATTCCAGCTCTTCTATTGCAAGAGACCCCAATCTTTGGGGCAGTCAAATTAAATGTTGGCTATACGGCTGAAAGCTTTACACCATCTGTTAATACCTTTGAGAATTATAGAAAATTATGATATTCTGCTTTGAATGTTATCAAAAGAAAAACATGCCACAGAGGT
The DNA here is from genome assembly GCA_013400135.1 of Rhinoptilus africanus. Classification (NCBI taxonomy): domain Eukaryota; kingdom Metazoa; phylum Chordata; class Aves; order Charadriiformes; family Glareolidae; genus Rhinoptilus; species Rhinoptilus africanus. Next base: position 135,525 of record VXBO01000807.1, on the reverse strand, counting down.
GGAACAAGGTCACTTAGCAACTTCATGAGCTAGACCAAAACATGCAATATTATCAGAGGAATCAAGCAAATGAAGAATATGCTGATAGGTTCTCTCTTTCACATCAAAGAGAGTACAAGCCTCTAAATGCTTTTTTGCTGCAGTACAGTACAGACTATATTGCCATTTTGCTTCTACAGCGAAAAGACCTTGAGAAAGCTAAAGATTTGACTTCCTCAAAGTAGTTAAAGAATTTCTGGGGAATAAGATGAAGAACATTCAATCCATCAAGAGTTCATTGAAGAAGAATGATCTTCCCTAAAGAAGAAAGATCTTCCTTAAAATAGCGACCTGATACTTTCTGCTTTCTGAGCCAAAAGATGGAGTAGTAACACTGATTCAATCACAGATTCATTAATGCAAAGTCTGCCTACCAAAGTCCGCAATATTTTTCAGCAACTGTAAGGTGAGTCGGTCAGTCAATAGTCATCAAGATACCAGCAATATGCAGACACATCACAGGTGTGTGTTGTCCTTCACTCTACGCAATCACATCGCTAAGATGATCTGGTAATTATATAAATTTTATACACATGAAAAACAACATGTCAGAGGAGGTCTTAAAACAAGGCATGCTTTTATTTTCTGCTACCTTTGATCTGATACTTTACTTTTCTTCTGTCTGTCTGGACATAATAAAGAAAACTGAGTAAAAGTCAGCATTAATGACAGACGAAAATTTGGTCATGGCAGATAATATTTAGCAGATTTGTCTAAGTCAATTAAAAAGGTTCTCTTGCTCTTTACAAGCTATTAAAATGCTATATTTTGCCGCCAGGAGTGAGTCAAAGCAGTAAACTACTTCACCAGCACTTAATGCATGCATCATTCATTAGAAATGTAACAGCAAAAACTGTCACCATTTCATAGAAAAAAAATAGCACCTTAAGAAACCTGCTTAAAAAGCAAGAATCCATTCCACTAGTATCTGCCAAAGATCACATCTTAGGCAATTCAATACATACACTTATCCAGGACCGAGTCTCATGAACACAAGCCACTCCCTTTCCCAAAAAGCACACGTGGATATTTATGATGGAAATAGGCTCTCAGTGCACCAGAGAGCCTTCTCCTGTCACCTTTCAAAACTAACTATTGTGACTCTTTTTAAATTAAATCACTGTATTTGTATAGAATAGCTAGCACGCTTATTTCTATTTTGCTTTGTAAAAGGTAGTTCACACCAATTTTGGCTTCCTTCCATATTCAAAGCCTCTCTTGAAACGGAACCTCCACCCTTCACACATTTCTAATAGCGAGCATTATAGAACAACACTTCCACACCGCAGTTTCGGGTTTCATCTGGCTGTCATCTTTATGCTACTAAGTGCCTGTAGTCCTTTTCTTCTCCGACTACTGAAGGCTCTAAACCATGTTTAAATGACTTGCTGAAATAAGGCCAGGGAGAATAAGTAATTACGATTCTCTTCTTCCCTCCCATTTTGCCACTGTAATATTAACATGTAATTAGGAGTCTAATTTTTAGTTAGGTGTTTAAAAAAACCCTGAAGCAAAGAGTTTTGAATTATTAATGAGCCATTTTTTAAAAGGCAAACTGAAATAAGTGTACCTTCTTCACATATTTAATGATCATAATGCTTTAACACATTATCCTTCAATTACTAAGGACAGGTTTGGAGAGAAAGACAGTGTTTCCTATAATTAGAGGTACTAAATTTCCCTCATAGCCATGATGGTCTACAGCTACAAAAACTACTTTCACTAAGTGCAAGGCTTAAACTGCACAGGGGAAGACATTTTTCAAGTGCAGGAAGGTATTGGTAAGCCTGTGCAGGTGCTTCTTCATTGTTGGTGCCAGAGATGCTTCTTGTTAGAAGCATCTTGTTATCAAATACTTATTTGTTAAGGCACTTATTAATCAAAAATGTGATTAGAGACACGGGTCTACCATAAAAGACATTCATACAACCATAAGAGGCTGTTGTTTGTTTGATATCCTGTAACCAGTTTGGTGGCAAACTGGTCTAGTGGCAACAGGGAATTTCATCAAGAGAGGGCCTTTAAAGTCAACTGATGACCACTCAGCAGCACTGGGACCACTAAGGACAGTGATCCATGAAGTGCAAAATATTTCAGCCTGCGAGCACAACACAGAGTTGCAGGGCTGTGGTACTTCCTATGTTCAGCAGGTTCACTATTTCTTAAAGCACGTGACCCTTCTTTTCTCTCAATCCCTCCAAACCTATGCAAATCTTCTTGCAAAGACCCACCAACTTGAGTGAGGTTAATGGAACCTCACTTCTTCGTAAGGACACCACTTGCAGATACCAGTTTTGCATTACCAGGGGTTACAGGCCATTTAACAAAATGCAGAATACCCCCATTTCAATTCATTTTCTTGCTGTCTTGAGGCTGAGACTGGTACGCAGCTGAATCTATAGACAGGGCTTGTTCTTCACCCTGACACCATACTCAAAAATAGCCAGAAGATAAAACAGAAAGTGTCTGCTTTTCCAGCATCTCTTCAGATTTTATTTAGACAACATCTAGGATACCAAACTCTTGATTGCTTTCAGTTAAAAAGTGAGATTTTAGCAGCAAGAAAAGGAAAACTTTGGACTCTGCCTTTGGCTGAAATGATGCCAGAGTGTCAGCATGTATGGGGTATAGGTAGGTGTACGCTGCTGATTACAGACAAACCAGAGTGGTGTTAACCCTGGAAATGGAAGAAGGAATAAAGCACATTGTACACACATCTAAACTGGTTGACACAACCAGCCTGGGTCCAGATACTGGCAGTCACATGGTACCAACCCCAGCTTAACAGAGGAAATTTGCAATGCTGCTTTCAGAGTCTAACTGGTACTTGTATATGGCACAGTACTGGGTGGATTTACTAGATCAGATGTTCTCTATCTTGGAGTATATGCTGTGCCTCCTTTTACAGTATCTGCCTGACTTCTTAGCAGTCCTCATACAATATCTTAGCCCCTTGCATGAGTTCTGCAAGGTGATTATTTCCACATCCACTTCTCTGAGGCCCCTGACAATACATTCCTGAGAGTTTCTCTGAGCCCAGCAGTAAGAAAATGGAAAACAGCACCTATTCCTATCCGCAACGAATACTGAAACTTACTGAAGAACAGCTATTTGCATAAAGACCCTTGTTAAGGTAAGAGGAGGATCCCTCTGAGTGACAGCTATTCCAAGTTCAGAGCAGATCTATGCCATCGAAGCAGGGTCATGAACATTTTTAGCACAAGCAGCCTATGGGATCAGATGAGCATAAATCAACCTAGCCTTTTTACCACCTGGAACGCAGCATGTATAATTGCAGATATTAGGGTATTTTCCAATTTTATTGTCATTCTTGCAGACAGCAGCATGCTTCTTCAAGTGCTCCCTTCACTTACAGTGCCCTATAAACCAAAAGATCCTGGTTAACGATCTTACAGCTGTTTGCATTCTTAGAAGAAACAAAGCAAAATAAACTTTTTCACTTATGCAAGCTTAAGAACTAATTGTCAAGGTAGTATGTTATACCACAAAATTTATGAGGAAACCACACATTAGAGTTCCCAAAGCAATATAAAAAAATCATTTCAAAAGGTTTATTATCCAATATGTACGCTTCATTATAGGAACTGATTTTGAAACTATCTTTGGAATACATTCCACAAGGTTCCACAGGGGCCTGTCCTAAGTACAGGACTATTTGATACTTTCCTGGCTGATGAAAAAGACAGTAAGATTATTAATTTTGCAGGTACCTTAAGATGGGAGTGATTGCCAGTATGCTGGAGGACACAAGTAGAATTTGAAACATTCTAGAAAAAAAGAGAAAGGAGGTCTGAAAAAAGGAGGATGCAATTCAACCAATAATCTGCAGGTTAGTATGCTGAGGCAAAGAAAATCAACTAGGCAAAGGCAGAGTGGGAATAAATGGCTAAAAAGGGCACTGACAAGTTTGAGGAAAATGATCTCCAGCTCCAGATGGCTCAGAACTCTTAACACTCCCCTCCTGCAATGGCAGAAACAAGCTAAACCTCAAAGCAGGCAATGCAGGGTGGATCAGCAGTCATCCTTACCTGCTCAATTACACTTTAAAGCAGTAGCTTGTCAACATGATCAGGTATGTGAAATCCCTTAAGTTACAGCGCTTGGTTGTGAAACATACAGAGATTAAAATATGGTTGTTCTTGGTTTCTTCAGGAATACAGTGCAAAGCCTGCCTGTCAAAAACCTTCCCTTCGTGATCTAGGCTTCAAAGAGCAATTCATCTCTAATCCCCACAGATATGCCATAAGGGAAGAGAAGTGTCTAGGCTCTGTAGCAGAAATAAGGAAGTGATGGCCAGCATTGATGAATTCTCTTTCAGATCCAGACCTACTAAAGATAGCTAGGCATGTGATAAAAAGATGAGGTGCTACTCATGGACAGTATTTTTTCATTTGTGCTTTTTTCTTTTTCTTCCAATGCTATTTAAAATAAATTAAAGATACTAGCACTTTTGCTTTTTCTGTTTCTATATTGAAGGAATGTACCATAAGTAAAGCAACCTGACTTGCATACTGATTTATTCTGTATGGTGACACAATTCCACCAAAGAACTGGATTCCTAGTAAACAGGAATTAAGGATGGAGCGATGATCTATTCATCTCATTGTGTGGGTGTTTGAGATCAGCACCAGATGTCATCTCTCTTCCCTGCTCCCATACCTCAGCACCACATAACATACTAAGGACTAACTTCACTCCTCCCTTTCTCCCCTGCTTGCTCACAAAAAAGCAGCTCATTCCACAAGCATGTCCTAAATCTTGTTCTTGGAAAGATGAGCTGGTAAAATATTAAGTATTATTCAGTAGACATTTTAATTCTCTCTCCTCTTATTTACAGCTACCGTGGATTTATAAGGAGACTCTAAGGCATATTGCTGCACCCCTGCAGCAGTGCACAATCTGGCTCATGTAGTGAAGAACAGCTAGGATGCCTAGGACATCTTCCCACCCTCCCCAGCTCAGGTCCAGACCCATCATCCTCCCCCATTATTACTGGAGGGGTGTCCTGCTGTCTTTACTTTCAATTCACGCTACTGTAAAATATCTTCAGCAAAACTATTTTTGCTTCATTTTTCCCTTAAGCAAATGCCAGGAAATAAAGTCACTAATTTTTCAGAAGTCTGGATTTCAAAATCACACTCGTCACCTCCTCATAAAGAAATATTTTTCCTGTAACCGGTGCCAAGCAATTCCTAGGCACATTAGTACAGAGGCTCATTGGGATTCATATGTGAAAGTAATGCAATGTTTAATAATTTAGTTAGAGAACAGTCATCTCTGCAAATGTTTCCTGAAGTCCTTGATTATTAACATTTATGTTGTTGCAATTAATGATGAACATTCTTGAGGGTTTTGCTGACATAAATATGACCTGTTTAAGCAAATTATTCCCCAAAAGCACAGATTTCAGTGATTTTTTTTTTTTTTTGTCCTACAGATGTTTTATCTTGGCACTGGTCAACCACTCATCTTTTTCTGCCAGCTTCAGTGATCCAGAGCGTCTGCTCTCAGTTTGTGGCACAGCACAAATGTATAACACAGTAAATTCACTAGGAATCACAAAACTGTGTTACCGGCTTTGAAAGGTTAGACAGAGAAGTCAAAATAATCTGTTGTACTATCAGTTGAAAGTATTCCACTATTTGGGGAGGTTGCTTTGGGCTTACATCACCTCAGCTAAACAAGATTTTTATTCCAGGCAATAGTTGCCACTGAATGAAGGTTGCCCTTGAATGAAGGGCACACCAACCTAAATAAGTTCAGCAAAGTCATATAAGTAAAGGTGAGCAAATGCAGCAGCTATATGTGCTCAGCCAAGCTTATGTTCCTGGCTATCTAGGGACAAGAGGTATAACCTATATGCGTACACCTGTGGGCAAAAGAAAATGAAGCTTATTATGGTGGTTACTAAAGTTCATCATTCTTCTACAAACTATGACCCATGCTTTAAGCTGAATTTTATTACAGATATTAAGTCTAGGCAAATAGTAAGAGGTATGATACAAGCCAGCTATTTGACTTTTACCAATTTTAATATTACAAGGTAGGGGGGGGGAAAGATGGTTTCTACAGAACGCTGGTGCTTAATAACATTGTAGACATCACTAGAAATTCTTTAAGTAAGGGTCCTGGCTCTTCCTTCCTTCCAAGTCCCTTGCACAATTTTAATAGAGGAGGCATGAAGCACAACATTTAGACCCATATGAGCATCTAAAATATCACTGAGATATTGAAAGAAATTGGATGGTAAATAGATGTGTTGGAAAAAGGACATTATCCTTATTCCACTTGCTGGCACATGTGAAGAAAAAGAAACATCAGTTTGACCTTCAGTTCTCAAAAAATGATAAAATTTACCTCTAATCATATAAATTCTGGCAGTTTACACTAGCCAAGAAACTGGCATCTAAAGTAAATTCATAGCAATGCAATTCTTAGTCACCCAAACATGGGACTGAAGTAATGAAAAGACTATATGCTTTCTAAATGTTATGCTAACCAGTCACCAGGTCTTTTTTTTTTTTTTAATTAATAACAAACAAACAAGCAAGCAGCTTTGCTTGTAGAAGCAACAAAAGGGCAGCTACAAATATAAGCACATGTTTTAGGAGTGGTTTTGTCTGTGTTAGATTGATGGTTAGACTCGATCTTAAAGGTCCCTTCCAACCTAGACAATTCTATAAAATATACTTAAAGAAATTAAACCATCTTTTTTGAGCTCTCCCCCCACTGGTGAGCTGACAGACTTAGCATCCAACCCGCTGTCAATTATTAAAATTATTAAGGCCAGACTGTGCTTTGAAGAAATCCAGGGAGCTGTTAACTAAGATGATACTAAGGATGGATTTAACAGATGAGCTCTAGCAAATCACGCTGTTGCAGCTCATTTTACCCAGAGTCCATCCATCCCTAGAGGACCAACAGGAAGGAATACACTCATGCATCTCAGTGGTCTCATTTCGTACTTTGGCATCTTAGGTTGAACTACGCATTGGTGTTTTAAGTTGTCAGTTGTGCACAGACATTGTGCTAAACATTGTGTGGGGGTGACAGCCTCTAGCAGAGGGGGTGGTGTAAGCACCCCTCTTCCAGAGCCCTATATCAAAGCTCTAAGGCAACCACAGCCGCAGCAGCAGTTCACAATTTTGAGGTCTACTCAGCAGCCCACTCCAGTTTTTTCCCGAAATCCATACAAAAATCTCACTGGCTTGACATGAAACAGCAGCAACCCACCAGCCTCTGATATTATTACCACAGGAGCGGTTCACAGCTACAGAAAGTAAATGTGATTCTGCCTTTGTGATCTATCCTCTCCCTGTTTGTGCTGCTGCCACCCTGCATGCTCAGCATGAATAAGTCATTACGAGAAACTTCCACACAAACTTAACTAATTAAATAAGAAACTTGTCACCCCAAACTTTGGCTATGTCTCAGTTATTACTACATTCTCCAATAGAAATAATTGTGTATTATCGATCAGAGAATAACAAATTAGTACAATTACTGGACATGATATTCCTTCAAATGGTAAGTATTGCTTTAAGATTTTATCTCTCACAACTAAAACCAGCAGTTTAACTGCTATAGTAACCAAATTTCCCAAGAAAGCTTTTAAAGATAATGCTTTTTCTGAATATTTAAATACATGGTTTCCATTGCAGTTCAACACATTGGGCTGTAAGAATTCCATGTTTCAACACTGTTTGGGACTCAGCTTGTCAGAAACCAATTTGGAATTGTATACACCACAGTAACACTGTACTCCAAGAACCATATCATTTTAACTCCATCAGTCATCATGTTTGTTCAGTGATGTGCCCTTCCCAGGTGGCTACTGCAGAGCTTGGTGCTCAGATACAAATAACTGTGATACAGTTTCATAACACAATATATCCTGCTGCTTATGCATTCAGCCTGACGTTCAAAATACAAGCAAATGTGCACAGGAGAAGCAGGCACAACATCTTAGGTAAAACACAGAAATAACTCTGGGTTTTGTGTTTGGCCTTAGGTAGCAACCGAACCTTGGATGTTCAAGTACATTTTGTTAATCATTTCTGTCCCAGCATTCACGGCTTACTTTCATGCATCTCTACACCTGCTGGTTCAAATGAGGGAAGGAAACAAAACCTCCAAATAAGAGAGTCTGCACATACAGGATTATGTCCTAGTCGCCATTCTGCCTGCTTTGTTTCTTTCCAGTGGTTCTGCGTTCTTTACCCAAGCTAGTATGTTTGTTATCACAAAAGCTGCAATATTTACCTCAATATTCCAAGAGACCACAATTAAGGCTTTTATTGCAGTACTTTGCTTTAAAAAGAGAGCCTAAACACAGGAGCCTAGCTGCACAAAGATTTAGCCAACAGAAGAAGAGTTAATAATACAGTCACTGTGTTTCTATGACAGAGGAAGCAAGTTCACATAAAAGGAGTGTGTATCTCTTGATGACACACTATACAAACAACATTACACTCGCTCATTAGTCACATTTGTAAGATTCCTTGTGTCAGTATGAGACTTCATGACTTGCCAACAACAGATATTTCCAAAAGGTCTCTCCTCCCGAGCCCCAGAGGATAGAGACACACACACTCAGAATTGAGCAATTCATCCAGTGAAGTTTCTCATTAATTTCATCTTAAAAATGGCTCATGAGAACAAGCACTGGAGTGGAATTCGAGAGTTACAGCTCATGCATACTCATGATAAATCCATACGCTATATTCATAACCTGACAGTGGGAAGTAAAACAATCCTTTTAAGGAAGGAGATAGAACACAAGACAGTCACATGTATTGTGTATATATATATTTCTAGAAATGTTAAAAAATAAAAAGTGAGACAGTACGAAAAATGCTTAGGCAATTCCATAACACCACTAAAGTGCCTGCGTACAGAAAGGGTGAATGAGAAGTCAACAGCAGTGAAACTAACAAAGAACTGATGTAAATGGTGGGAGACTCCAGTCAGCTATGGTTTACATCAGCTGAGAGTCCAATCTGTTGTCCTTTCAATTCTGGAATCAAAGAAAGAAACCTACTACAGGTACTTACCACCTAGGCACTAGGGCTGTAACCGAAGGAATGAATCCAAAGCTTTGTGCCTACTCAAACACTAGTGAAGCAACTGGAGGTGATACTCATTGTGAATAATTGCTTTTGTCCTATAAGAAACTCTTTTTATGAATTAGAATGAAAACTTGAAATACTGGTAAAAGAAAAAGTGAAAATTCAGAATATTTGTGGAAATGCATAAATAAAATATTCTCACATTTCAAAAGTGATGAAAACAATTTTGTCAAATCAAACAAAAATTGGTTTTGAACTAACTTAACACAAAATTGTCCCCACTGGACCTACTGCACCAGGTCTGGAAATTGTAGTTGGGCATTATTTGACCATTCCTTCTGTCCGACTTGGTGTCAGTACAAAAGACTGCACAGGGCTTTGGTGCATACATGAAAGGACAGATGGGACGAAGGCAAAGGTGGGACACAATGCATCATGGATACTGTTCAGAAAGAAAGCCCAAACCGTGAGGTTAGCAGGACTTTCAAGATAACAAAACTCTATGTGCTGCAGACAGCTCTAATGCTCTTTTAAGCTGGAGACCAGTTTGGTACCAAACTCTGGTTTTCTGTGATTTGTGAGGCCAATTGTTCAGACTTCAGTCAGATCAAAATACTTCTTTTCAGTTTTCACAACACAAAATTAGAGGAAATGATTGCTAAATATTTTCTCCAGCTGCAAATTTTCATTATACAAAAACTGACAGAAATTTTTGAGCCAGCTATAAATTGAAGTTACAGTATTTAATCCCACAATAACTTAAAAATATGGTAATGGAAATGAAGCAGAATCACATAATGGCAGGGGTTGGAAGGGACCTTTGGAGATCATCTAGTTCAATCCCCTGCCAAAGCAGGTTTACCTAGAACAGGTTGGGGACAGGAACACATCCAGGTCGGTTTGGAATATCTCCAGAGAAGGAGACTCCTTCACCTCTCTGAGCAGCCTGTTCCAGTGCCCTGCCACCCTCAAAGTAAATAAGTTTTTCCTCACGTTGAGATGGAACTTTCTGTGTTCCAGCTTGTGTCCATTGCCCCTTGTCCTTTTGCTGGGCACCAAAAAGAGTCTGGCCCCATACTTTTGACATCCACCTGTCCTTTAGATATTGATAAGCATTGACGAGATCCCCTCTCAGTCTTCTCTTCTCCAGGCTAAACAGATGCAGGTCTCTCAGCCCTTCCTCATAAGAGAGATGTTCCAGACCACTGATCATCTTCATAGCCCTACACTGGACTCTCTCCAGCAGTTCCCTGTCCTCCTTGAACTGGTGAGCCCAGAACCGGACACTGTACTCCAGATGTGGCCTCACCAGGGCACACTGAGGGAGAGGATGACCACCCTTGACCTGCTGGACATGCTTTTTAATGCTCCCCAGGATACACCATTGGCCTTCTGGGCCACAAAGGCACATTGCTGGCTAAAGGTCAGCTTGCTGTTCATCAGGACTCCCATGTCCCTCTCTGCAGAACTGCTTTTCAGCAGGTCAACCCTTAAGGTCAACCCCTAACCTGTACTGTTGCATGGAGTTATTCTTCCCTAGGTTCAGGGCCCTACACTTGCCCTTGTTGAACTTCAGTATGTTCCTGATGCATAAAAAAATCTAACATTTTGTCATTTTAAATCATCCTTTTATTCTAAAAGCAACAGTTGTAAGCATGTTAAAGTTTAAATTATAATTAATGTTGGAAGAAATGCAGTCAATGTTGTAGCTCATCTAAACCTTATCAGATCTTTTACAGGGAGTTAATGAGCTGTTAGTGAATCTCTTCAACATGAATTTGATCATAAAAATGATGCTCTTCAGAAGCTCTCAAGCTGATTCTAATTAACATAAGACCTGGTTGAAGTTTCTGCCATGCAAAGCCCTGTACAGTTTATTGTGGTTCATTTTGTTGTAAATTGAGTGACTGAAGACTAGAAAAGGGAGAACACAGTTTTGTTTGTAAATCTGTGAGAGCCCACTTATCACAGGACTGGGGTATTTGGGTTCCATTCCCACCGTCTCTGGTCTTGGGTCAATCACGTCGTTGCTTTGCACTTCCAGAAAACCTCTCCACCCTGATCGACATACCTCAATCCACCTTAAGCTCTACAGATCAAGGATACGGCCAGTAGTCAGGACATGATTGTATAACATTTAACAGCTCCTGCAAGGTTTTGTATCCCTGACCTTTTTCCATTTGGCTTTACTCCATGGCAGTCTCACTTGATCATGTCCTACCTTTACCATGATATAAATTCTCAGTAAGCTGGTATACTAACTGGAATGTCTGCTGAAACAGTCAAGAATTTAACTGTTGACTAAAGGGGTCTTAGATCCCATTTTCTCTCTCACAGCATGTTGCAACTCTCTGTCTACTATTTATGGTATAATGGGATCTGTCCCTAACTTATATGTGAAAGTCATCCCGGTTATTCATATCCATGAACTGTTCTTTTTTCTCCTTGACAATTTCCTTGCAAAATGAGGGACACCAAACTTAAGTCAAGGCCTCAAAATACTGCTATAATGTTACATATAACTAGTGCTGAAAATTCTCACTCACCCCATCTTCCTGACCCATCTACAGTATTCCTCCAGAAACAAATAAGCTAAAGTTGTTGGTCCTGCATATGTTTATAGCAACTGTAATCACAACTCATTTAGTAGCAGTTTGTTGAGACTGTATGAAGATTAAACCTTTATTTAGAAAACAAAAACAGATGACCAATAACAAGTATTTCAGTAGTGATCTGGATTCACACTATGAATAGCTCAATCAGGAAGCATTTGTGCAAAGTGTTGGTTGTATGCTTCCAAATTACTAATATTTTTTAAGCTATACCAAAAAACGCACTCAAATCTGCTGCATCATTTGCAGTTAAAAGCTTGATTTTTTTTATATATAAAAACCAAGGTTTTTGCTCTTTATTCAGGAGTTCCACTGGGAAAAGAATATGTTGTGAGGTACAGATTTCAGTAAAAATTGAGCATAGGTCTTCAACAGAGCAACAGTATGAAAAGAAAAAAAAAGAATAAATAGTGCAATATAAGTTTTAGATGCAATCCAAAGCTGATAGAAAACCGCAGAAAGATCCCCCTTCCAGGTACCTTCTTTTCCTCTTGATCTCATATGAAACAAATCTATTTGATTTAATTATGTAACTGAAAGCTTGCTATCTTGAAGTATTTGGTTTATAGCCCAAATTCCCAAGCCTCTAACAGATTCGTGAATTATTGTCAACCTTGGCTACAGTTTCTATCCATTCATTAGTTTGTTTGCTGTGGTAATATGTATACAGCTACTAAGAAAAAGCACTAGATGCTCTTGAAGTGGCATCCAGATGAAAACAGAGGTCAGAAATTATTGGTAAATATGAAGGCTGTGCATAAAGCATCACTATGAGAGAAGGTGTGAAGTGACGGAAAAACAGCTACATACAACATTCATCAAGGCACTACCCTAAGAAGGACAAAGAAAGTAATTCATCTTGGTAAGAACACGAAGCAAGAAGAACGTAAAATAAATATCCATAAACTAAACTGTGATTACAAAATCTGGACCTTGGAAAATAACCTCTTTGAGAAATAAAGTACATCAGAGCATGACTTCTGCTAAAAACTAGAATCAAGATTTACAAATCAGTCATATAAATCAGTCCATTTTTTATTAATAGATATTTACATCCAAAGTATAAAGTATTGAGTTTCAAACCATCTGTATGACAGTAATGCTACTTATAAATCAGGTACATGAACTATCCATTATTTCCTATACTCATAAATCAGTCATATTCACAAAACAGTCGCCTGACTGGGAAATCATTTTCTTGATTAATAAATCAGGTGCCACCAGAGACATAAATTACTGATATGAATCATAAATCTTGTGACCACTAGGCACACTTCATAAATCAGAAACTCAGTATAAACCAAGTGTTCACAAATGCCCAATTATCAACAACTTAGCAAACCAATACCAACAGAGAATCTCCTAACACAAAAAACTGTAAAGCCATAGAGGCAAGATTTGCTTTCTTGTCTGTTTTTTGGGGGTTTTTTTAAAGCCAAAGCTTCAGTGTATCCCCTGTTCTATTTGCCACTATGTAATATATTAAGATTTTGTTTACACAAAACTAGAAAACAATTTAATGCATTTTGCTAGTGGAGGGAGGCAGAGAAAAAAGGGAGATACTAAGAAAAATCCTTCTTCCTGCATTTTTATACTTGACACAAAAATTGAAAGTCAAAATCTCACTCTCTCGTTCTAAAACCTTTTGTGGATTTATTTTGCCTTTGCCCTGCACCTTTCTCTGAACTATTGTATGAAACATATTTACAACTTTTTTTCAATTGCTATTATGAATGTGTTATGTCACTAGAAGTCATTTAGCATCTGCTGCATTATGAGACATTTATTTCAGTAAGAATTAAGAATAGGGTAAATAAGTTTCTCCAAGGTAAGGGGAGGATGTGGTATGATAAACTGTACTTTTATGAGGTTCTCTCAAGAGAAAAGTGAAAACGGTTCTTAAACTGAAAATGGTCTCTGTTACATTGCATCCATTGAGTAGAACACAGCCTCTGTTGGGTCCAAGTGATTTCTAAGTAGTTCATAAATACGGTTGTATTGGTGAGCGTATAAACAATTGCAACAAGTCAGAATAATAAAACCAATTAAATGCTATATTTGATATGTTACAGAACTAAGTAAAACTGTCATTTGGAGTTGTCAATTCAAAGTTTGCCGTAGCAATTCATACAATTTAGAACAGAATGCCAACAGAAAAAAGATTTTTAGAAATCTAAATGCTGTGTTTTAAAAAACTGAAATAAAATTTCTAGTAAAGGAGAAACAGGAAGAAATAGATATTATATAATTTAGGGAAAAAAACCCTAAAACATTGTAGTTTGAGGTAAATAGTATGCTTTGGTTGACTTGAAATTATTTTCTTCCAACCAAATTTGGTCACTAAACTGGATAACTTATTATTCATACAGATTTATTATCATACTGACATCCTTCAGATGAAAGTCATGGATGTTGTTATAGTTACTGAAATAAGTAAACCAGAGCTACTAAGTGACAGAGGTATATCTAATAGATTTTGCATCTTTAGCATTTACTGCTGCAAAATGAGTTAATGTGTTGGGGACCATTAAATGGAGATATTCCTAGAGGTGTCACCTCTGCAAAAGACTATGAAGCAACTTCTGTTGCCTATGTTTTGCCATCTGTAGGTAGCAGAATTCGGGCATAGAACCTAGCACTAAACTCATATAAAGTGGGAGAATGGCTCGGTATCAGAAGAGATTTGAAACAGATATCTGAGAAATAAGGGTTCACAGAAGAACTGCCCGTTAAGAACAACCAGTGTGTTTACCTCTACAAAGAGTTTCTCCAATTGAAGGAAAACATCTGCATATCACAGAACAGGAGAGCTATTTCACAGCAGGCTACAGTAAAACAAACAGCAGACTTAACCAGGTACCAGCTGGAAGTAATAATAGTTAGTAATTAACTAATGCATTTCTTTGAAGTGCTCAAGAGTAACAGCTGAGGTTATGCATAGAGTTTTAGCTGTTATTATAATGGCCTGGGAAGAAGTATTTTCCATGCTAACAGTCAAGATTAAGACTAGTGCAAGCTTTTGTCCACATCATAGACAAAACTGCATTTCACTGCTCAAATATAAAAGCCGTGGCCCTGCTCTGCCAGCCAGGAGAGAGGGGATCACAACCAGAGGATAGGAATTTGCCACACTTTCCCTCAGATTTCTTCCCAGACTAACAACACTAAATAGTTTCAGCTGGGTCATGAAGAGGGTACAGTGTAGAGGCACAATGAGGACAGAGCGACAAAAAATACACAGTATCTACCTACACTAGTGTAAAAAACCCCCAAAAAACCAACCAAACAAAAACAAAACAAAAAACCCAAACAAACAAAAAAACCCAAACCCCAACACAATTTTAATCTGTTGCCCTGCATCTCTGAAGGGGTGAGTTTGTTTAAGCTCAGTGTCATTAGCCACCCAGTGAAAGCGTGTCTGCCTTGCAAAATTGTGTGACTGCAAAATTGAATCATTTCAGCCTCAGGGTAAGGACAAACCTTGTAAAACTCTTGTTCTTGAGGAAAAAAAAAAAATAGAAATTTTTCCTTGTGATACTCTTCCTTAAGGCCATGATTATACTGGAGCCATCAGTTGGCTGTCATAGGTACCTATCTACTTTGTATGTAAAGGCCCAGAATCACTCGAATCAAGCTCTTTCTGGTTTTTGGTTTGCTTATCTCTCCCCCCACACACACACACACTCCACCCCCAGATTCTATTATAACCATGGCACAATCAAAAGAGAAACAAATGAAATTACTGTTGTCTGCTTAGAGAAGGATCTTTTTTGCAGCCTGTTGACTCCCCTCCTGCCTCTTTTAAAATTTTCAGGTTTGTGGAATCTGTTTTCCCTGAAACTAGGGTGTTAGCAAATATTTTCAAAATCAAGACTGAGAAATTAACTGGTTTGATAGCTACTATAGTTTGTATATGTAAATGTTATTTACCAAAGTGCAGCAAAACTAAGACATAGCAGTGTAAGTGGCAACTGGCACAAACTGAAATTAAAAAAAAAAAAAAATGTATCCATGAAAGAAGAACCTTTTTTGACTGTGAGGGTGATTAAACTCTGAGACAGGCTGCCCAGAGAGGCTGCAGAATCTCCATCCATGGAGACAGTGACAACTCAGCTGGACAACATGGTCTGGCTGACCGTGCTTGAGCAGGAGATTAGAAGGTTTTTTTATTATTATTTATTTTTATTGAAAAAAAAAAACTCTAACAATTTGAGGGAAACCCTCATTAGCATGTGAATTGTTTTCAGGCTGATTCAACATTAATTTGAGTAGATTTTACTCTTTCCTACATTAACTATTTATTCATAGTCCAACATCAGTAATATTCTCTCAACAAATTTGCATGAGTTTATCCAGGTATCTGCACCTAAGAGTATATATTAAATGATTAATATTTTAGGAAGAATACATAACAAGTGATAAGAGTGTGGACTTCTGTGAGTTCAGATTCAGCTAGAATATTTTATTACAGTGAATTTGGCACTGTATAATAAACTGCTGTCTAACAGAGGCACATGCTCAGGAAAGACTAGGAGAGTCTGGTGCTTGCCACTGGCTCTAGACAAGTGTTTAAAACTACACGACAATTTTGGAGAACAATATACTCGAGTCCTGAACCAAACAACTTTGTGTTTTACAACACCTTCAACTTGTTCTAGATGGGATGCAAATTTTTGCCAAATATATAATTGCAGCTACATTTGCTTACACAGGTGTTGCAGTTCTAATTCATTTTTGTAAAGCATTCTGCAGCACCTTGAATACAAAAGGCAATAGAAACAATTCTCTCTTAGGTAAGTACCTCTGGGCAACTGACATTTTCCCCCTGACAGGTACATTTCCATTGTCTCTTCTAAGCTAGTCTAGTCCTATCCAGGCAAAAATCACATTTATTTCTTTCTTTAACAAGTTGAAGCTTTTGTTCACTCTGCTGATTAGAAGGGAAAGGATTCCGAGACCTGAGGAAGAAAGATCTGTAAAATCTGAATAACAATAGGAAGAAAAGTACTCGAAGATCGTCTATGACCCTTCCCAGCTTCTCTCTGGGAAGCAGGTTGAACTTAGTGAATCTTCGCGGTGTTGCAGATCCAAACACAAAGCAGCTCCCATTCTTGCTCTCCAACAGGCAAGAAACATCATCCTATCAGAGATCACCTGAGAAGCTGCTCAAAAATTGAACAATTGCAGCCTAGCAGCAAGAGACCTTGACCTAGATATACAATAGCTCAAAAGATCTCAGCTGTGAAATACGTGCAAGTCTATTGCCGTGGTGTTTCTTGCAAGTGCCATTCAAAACTAGC
This sequence comes from Rhinoptilus africanus, assembly GCA_013400135.1. NCBI lineage: Eukaryota > Metazoa > Chordata > Aves > Charadriiformes > Glareolidae > Rhinoptilus > Rhinoptilus africanus. Next base: position 118,485 of record VXBO01000807.1, on the reverse strand, counting down.
CCATGGTAAGTCTGTAGGCCAAACTTTACCCTGACATGTTAAAAGTTGCAGCACCTAGCACACATTAAAGTCTCATTTAGAGATGTAAGTATAGAAAGCTCACTTTAAAGAAAAAATATTCTTTCTCCCTAAGAACCAGCACAGAGTTACTGCAATTCTCAAACTTCCCCCCCCTCTTCCCCCTTCCCTCCGCCTCCCACCAAAAGTTAATGAAACTTAACAGTTCACCAGGAGACTGCATGGTTTGCCTGCACAGAAATTATTTTCATCTTTGTGGAAAAGTCTACAAATACTGACAGAGGAAAAGTATTGAAACAAGTGATATTTTACCATCACATGCCTGAAATTTGATTATACACACCAGCAACTGTTGCAAGAACTACCTTAAAAGACAGTCTCTGTAAAAATAACGGGAAAAAAACCACATACAGTATAAATGTGAAGGTTTTGAAGGCTTGGAAATTTACTTGGGAAACTATGGAGACAAAGTAAAATAGAGAGAATACACTATGTAAAAATTCATACGGGGATATCAACCTGAATTCTCCATGAAAATGAAAAAGTATTTCCATGTGGCCCATTACTAGGAATAGACTATCAATCTGCATCTTTGGTTTCAGAGTAAGCAAGAAGTGGTTTTCAGGTTGTTCAAGTGATGGATTTCTATTCTGGCCTGAACAAGTTTTGTATTAAAAACCCCATAACTGAGTGCATTTATCAAGTTGTTCACTAGACTAACACCAGAAAACAAAACAAAGAATTAGAAACTGCATCTGATGTCCCAGACAATAAAGGTCAGGCATCAGCATATATCAATGTGATTGCAGAACTTACCTTACATGTGAAAGATAACAGTGGCAGCTTTCCCTATTGGAGCTGTAAAAGAGCCAATTAGCTCACCTGTTCTCAGAATGCAGCTTCTAAAGACCCACCATCACATATGTGATGCTTTAGGACCAGATACTGATCTCTTCCTTACTAGTGAAAAGCACCTGATTCCACAAGCTTTTAATCCCCTTGGTCAGAACAGGATGCTAACAGAACAAGAAACAGATTCTATCCATATGTTTGTGCAGAAATCTAGCATTAGATCACCTCACACACAGAAAAGGCGGCAGCAATGAGGGAGTTCCTCCAGTGTTCTTAGTAGAGCATTTAACGGTATCTAACAGAGTTTGCAGATGGGAAAATATCATTCTACTTTCAGCTACCAAAAGATAATAGTGATTAATAAAGACAACGAGGTTCAATGAGAGACTTTGTCCCAAGATCCAGCCATTTTGCACCATTTCTCTGGCCATGCTATCCTCTCTCAGTACAGTGACAAACCAGGCTATTACCAGTATACCCACTATCGCTTCTCCCACAAATGTAAAAGTGGATAGTTAGCGGAAAACAGAGGTTAGTTCTGGAACATGGAGATTCCAGAGAGATTTAAACAGCAAATGCTACAATACTGCTAAGTAGGGATATTTTAAAGAGTCCGAGTCATGTCTGAAAGAAGCTGCACATTCTATTTTGTACTAGTCTTCCCTCTTGTGTTTTGGGCCAGACAGAAGACTAACTATTCTCCAAAACCAACAGTGTCCTAACAGAAAACACTACAGGTAGCTATCCCTAAAAAAGACACAAGTAATCCATTCTAGGAACATTAACAACATTAGCCTGTTAGGCATCTGCCCATCACTGTAAAAGATGGACTTTTTGACCAAGGATTTGGCACATCTTGAGGGTAATTCAGCATTCGCTTGGGAGAAGCATGCTCTGTACAACTGTTGTGATGTGCAAGTGTCCATCACTAGAGCCTCTGACCAGCAAGAAGCACTGCCATATCCAAAAACCCCAGAAGTGGTGTGCGCATACTACATCTTTCTCCCAGGTCTTCTACTGTTACAAAGCAATTACTTTCTAATCACCCTCAGATGCTTTCAGAGTGGAATGTCTACAGATATAAAATTCACTTTTATATCTGCCCCCTAGAAGCCCAGTAAGCTGGAGCATACAGCAATGACTGAGGAAATCAGGGAAGAACAGGAAAATACTACTGATGGGATTTAGAGATAGCTGAGTGATAGGGTATCAGGTCAGAAATCTGAATCAGACAGTGAGCCACGAAGAACTGCTGCCAGAACAAGCAACAGAGCTGTCTTACAAGATTATAGAACCAAGTGACAGGATCCTTGGGGCTGCTGGTCACCAAGACTTCAATCAACTGGATTGCAATAGATGCAGTGAATGGCAACTGGAGTCATACAAATGTACTGGCCAGAATTTTAGTACTATTATGCCATCTATTCCTAGAGGAAGATGTCCTAAGGCTTCAGCAAGTAATATGAATTATAACCTTAAAAAAACCAAGCCTCATACTTTTCCAAGTTGAGTTCTGCCAACGGATGAAGAGGAAAGAGATGCCAAACTTAGTTGTCTTGATTATCAAACTATGTAACACCTCTACTATTAAACCGTTTGGTATCTGTTCATTCACACCCAGAAAAAGGATGCCTTTCAACTAAAGAAAGTTAACAGCAGAATGAAAACCTTGAAGTATTTACTAAATTTAGGAAATGACCACACTATAATATTTGATGATGAAAAATGACCACACAAATAACGTTTGCATGTAGACAAGTGTCCAGCTGATAACAGGAAATTCTTATCCAAAATGGAGTCCATTCTGGATTTCCACTAGAAAGATCAAAGCAAGCAGAGAACACTAAAAGCTGAGGTTGCACTTGTCCTAAGAGAACTGATTCACTACTCCACATCCTAGAAGCAACTATCAGGTCTATTCCAAACATCCCTGTCAGCAACCACTGTAAACTTTCTCTCTCAGTGCGGTAAAAAGGGGCAACTATCCCAGCTCTTTTTCAAATACAGCCTACACTTGCTTATTAATTGTGCCTATACCCTTTGAAACAACTGCTCCTTGACCTCTTTGTGGGATACCTCAAAGGGCTAAAGCTTGATTTTTCTCCAACAAAGTCATCAGGAACTTTGCTATTGAATTCAAGAGAAGAATCAAGGTTTTAGGAGATTTCCAAAGCCAAAAATGGCAGCAAGACATACACACCACCTGTGGCTTTGGGGAGCATCATATATACTTGTTTCTTTTGATCATCTTCTCTTCCAACCGGACTGTGCCAAGATCCACTTGATCTTCCTTCATCCCACATCCTTTGTTTCCTAAAGCTGTTCTACAATTCTACTGCCTTTCACCATTTTTACTTTAGTCCTTATATTTTCCACACTGAACATGTATCAGTTAAAGCAAATCAAGGCCATTAAGCTAAAGGAGGTTCAAAGCAATGAGGTGCTGTTAAAGTTCAGGCTGATGCTTTTGAATTTTAAAATCAATGGAGAATGATCAAGCATATTGAATACTTTACACAAATCCATAGCAGCTGTATAAAATTTTTAAAAGCCTGAATTAATGGCCTGATAAAACTCATTTGTTAATTTAAGTAAGATTGGAGTTGCAGGGTGATTCACTGAACATGTGGGTTTTTAAAGAACATAAAACATTCTGCAGAATGATTCAGCAATTTCAATACGAATCATTCGTGGCCAGTGTTGGAAACCCTGCCAAACAGTCTGTGCTTCCTTTTTATGATTTACAAGTGGTGCATGTTTCTTGGAACTAATAATGGGATATATATTTTCACCTCTTATTCATTAGATCAAACCTCTCGTAGGTCATTAATAAGAGGGGGGAAAAATGATAGTCTGAACTATCTTTTGATGAGCTAGAGGGCTTTAAAATTATTAGTCAATTAATTCTCACAATAAAGCTAAGAGATTTGGTAACCATTATCATCCATTACGTACTGAAAATGGAGAAAGTAGAAGTGTAAGGACTTATCGAAGGTCACACAGTAACTGAGAGAATGAGAGACTTCTCTAACCACATCTTTGACAGATCAAAGATCCAACAGTCATTTCCAAATATTAATCCATTCTTTCCTGAATTTAGCAGGAATGTTGACATTAAATCCAAACCAAATTGTTCATTCTCAATTGCAGGGCTAGAAAAAGAGTCAGGTCCATCTATTCCAGTTACCCCAAAATTAAGAAACACATGAGGTCCCATATCATGAAGTGATGTGAACTGTCACAGCTATGTAGACTTGCAGTGAAACTACAGTTTGAATCTGAGCTTTCTGAATCCATGTGGT
>VXBO01000807.1:99460-114271 GCA_013400135.1 Rhinoptilus africanus | reverse complement strand
AAAAAAAAAAAAGCAGCAAAGGCTTTGGACAACAGGAATGACATTAGACTTCATTAAAAATTGCATTGAAGATACGGGGGAGTAGGAAAGTAGGTTCATTAGGCAAAGTATACCTAATCTTAATAGAATTTTGTACTGAATAGTCTGGCAAACAAATACACTTCCACTATTATTGCAAAAATTGTGTGGGAACTTCAGCAAGAACAACTAGTCAGAAGGATTCTGGTTCACACTTCATACAGAGACAATTTGTCATCAGCAGGAATTTCTTTAGCAGTCAGAAAACAAGAATCCGGTAAGCTCATACAACTGTTAGAAAGGCAGGATCTTCCCATTAAGTGAGACAATGGTGACATTCCATAGAAAAATGGAACTTCCAGTAAGTTCACCACCATTTATTTGTTTGTGGAAATTTCATCTAGGCTGCAGATGAAGTACCAGGGTTTTGGGTTTTTTTTGGTTGAAAGTATTCAAATTTCAAATACTCACAGAAATTTTGAATCTCTGCTTTAGATAAGAGAGAAATCAATTCTAAAACAAACAAACCAAAAATCTCCACAAACTTTTGAGGTTTTACTGTCCTCAGGAAGGAAATTTTGTAAGCCTACTCAAATTCAAATGACTAGAATCAGCGGGAACTCTCAAGTGAATCTTCCTGAACCTCTCTCGCAAGTTGGGCTCATCAAAATACACCAAAAGGGTTTTGAAACCTGGAGACTAGGTTTTATTAGATCAATACATTCAAAACATGTTACAGAAATATATACAAAGTCTCAGTATAGAGATACTGTAACCAAATATGCCTGTCTGCTGGTGGGAATGAGCGTTTTGGGTCAGATGTGCTCCCTGTACAGCCATCAGTTCATTGGTTTTCTGGGTGCAGCAAACTCTGTGAAAATATATCTTCTTTTCACCTCTGAGGCCTGGCTTTTCCTCCCCTTGTTGTTCTTCCACCAGCCTCCCTGCTCCCATTGCCAGCTCCGAGCTGCGCATACATGTGCAAGAGACAGGCACACCTTTCCCAACTCTTTGGTTTTCCCTCTCACACCCTAAAGGTGCATTTCTTTCCCACAGAGGCTTGCTGGACTCTAGGGAAGGAATTCCCTTCCCTACAAAATGTCCCAGCCAGCCCCAGAGAAATAGGTACAGCAAAGCAAACTGGGGGCCTCACATATAACCTCCCTACTGTGTTGCCCAGCAATGACTTCTTTTTTCCTTAAAGGAAACATGGCTTAGCAACATAAGACCACTGGTAAACAATACATATACCATCTGCCACAATAAGAAACAAAGGTTTCAATCCTGTAATTTGTTTCTACAAATTTCTATCTTTACTTTGCCACAGACTTAGGTCAGGCTTCACATAGCGGTGCGTGGTGCATACACATCACACGGCCAGGTTAGCTTAAGAGAGTTAAAACGTAAGTGTTTAACATAGCGCTGCCTACAGGTTCTCCCAAAGCAGATACTTCTGACTAGGGGTCTGAGAGCATTTTCTGCCTGCTGGAGAAACACAGAGGAATTCCCCCAGCAACAGGCACCCAAAGAAGTATCAGAGAGCTAAAGCACTTGTTAAAAGACTGTTCGCATACAAGGGTGATGAGCAGGCAAAAAGCTACAAAGAGTGAAATCTATCTCCCTCATATGGATTATCAAACTGGAACTAAGTTGTCACACCCCTCTCAGCAGAAGAATGCTAAGCCTGCAAAGTAAAGAGTTTGAAGCATACAAGCTATCTCTCCCTCAGCTATGACACAAGCCTCAGGAAATTTTTATCATCATCTCCTGTTTTAAAGCAGGCGATACAAATCGGAGTGGGGCTGGAGTCACATTTAGGCCACCAGCTAGGAAAGAACAATTTCTGCAGTGGAAGGAAAGTGAAAGTGGTTTCACTATTCCAGAGCATAGGTAATGGACACTCCAGAGTCTCCGTCTCTGGAGGCATTCGAAACCCGCCTGGACACATTCCTGTGCAACCTGCTCTAAGGTGGCCCTGCTCTGGCAGGGGGTTGGACTGGATGATCTCCAGAGGTCTCTTCCACCCCCTGCCATTCTGTGATTCTGCGACACAGGTGTGAGCTGAGCAGCATGCCACCAGTTTCTTAACAAACTACCTTGTAACAATATGCAAAAAAGGGTCAGATTCAAATGGCTTTATTCAGACCTAATAAGATGTTCCACATCCAGAACACCGGCAGGAAAGATAGGGAAAGCATCACAGAAAGCACTATGGAGGTATTTACACCGTTCCTTACAGCCCTTTGTAACTGAGTGATCAGGAAACATTTTTTGTGTGCTCTTAAAAATACACTCTCTTCTCCCACCACTGTAATTTGAAGCAAAACAGTCCAAGCATTTATGCAGCCGTGTTTTATCCACAGGTTTTTGAGTACATTATGGAAAAGTGGATATGTATCATTACTGTTGCCACATTATGAATCAAGCTTAAATATAATAGAAACCTGGCTGCCAAACCACATTTGGTTTATCCAGTGTATTTGGATAACATTGAGTTTAAATGATCATGAGACAAGAGAAGAGGGAATTACAGAGACTGTTTATAAATGGAGGTTTGGATAACTGGGAATTTACTGTATGTAACCATGTATTTGCCACACAAACAGTGTTACTAAATACACAATCCACTCGGTTACATAGTAGTTCTGTAAAACCAGATGGTGCCCTCTCAAACTTGAAGATGTGTCCCTTCCAGCTGATCAGATTTGCCAGAACAACAAATAACAAGCGTCAACCAAATCAACAGCCAGATGAGCCAGTAACAACATAAACTAACTTTGCATTAACTCTTAAACTTGATGTTGGGGGTGAAATTGCTTAGAGCCAAAGTATTGGTGACAGTGTTGGAGGCACAGAGAAAATGTATAGAACTTTTCCTGTGACATGAGGCATACACTGTTCAGTTTCCCCTTTGTACCTTAGGCCTACAAGAGGTTTCAAACTAGGAAAATGTACAGGAAGGGAATATAAGAAGAGATCATACTTGTGAGATGTGGAAGACGTGAAGCTGCAATTCTGCAGCAGCAGAAGGAACCAAATACGAGTGTCCTATATTTATCAGTGCATACTCTCCCTTTATTGAAACCTATTCCAAAACATGGATATTATCATTATGTTTCCAGATGTTTTAAAAAACCCAAACCAGTGGGTCCTGCTCAAACACAGAGGAGTCCCACAGTTAAAGGGATCCAGCAGACAAGAGGAGAGTCACATTTTGATACTTCCCTTTGCAGACAATGTTTTCATGGACTCATACAGAAGAGGTTTGGCTCCAATACCACTTCCTCTGCCCCTCCCAGCCCCAACAGATGCAGAAATGTCTCTGTGTAGATGTGGCCAAGCACGTAAAACTCAGCAGTATGGGCTGGCTGCCCAAGTAACTATTTCCTACCTCCTATAAGGAAAACTATACAACAGAGAGAGTTCCAGGCACTAGACCCAAGACAGTCATCACCAGGTTGACCATGCTCACTGACCTAGCATGTCAGTTGGTATCAGCGGGTCATAAACAGTTCTTAGTCCATGACAGGCACATAACATACCGGTATTTAAAAAATCTGATCAAGGGCTTTACATTTTAAAAGTTATTTTATTGACCACTGTGCTATACATTGTTTTAACTATTTTTTTTATTATTTTCTCGTACTATCTTCAGAGAGCCTATAATGAGAATTTCAACATTATAGCTACCAGTTAGATTAAAAATCCCTCTGATGTAGGTAGGATGTCTCTGATGGAATGGGATTTTTTATCTCTTTTCATCAAAGTGCTTGCAATGCTGCCAACTTTGCAAACTCTACTGACAGGCAGCCACTGGGATTCAGGTCATGACGAAGATCAGGACACTTACTAATTCTTAAAAGTATGGAAGATCCATCACTTAGTTGTATTCATAATTTTATGTTCAAAGGCTATAATCACTTAGTTGTATTCATAATTTTATGTTCAAAGGCTATAATCACTTAGTTGTATTCATAATTTTATGTTCAAATGCTATAATTTAGTATCATTTTAATGAGAATTCAGTGGGGTTCTGGTTCCTATGGCGGCCATATTTCAGTTTCATAGATTTGCACAAAGAATCATCGAGGTTGAAAGGGACCTCTAGAAAATTTTCCAGTCCAATCCCCTTCATTGCCAGGCAAACAGGGTAGCATTCAGTATTGAAAAGGTTCTGTACTTTACATCTTCAGCACCTTTTATTTGTGGTTTGCAGAACCCTCTCCATGCCGTACATAAAAATAGACATTTCCAAGTATTCACACTTTAGGCAGAGCAGAGTGTAACTTGTTACCTCCAAGTACATTGGGTACAAATCATGGGGGTTTCTTTTGTGCATACCTAGTGTGAAGCAGCTATCAAACTAGCCTAGCTGATGAAACGCCTTTCAATAAATGCAGTACTCAAAACATGAGTTTCAGATGTGAAAAATTAACTAGGTGTCAGGCACGTAAGATGTCTCCCATCTCACCTGCCACTCTCACTTTCACTTTTAAGCAGCAGAAGCTGTCCCACTGTGGGTGGGGAAAATAACTGAATAAAGAATATATCAGATTTCTCATAATGAATCTTTAACTTATGTTATGGGTGCAGACATATTCATAGATTTTTGGAAAATTTATAGTAGTCAGTCTTTATGAGCACCTCAAGACACTTGCTGCTTTGGAGCAGCTGAGAGACTTCTGCCAGATGAATAGATGTAGGAGTGTACTACTATCATACTTTCTTCCCCTGGCTTTAGTTGTATTCTGAAACTGTTGGGTAACTGTCATTTAGTCATTTTGGTGAAAAAAAGCAACAGGACAAGACAGTGGGGAGGCCCTGAGGAATAAGGATTGATGCATTTTCCACAGAAACCAACAAGTCCTCCTTCTTCCGCCCACTCTCTTGTTCATTCCCTCTAGCTTCTAAGCCATTCATCTTAGAAACGAGTACCTATAGCAGAGGTTGCATCAAAGCCTCTCTGAACTTTTGTTATCAATCTCTTCCTGTCCTTTCTCTCTCTCCTTCCCTCTGCCTGAAGCTACAAAGCATTCACTTTCTGTATCTTGGTCCTGTGTTGACAGAAGAGCCTGCAGGACAGCCACCACCTCTGAATACTTTGAAGCCTTCTTGTTCAGATGCTTGCCTGTGGGCAGGACCCTTAGTTCAAGCGCTCTTCAGAATGAAACATGGGTGGATTTGATACCAAGCCTTTGGTGGCCTAGAAGGTTGAATGTCATCTGCAAATTGTTACTTTATTAGAGAGATTCAAATTAGGTTTCATTCACTTGCGTGTCTCTGAGGAAAAACTTTTCACAATTCTCCTGCCTGCTTTTCTTCATTTGATCTGAATGCCAAACTGGTTCTCAAATTCACATATCATCTAGTTGCGTTCTACCCTTTGTTGCACTTTTTAAGCTCACAGGTTCTCACTTGTGTCCCACCACTGGACACTGAAAAATTCAGAAGTATTATCTAATTGCACAGGCACTGCCATGAAAAACTTCACTGGTGCATGAAGCAGGTAAGTGAAGATTACTGTTGCCTAGCAGTGCCAATATCAAAAGCATTAGAGCAAAGAGAACAAAGTTTTTCATTTTCCAAAGTTATAACTCTGAAAGGGCAAAGGAAACAGAATATTCCCCCAAACAACTCTCTCCTTATGAATCTGTTGTAGCAAAACTGATTATTAAGCCCCTTGGCTGTTATATATTCTCTCTTCCTACTGCTGAGAGCAGAGATATATGCTAAAAGAAAAGTCTGCTTCCTTGGCAAAAGTTATGATTGCTTGTAAGACACCAGGCAAACACTCAGTTTTATTCTAGAACTTTTCAGAATTCAATATCTTGTGCTAGGTATTCAGTCATAACCTGTGTCACATATGTACACACTGACAGCAATAAATGACACCATGAATTTTAATACTCTAATATCTAAAGATTGGCTATTGCATGCATTTAGGGTACCTAATGACTTGGGGACTAACTATAGGAATTCCATTTTCCAGTCTTACCTTGTAATAGTCAGGATTTTGGCAGAAGAGTCTATGGATAATACACTACGAGAACTGGCCAGAGGACACACAACAGGCATCAACTGCAACTTTGTGTAATCCTGATTTCCAGCATAATTGCAAGTCCACACTCCTCCATAGAAGAGGGGAAAAAAATGAATTAAAGCTTTACCAAGTTGTAGAGAAATCCAGAGCTGTTTACTGACACAGTACTGTAAGCTTGGGTTTAGACCCATAGATAGGTCTACTTAATGGACGGCTTCATTTAAACCAAGAGAAGTGTTGCTGTATCTTCTATGTGGTGCATTAGGTCTAAATTAAAATAGAATGACTTACAGAATGGATATGGGCTAGATTTAAAAATTTACAGTTATTTGGCAGTGGTGAGTAGTTACATCATTATTTTCATGCGCTTTGCTTAGGAGGAGATCATTGCAGCAGAGACCCTCAAAGGAGATGCAAGCATAGCAGGGCAGACGTGTTATATGCACAGTCATATGACATAGGCTTGCAGTTTCAAAACAGCTCTCAGTTCTGAGGAACAGAGCAAAGCATGTGCTGAGCATAACCTCCCGAAGAGGGCAACTTGTCTCAAAAAAATCCCCAAATGGCCTATTTGTCTTCCTTCTTCCCCCCAGGCTTTTTCTCTCTGCTGTTGCACGAATTTCATTTTCTTTCCTCCCTCACCCTGTAAAAAGCCTTGTTAATAGCCCTGCCAGAGCTCTTAAAACAGTATGCAAATGAGACAGCAGGGTCAGAAACAGCAGTAGCTCCTCATAAAGCTTTGGAGATATCCAGTATTTCTCCCCTCAACATATAGAGTGAGAAAATTAGTATGGCCTGGTACTGCAACCCTTTGTCAATTATGTCAGTCGTGTCATCCCACCAGCCTAGTACCTTTCCCATTCCAGTTATCATTGTCAAAATTGTTGATGTCCAAATTTAGGCAGCACAGAAACGATATTCAAACAGACAGTACTGCCCACTGTTCTGCCCAGAGCCAACTTGGTGCCCCTCACCTTTCTCCTGATTTCTTGAATACAGGGCTGATGGAAGAATAAAATAAAATTTCACTCTTAATTATTTTAATAAAAACAGAAAAAGACAAAATATTTACATGAAATTCCCCAAGCATGGTGAGTACATTTCCCTTCCATCAAGTTTTCCTCTACGTAAACTCCAATGAGAGTCCAGAAAACAACAAAAAATTTACTCTTATCACCTAGGGCAGCGCTCCTCTTAATATGGAGAACAGCAATTCCAGGCACAAGACCATCACCATGTGACAAAGAACCACCGCTATTTTTGCTTATGACCAATTTCATGCCTACCATAACCACCTCCTCCTGGCCTAAGACTTGCAAGTGTAGGGGGAAGGGGTTGTGTTTTGGGTTTTTGTTTAAAGAAGTAATTCAGAAGGTACAGATCCTGAAGCTAATGATGGAAGTGCTTTTTTCCATTCTGGCTCCTCTGTGCAATCCAGGATATTACACATACTTCCCAACCACTTTAGAAGTGCAGGACATAGTCTGGCAGCTCTGATACACTACCTCCCACACTACTGTGCATATACTGAGCAGCATGCAATCAGAAAAAGAGCTCCACGTGGACACATGGCGTCAAAAGCCACACAGCATATCTGAAACAATTATATGTAGCTTTGAAAAATACATTAAAAAAAACACTCGACAAGTATATTGATGTAGACAAGTATCATCATGCTGTTTTTCCTTTCTGATGCATATATATTTCTTCTTACTGCCTAACCTGCTTCAGTTTGTTTCCCTGTTCTTCCTTGAGGCCTTCATGTCACCACCACCTCTCAAGATTTCTGTTGCTTAAATCTGAATTACCACAGGGACCCAACAGGAACCAAAACTCAAAGCCCTGTAATGAGCTAGTTGCAGTTGTTACTAACTCCAACATCTCTGTGGCTTCTCCTCCCTCACCCCCACTTCGCCTTTGTAAAAACAATTTCAGATTCTGTAAGGTATTAAGTGCTTTACAGAAGTATGCTGAGTTAGGAGAATCAAAGACAGCAATAGCCAGTGGCGCTACAAAGAAATAAAACTGTCAAGTCAAGCAAGGAAATACAGACTTACCGAGATTATTTCTGAATCTTCTTGAAGAGATTCTTTTTCCATCTTCTACCCATGCTGCCTCAGGCATCTCACTGGAGTCTAAAGATGGAACCAAAAGCTCAACCCACTTCATTAAAAGCAAACACAACATCATCCTTACCACCTAAAGTTCTTCCCTTTATAAAGTACAGGCAGATGTAAAAGGGACAAAGAAAAACCATATTTGGTGTTTTGTTGTTGTTTTTACTTAAATATCTCCTTTATGGCCATATGGAAATCGGGAATAATTTATTCTTTATTCTAAATCTACAGCTTAGCATTAAAACCACTAACAGGCAGATCACCATTAGATTTTATCCAGTTTTATTCTGTTAAGAGCACTTGTTTCTTTTTTGACATTAAAAGGGCCAAATTTTTCTCTCTGATACACCTGTGAAAATGCATGATACATTACTCCGTTGACAGATACACTTAATTTCCAGCTGCACAAAGGATGGAATTTGACTGTGTATCTTTAAGAATCTCTTCAACTTTAGAAAACCAAAAGAAACAAAATTAAAATATGGTTTGCTTTATGGAAAAAAAAAATAGTTTGCGGTGTTTGTTGCTCCTAAAAATACATTAACAAAAGACACATTTAATGCTATGCTTTCCTTTTTGAGCAGTTAGAACACAATTATTACAGAATGTATGATGCCTTTGCTCCACTCCTACCTGTATAAACTATTTATTAAATGGCCTCAGGCAAGATGCTCATAATCTGATCAAATTTGTTCTAAAAGCAGTACAGACCCTCCCCATCGGCTTTAGTAGAGACAGATTGGGCTTTTTTCCTCTTCTGGCTTCAGCTTATGGATCGATAAAATAGGTGAGTGCATGTTCAAACTGCAAAATACAGGGCTGGGTAAAACTACCACATGATCATTATAGCTACATGTAGTGTTTGTACAGTGCTTTGACAATGATAAAGCAGAGAGCTGTTTGCACAGAGAATGCGTTACTAAATAACTAACTCATTCTAATTTCAGATATTTATAATGTGTGATTGCACATGTGTTCATAAAAGCAGAACAGATCCCTACTGATCCTGCAGATTTACTAGAGGCCTCCTTTTACTTCTCCCTTTCAGGTAGGGAGAAGGGGGCACGGAAGATCTGTATTGTTATATGCCATCAGTGATATAACTTAAAGGAGCATAATCTGTTTTGATACCTTAACCTTCAAAAAGGTGAGAGGTGGACAAGGGGAAAGGAAAGAAAATGCAGAGTCGATGCTTCCAAGTGCTAAGAGTTGGATAATGCTAAGCTTCAATTAATAGTGAGTCTGTTGTGACCTAACTCTGGGGGAGACCTTGATTGAAATTGGATCCGCTAGTTCTTTTGGTTTTACCAAGGCAGTCCAAAAGGGGTGAGGTCAGAAAGGGCTGTAGGGGATTAGAGATGAACAATTACCTGAAAAGTACATGGGCATTCACTCAAACAAAAAGCATTATTGTGTCACCTGTAATTTCTCAGGAGCTTATCAGCCAGTAACGTCCATGTTGAAGTTTACAGCATCAGCATCACATACATCCAAGAAATGGATGACTAAGGGTGGATGTGTCATTGCTCTCACCTATTGCCTTTTTGTGATATATGTGCCACAGCAGGAAGTGTCAACATGTCCTCACTACTAAATCTGTGTCGGATTCACTGACCTTTTACTTGACCTCACTATGTATTTGAATATGGTTGCTGGGTTTTTTTGCACACACTCTAGCTATGTGCAAGTCTTGATCTCTGGTCCAAACAGCTGATGCCTTCCACCTAAAGGCGACTTCCCTAACAAGCAGCAAAAGCCTCTGTAGCCCTTAAAAACCCAGCTCAGGTATTCCCTTTGGAAGTCCTTGATACTGATTTGAAGCCTCCAGCTGAGAAGTGAATTGATGCTTGGTTGAAGTGGAGGACAGGTTTCACCAAGGATAGAGCAAACAATACATAAATTGTTTGCTCTTGAAGGCAGTTGTGAGAGAGAGACGGGAGAAAAAATGACTAACATCGATTTGCAGGCAGTTTTAGAGAGGGTGCTCTCTTACAGTACAAAGTCCTAATACAGTACAGACTTGATTTCCAATAGAAACTATAGGTGTTATCATAACATGTCTCATAAAAGCAAGCAGGACAAAAGTTCAAAAGATACTGAATGAATTTGTAATGGAAGGAATGAGTATCAGGTTACAGTATTTTCTACACTTTAATTGGAAGTAACATAACATTCAGCTAATCTTCACCAAATCACACAGCTAAACTGAACATTTTGGTATATTTAAAAATAAAGCAAAAGAAATTCTAGGCAATCTGGATAAAAGCTTGAAATCAAGAATGTAATACAGAAAAACGTAGCCAAACCCCATGGTTTATTGGGCTGTTTATTTCTTAACCTAGGTTTTGTAAACTTGTGAAATTATAATTACTGCAGATTTTAAAGCAGTGATTGATCCCATACACTTAATGCAGTGGGGCTCTTGTATCATTTTCATTAAAACACATAAATTGTATGAGAATGTACTGTTTGTAAATAACTGCTGTTTTCACAGTATATAAATTGAAAGCCTATAAATTGCTAGAAGCTATAGTTTCAAGAAGATCATTTTAAAGAAATTAGTTTCATTTTTTTAATACATCAGCTGGTCAATTTCTTTTAGAAAGAGTTTTAATTTGGAAAGTGTGCACTGATTAAGAAAAACAGTTTGATATAATTACCAAAACTCTAGATGGGCATGTATGTGCCTATACAAGCCATTTCAAACCTGAACAACTAAGGTTAAACGTTGACATAGTGTTATGGTTTGAGAAAACCCACAACTATTGTTGTTTAGACAAATATTCTATCACCCTATGACCCCTCCCCACCCATGAATGGGAATCAGGGAAAACAAGGAAACAGGAGGGTTGAAATATAAATAGATTTAACAGGATAAGACTAAATAATTAGCAATAATAATAAATAACCAGTATTGATCCTGATACTAGTAGCCAGTTCTATCAGTAGGAAGCTGTGCACTCCCAACAGTGGACAGCTAACGTCGGACACTGTGAGCACTACAGCTTCGGGAAGAACGGAAGAGCTCAGGGGTCCGGCACCGGGGCAAGGAGTTCTCTTCACCACTGTCATCAAGGGATAGACAGACTACGCAGCAAACTTTCTAATTTACATTGAATGCGACGTTCATGGTATGAAAGATTCCTGTTGGTCAGCTTGGGTCAAGTGCCCAGGCCTCACTCCTCATCATCCCTACACCTCGCAAAGCTTGAAAACACTGAGACTTTCAATCCCACATAGCCTAGCTGGCTATATAGTAAATATTTTCATGAATTCAGACACTAGAGTCTTCCAAAAGTGAAGTTTTCCCCAGCATTAGAAGTTAGTCCGGTGTCGCTCAAAACAGGACACATAGCCAAGTTCTCCTTAAAGCCTAAGAGTTTTACCATGAACATTCCAAGTGGCAAGCTTAGAGGAAATACCAAATGATCCTCCTCTGCATTCAGAAACCTACACTATTCCTATTCAGATGTGAATCTGTCCAAAGTTCAAGGTGATTTGAGTCCTGTGATTCTTTATCCCTATTTTTCACGAGGCTGACTACAGGAAAAGGAAACAGTGGTAGAGCTCTGTCAAGGAAATAAAGCAGAGAATACACCTTGGGAACTATATTGTTATTTCATGAATACTTATGTCTTGAAATGTTCCCTTTGGAATCTATTTCCCTGCAGCATGCATGAGCCTGGAGAGAAAAAAATGGGCACCTTAAAAGTTCATTAGGAGAACAGACACTATTTTGTCAAAGCCAGCAGAAACAATGAATATGTATGTATATGAATAATAAGCCCCCAGCCCCTCTGCAGCATGAACATATACATATACACATGCAAAAATAATGCCTCCTTGAGTTTTATACCAAAACCACTGATTTGTATCCAATGCTAGGTAACTGTCCAATCTCAAAGTGGATGAGGGAATTTCCTATGGGAAAATAATCTTCAGACAGACATTCACAAAATCCCTACAAATCAGTTACAACCTGTAAAACACAGCTCATCCTCCAGGTTTAAAACTAATGTGGGAATAGGAAACCAAAAGACAATAACTAGAAATGCCATCTAATTAGTCTAGAATTTATGGTTTCATCTGGCATTTCTGGCAAAACTACCATCATATCTGCACACTCTGAGTGCATTCATCCAAATATAGTTTATCACTGAGACTGGAAGTACATGGTCAGCACCAAAGACAAAATGCAATGAACAGCTTTACATCCCCGGGAGGTTAAAAGTCCCATGTCAGGAAGAAGTAGGCAACTGTATTCTGAATATCCATTATTTTCTTATAATTGGAAAGCTGTTTTGCTAAGCTTGGTTTTCAGTAGTGGATTTTTTGGTTGTGGGGTTTTTTCTCTCCTTTTCTTTAAAGAAAATGCTCAAAGCTCACTGAACAGAGAGAATCTTGTTGCCTGGTATTTAAAGCCACAAAATGTGCTTTTAGATTAACAATATAACACTACAGATTAGCAGCACTAACAGTCTTGAAGCAAAGGCTGCTAAATCCAAGTTTAACAATTTGTGAGCAAGATAAGATGGAAAGCACTGTCTACATCACCAGAGTAGTAGTGGGTTTTGACAGAACAGCAGTGGTGGGAAGCAGAAGCTGCTGGGGATGTTATTAAAGGATTGCTGATGTACCTATCATGGTCTTAAGCAGCTGGTTCTATTCAGCTGCCTCACACACAGACCTTGGAAATGCCCAGGAACAGGTTCCAAATTTTGTTCCTGACACTAGCTGTAATTGTACGAATATATCATCCCATTATGGCTATTTAATGCTTTGAATTATGTGATATCCTGGGACTAATGCACTTAAGTACTGGAAGTACAGGATAGCATATTACAGAGTGTACTACTGGTCTGCAATTCTGCTTGAATTTACTAGCGTCAGTTTTTCCAGACTTGAGAAAAATTGTTCTTAAGGGCACGCATCCTGATTTATTCCCTCTGCTTAGGGCCTCAGATCTGCTTCTGATGCATTCAATCACACCAAAGACAACAAACGAAAATAGGTTGTAGCTGGTGTTCAGCATAACAAGCAGCTACTTATCACAAGATGTGCATTAGCAACAGGGAGGATGATTATTCCCACATCACGGATATGGAAACTAAAACCCATGCTCAACACATTGTGTAGATGGTAACAAAGGAAGCAAATCCATGCGCTCCCAGAATCCACACAAGTCTTTAGTTATCCCAGTGCCTGAGCTTGTGTTGCTCTAGTGGCATTAACCTTGGGCAACCAAGACAAGCCTCTTACTGCAGTTTCATATTTGTCCACATTGCTACTAATTCATTTATGAAGCATTTATTTGTACTGATACTACATTTTCTTTTTCTGCATAGAAAAAAGGTAGCCCCCTAAATAACACCTTTCTACCAAGACTTCGTCCTCTTCTTCTGCCTGACACAAGACAAGACTCTTCAGACAAGGCTTATCAAGAATGGTAAATCTTAGCTAAGCCACACACATACAGATCCACAGGAACTTGTTACTGAAGTATATCCCAAAGAAAATAAATTTAAACAAAATACAAGAACAAATTAATTTCTACTTGGAAGGATTTGCATATACACAGTAATTCCTCAGCACTACTTTAGAATTTAACCACAAATTCTTAATGCATTAGCACTCTACAAAGTAATCTAAAAAAAAACCTTCACCATCTTGAATAGACACTGACAGAAAGGTTCGAGCTAAACATGGAAGACATTGATTATTTCCCTTAAAATTATGTTAATTAATATTAACTCTAATCAATATGTGTTGTCACACTCTGATACAACAAAACCACTATATTTTTCCTCAAGTCTGTATTCATTCATACAGTGACAAACCCTTTCTTTTTTTTGAAAGCCCTTAGAAATCAGTAATTTTTAGATCACCACAGTTAACACCGTTACGTTACTTTTTTTTTAGCATTATACAAACAGAAAGCAACATAAACATCAACTGGATTTTCCACCAAGACTAAAATTTAGCAGCTAGGTAAGTATATCCAGTGTTTCACAAGCATTGCTACTCACAGCTCAAATTGCAGTTGGTGAGATTCTTGCTTGCATTTAAGATATTTAAGTGTGTTGGATCCCCCTACCCCCAAATATTTGCAAACAGCTCATGAAGAAAACGAAACCTGTTTGACTAGTCATGAAATAACCGTTGTGGTCTGAGAAGTTCACACTGATAAATATGTAGCTGATACTTTCAAACTAAGAAGGATAAGCTCTAGCATGCTTTCTCTTCTACATTCTACTAAAAAAAATGTTAAAATGCCAAGAGCTTCAACAACAGTGATAGCAACTTTTTTCCTTTCAACATCAATTTTTTTATTAAAATTTTGTAAGAAATTTTTGAAAACAAAGTCAAGATTTATCACTTAAAACTAGTGTATTTCAGAATTAGTGAGAGACAAAAAAATCTGATAAAGTAGCATTTAAATCCTAGATGCTTTAAGAATGAAGATGTTCCAAGATAAAAAAAAAATCTTAAAAATGACACATCTCTCATCACTTCTCAAGGTATTACTTCAAATTACCGCCTTTTTTTGGCCATACGTTCTAAAATTCCTTTATCCTTTCAAAGAAGAGTATTTTATAATCATCAAAACCAAAAAGGAAAAGTGATAAACCTACTTGG
>VXBO01000807.1:66124-99416 GCA_013400135.1 Rhinoptilus africanus | reverse complement strand
AAAAAGAAATCAGCACCAGTCTGAACTGGGAGATACATACAAAGAGAAAGACAGTGAAAATTAAAATATACCCAGTATTTTTCCTCCAACAAGGAAACTAGTTCAATTGCATACTAAAATCACTAACCACTGAATTTAGAAAAAAAATGACAAGGAACATGAGAAAATTTCAGCATTTTGTCAACTGTTAAATTTGCTCAATGTTTTCCCCACTGCCCCAACATGTTATTTGTCTCCTCATTGCCTACAATAATTTAGGTGCACAAGTTGATAAGCACATTTCACATAAATAAGAAGGTATTACTTTAAAAATGCATTCAAGCTCAAGGACAGATAAAAATATTTGTTTCAGTAACAAGGAAAAAACTAAATTCACTTTAAGGCACATTTTTCACACAAGCTGTTAAATCTTAACAAACACTTAACAGTGTACTAGATCAAGCCTACCCATATGCACTTGAGCTTTCTTCAGAGGTATAAAAAAAAAAAAAGAAAAAGAAAAAGAAAAAGAGTTGAGAATGAATCCAAGTAATTTCATTGAAAATAGATAAGGTGAAGGAAGCCTGTTCTCCTGCAGAATACAGCAATACTTATGTGTCAGGTTACAAACTTCAGTCACTTCCAACAAGTTCTCAGTTTATACAGCGATGTGGCACCACCAGGGTACCTTGCCGTGTTTGGAAGACAACAACATTTCGTACTTAATGCAACGACTTCATACAGTCTCTAAATCTATTTCACAGAAGCTAGAGAAAGCACGTGGGCAGGGTAAACCACCAGAGAGTACCGACTCCATTTCATTGTTGTAGGAAAGCAACCCACAAGACAAATAACTTGAGCCTCAAATTCCACTGGCGTTATAATCCCCGTGTTCTGACATTTCCTATATCGCTTCCTAAATGGCAAAGGTCAGATGACCCAGTCCCACCAGGTTTCATTTAACAATGGTGGAGCCAAGGTGGACCTTGTGGAATAGGCTCATCTACTTGGCTACAATGTATTCAAGGTTGATTGATTGCATTTTGCTACCATTAGAAATAAACTGAGAAGGAGCTAAATGATTAGATTTTGACCTAATTAATTAGCTCCAAAAAGGTACACCAGAGTCCTATTTCTGTTAGTCATTCTATAAGGAAAATTTACATTTTGTCTATGGTGAACAATTGACCTTAAAGGCAAAATCGTGATTGTGAGTTTGTCAAGTAATAACAGATAAAGAAGATAGCAATCAGAATTACTTTTCTTGACATCATTGTTATTTAGATTTGCCTTTCTGAGACCTCTGCTCTGAGACTTGGAATATTCTTGATATTCATATACCGTAGAACTAGACATTTAAAGAAAAATTAAACAAACAGGTACAACTATGAAGTTATTATGAGAAGTATTTCACTTAAGTTAATAATGAGAAAAAATTTTAAAAGATTAAATAATTATTCTACGGAAATGGGACACCAATCTATTTACATGAACTACTAAGCTTGATCATGGGGTAGATTAACTGAGGAAAACAGGTGTAAATGTAGTGCATTCTAGGCCACTTGTGCAAAAAATAATGACTCTCAGCTCATTATAGCGCCCTGTTTAAATGTTTTGCAGTTCTTACGAGGTGGGGAGTATATCCTCAAACATATTAAAATCCACTTAACTGCTCAAGTACCTGAGAAGACAGACAGTAGTTTGAATATGCCTTCACAAGAATTACATCAGCAGCAGATGGAACCATGGGGTGAGCTATACCTCCAAAACATAAAATTTAGTTATATACTCTGCACCAACCTTAGTTTGGATTTTCTCCCAAAAGAGTAATGAATATTTGCACGAATTTGACAAGCAGTGTTTATTTTCATCTCTCATGCTGCTTCTGGACTATTTCAATTATAGGAGATGATGGGAATGGATGGCTAGAAGGGGGGACTTCAAGAAATTCCTAGTTCAGCACTCTCTGAAAACCTTCCTGTCTGCCTGCTGGTTTGAACCTATAGGATAACTTTGTTGTTGCTCTATTGCATTGCCTAAAACAGATGCACAGTAATTACTTTGCCTTTGTACCTTGCCTAGTACGTACCTTCCAGAGCAGCAACACAGAGCAAAAGGGGCTGGAAGACTGCATCCAGCTAGCTGTGTTTTCTGCGGTGACCCAAGATGAATGTGATTATTCATCCACAGTGGTGGCCTCTGCTGTTGCATGACCTCTAGCCAACTTTCAGTGCTACAAGAACAAAGCTGTGGTGCTTGCACTCCACCAAAGCTGGGGGAGTACGAACACAAACTCGCTGGGATACGGTAGATACTGTTTCCAGTTTGAAAAGGAGAGGCCAGATCCACAGCTGTCATGATGATTATAGAGGCTTCATTCACTGATGCTGAACTTTGGATGTTTTTACAAATTATTAAAAAATATGTAGGTCTCAGGAAAATGCAGCATAAATATTATCCTCTTGGATAGTTTCTTAACTAAAGCAAAAGACGTGGTTTCTGTGATAGAAAAATGCTATTAAAAAGTTAAATTTTTTGTTATTTTTTTTTTCCAGAGAAGAATGTCAAGGAAGTTAGAAATGGCATAAGGGCCTAGACCTGATTCAAATTTGTAAAGCTTTTGTATAATGATGAACAAAGGCACCTGCGGTTTCATTCTCCTTAGTGATTTAATGACTACTTGGAGAATGAATACAATTCTTTTTTTTTAAGTTTCTTGGCTTCTGTCTTTAATGCAGTTAGCCAAAAAGTGAACAGGTCTGCAAAGAAAAAGCAGGTAGCTTTGATTTTGTGAAGAGAGACACCGATGTTTTTTTTTTAATAAGCCTTACATAAATCACAGCCATACTACCTTACTTTTTTCTTAAGGGGCCCAGTAAAACAACCGGTTTACCTAAGTTTCCTCCATATAGGCATTAGTCAAAGGATTTTAATGAATAACCATTACTGTTTGAGACAAAACTAACGTTAATCCTGCCTAACAGAGAAATATTTCTCTTTGCCTTCCAGTAACCTGAATCTTAAACACACGTTAAAAAGGTGAGAAAATCCATTTCTCCGCGTTCTTGGTGAACTCCTCTACCTTATGTGTATTTAGAAAGGATATATTGAATAATTTTAGTTTTAATGACACAGGTTCAAAACTAAATTTTCCCTGTAATACTGTGATGATCTTTATTCTATGGAGATGTTATACTATCTAATGTAGCTTTCCATGCTGAATAATGAAGCTTGGTACATTAAAGTACAAAATGCTTTGAACTGCTTTTAACATACTGTACTGATAATCATAACTGATTTCTAGAAAGTTTCGTATTTTTCTAGCATCCAAATCAAACTGTGTGGTGAACTAAACAATTTGAGGTTTGAAGACCTCTTCCTTGCCTGATCTCCTTGCTGCATCAACATGCTGAGTTTACGTTCCGTAACCATCACCTGTCTCAGCATTTCTATTCATTTTTTATTGACAGGCAAAATAAATTTAACCTGGAGATGAACAGTGAGGTGCACAGGAGACGATGACTCCTAAACGCTAAATTTAGATCAAGAGATACGAATGTCAAATTTTGATCTCCTAGTGCTCCCCTTGGAAAGTGAACATAGCAGTTTCTCTTCCATACCCACAGTAACAGAACCTACTGGTTTGGCACATTTCATAATTTTCATTGTGAACTGTTCTACTTTAACTTTCTAAATGCATTAATTCAAATATTTTCTCATTCCTTTCTGAAATCTCTGTAATGCTTTTTGTTACTATTTTCTGTTAACAACTGACAATGCTACTTTTCCTGATCCACAACCGTTTGCCTTACATCAGCACTCCCACCCAAATTCCCCTACTGCGTGCTACCATAAATCTTAGTTCTTGGTATTTAAAGGTGAAGGTCAGCATCTATGTCCAAGTTCTCAGTGGTATCTATTTATTAATTTCCAAGTGGCTTAGGTGAATGAACGGAGTTGAAAAATTATATCAGGGACCGTTCAAAATCTGACCCTACAGCCTCTGACTACAGTAAGTATTTAGGTTGTATATAAACTATATGCATATAAACATACAAACTCCTGGCTCTGGAACCACTCACCACTCGGGCCAAGAACTTATGTGCACCTGGCTCTTAGATTGCAGTGGAAATGTTTATTGTTCATCTAGATCTGGAAGCTGAGGTGCTCAGAGTCTCCAAGTTCAGATCCAGTCTCAAATTACCCTGGCCAAACTGATTTTTGTGTTCCTCACATTATCTGTTCTTTCTTCTTCTCTTCAAACACAAGGACGTGTATTTCTTTCACATCATTTCTTCATTGGTAAACAAGCCAGGATAAATTAAAGCTCCTTTCTTCAAGTCAGTAAAACCCCTGCCTTTGGTTTCAGTGAAACATACAGATCCTAACAACTGGAGGTAAGCAGCGTCCCTTCTGTATAGTATAATTTCATTTCCCTTTTGAAGCTTTACAAGGCAATAATAAAAAAAGCAAAGGCATAAACCACAGTACCTGAGGCACAAGCGACTTTTGAGCCTGCAGCATACTATAGGTATGAAATTATCATTTCAAACAAGTAAAATATACATAATGTGAAATGTTCCAGTATGCTCTTCATATCCAATTGCCCAAGATACCTTGCAATCTGCCAAAGGCCAGAAAAGTGTGACCTTCTTTTTAAGACTGTCTGACCAAAAAAGAGAAGAAAGAAAACAAAATGGCAAAAAAAATACTAAGAGAAGGGACTTTTCTATTATGTTAGTTTTACAAATCTGCAATTCCTTCTGGTGTCCGTAAGGTAGTGTAACAAAAGAAGAAGCTGAAACAGGTAGATCTGGACTGGTCTTCCAATCCAGACTGCAAGATAACTCTCTCACTGAAGTACATCAGAGCTCACAAAATGTATAAGATACAGTCCAGTAAAATGATATATTTACAGGTTAATTTGACACGTTAGCATTATTTACCTGTCTGGTCTCGTGTTCAGTACTTAAACTGTTCTTGGGGGAACACATAATGCAATGAATGGTTGGTTGGATGGCTGACTACACAACTTAGACAAAAGTCTGAGCAGTTTGTATAGTACCAAGGGGACATAGAAACTACCTGCTGCTTCTCATGTTAAAAGCTTTTTATTTCACCTTAAAAAGTTAACATCAGCTGGTTTAGTGTATTTTATATGTATATATCATCACATTCCTCTCCAGTTTCCAAGCAGGAGTGCATCATGTTTCATTATAGCCTTAGGTCAGAGCCCTGATTCTAATAATGGTTCTTAATGCAAATTTCCAGCGCAAACGGAAGCAAACCATGTCCGTCTGCTTTGAATGAGATGCAGGTAGCAAACACATGTAAATGAGAAAAATAAACCAGAAGGAATGTTTCCAGATAATGCTCCTTGTCCAAAAGCTTTAAATCGTTTGAATCCTTATAAGTAAGTTAGCTAATGTAAACTCAGCTTGCATCTCTGAATCTGCAGTAGTGACGTGGACTTGCATCATTCCAGAGCCTCAGGCATGGTTTACATTGGCACTGCCTCTAACTTTGCAAGCGTGAAAGAGAGAAGCGTATCTTTCTTAGGGCAATGAATGTCAGTGAAAGGAATTTTTCCTTTTGGCTCTTATTCCTGGATGGCACTATGCCAGCACAAAGCAAAAACCTTGGAAATAGTTTTGTTTGTCTTTGTGGGTATGGCTGAGTTATACTGACACGGGCTACACACAGGGCAGATGTAGGTAGATGTTTCCTTGCTGTGTTCACAGCAAGGAGTAGGAATAGAGCTTCTGCAGCACAAGAAGTTATCTTATGAGGTTCCTTAAAATACATTTTTTTCTTTTTGGTCTTTCAAGTGATCAAATCTTTCTTGGCTGTTTGGCCTTCACAGATACACAAGCAAAACATCCACCTTGAATCCAGCCAGTTATATACAGCAGTTCTGTCCATCTCAAAAAGAGCCTTCTGGACACCTGACAGACACTGGAAGGAATGGATGTTGCATTAATGAGAAATAACATCTAGCTTGCTTTGGTTATTTTTCTGTTTGTTTTGTTGAAAGCAGTATTGTCTTTTTATATTGTAATTTCAAGAACAGCTTTTGCATATGCAAGCCTTTCTCTATGTAACCCAGGACTCAGGAAGACACTGGTCATAACATTTTGCATCCTTCACCCCAGTTACAGTGAAATATAGAGCCAGATAGGGGCTTTCACAGCCCAGGCATACCGACGACAGGGGTGAACTCCTTCAGTAGGTCTAATTTGAAGAATTTGCTTGCGAACAACACAACTTCAACTGTTGAGACCCTGAAGGTAGTATGGATGCACCTTAACCTCAGCAGATTTCATTACTTCAGGAAAAAAACAACCAACCAAATGGGCTAGTTCCTGGTTCTTCCTGCACTAGAATTTGGGCATGATTAGTACCTTAGTCCATGCAGCTACCTTGTTCTCTAAGAATATCTAATTCCCTGGTCATTTCATCTTTTATCTAGGCATGCAAAAGTTCCCTTGCCTCTAATAAAAACAGCTCTGAAATCACAGAGGGGAAAAGCCATAGCTTACACTCTTTCCCGTAAATTCCCACTTCAGCTCCTTTTATGCTTTATGAGTCATCATTGCTTATTACTTCAGCTGCCCTACAGCTCCTGGAAACCATGCAAAAAACTTCCCAAAGTTACACTTAGGTCATTTGCTGATATCATAGACACTTTAACAACCCCTTCAAGCAGCAATTTGCTTGACCTGCTGTGTATATCAAAATAAAAACAGCTACCTGTGATTAATGGGGGTAGAAAAGAAGATTTTTAAATTAAAATGCAATGTTTTCTATTAGGACATTTCACTAAATATGTAATATTTAGTAGCAACCACACTACAAATGAAAGGCAAGACAAAATGGTTCACGGCACTAGCATGGCCTTCACTTTATTTACATCATTAAGATGACAATTGACAGGAGGACCCAAGGTCTGCAACAATTTAAATGCCTGGCACCGCTCACCCCTGTGACAGCGAAATGGGATCTTCTTATGATTTCAGAGGAACACAATCACTCTCAAAACATGACAGCCTGTGGTACAGTACTTGAAAGTCTTAAGACCAGGTAGCACTGAGCCCAAATGACAATGGAGGAGGGCAAGTCCCATTAGATAATCATGTAACGCATCTGGCCACAACAAGGATTCCCCAGGCTCCTTCAAAAAAGGAAACTCAGCTTCTAGCCTGAAGCAACTGTTTAAAGAGATAGGCTGGGAGCTAGTTCTTTTTAACCCAGAGTCCATTTTAACAACCTTAAAGCTAGAAATGACTGATCTGTTGAATCACATTTCAGGAGGAAAAACCCTTGTTCTTGATAAAATAAGAAATATGTAAAAAAGTAAGTAAAACCCAATAAACTTTATAGTGTCTCCTCTTAATGGAGAGAGAGAGGGAGGGCAAGAGGTTGCAGATATATAAAAGGGCAAGAAAACTTCCAAAAATACGACGCGTTGCTACAAACCTACTTTATTCAGGGTATTACTGTCAATGCACACTGTTTTGCAAACCATCAGACATGCAGAGCTATAAAGCAAATGTTTAGCATGTTTCTACAGATTTCTAACTTCATGAGCCGTGATGCTGAGATCGGAGTTTGAGACCCAAACTGTGGCTTAGGATATGGCGTGTACCACAGAATTTCTGCCCTGAAGATACTTTATTTTGGAAATACGGGCTCTGTGGACACCTGACTTTTTTAAAGACTCTAAGTTCCCATCTCAACCTGTACTTTGGGTTTAATTTCTTGGTTTCAGAACAAACAGTCCTAGGCAGCCCCAAACACCCAACGATCACAGAGTTTTGGTTCTGGCTGCCATTTTTAATAATCAGTGGCAAGAATGAATTTGCTTCTGTTGTTGGGGTGTTTAGGAAACATACTTCCAAGGTGTTTGTTGTTGTCACATTCTGGAACTTCTTTTAAAATTGAATTCAGGGGCTCCTGAAGTAATAACCTGAGAATCAGCACAGCTGGACCTTTGAGTACAGGTAACTTCACCAGGCATTGTAAAAAAAGCAAAATTAAGAGANGAGAGAGAGAGAGAGAGAGTAGAAAGGACTTCAGAACCTCCTTAAAATGAAATACAGTTGCTGGGCTGTTGCTAAACAGCTGCTGCATTATAGGCTGGAATGGCATTTAAGTAATCAGAACCTTTAATCTATTCTTTTTATTACACTGATGGAATTAATTCAGATGGAAAACTTTAATTATCAAGGCATTTTTATTACTGATACTGATTGAAGTATNCAGATTTCTAACTTCATGAGCCGTGATGCTGAGATCGGAGTTTGAGACCCAAACTGTGGCTTAGGATATGGCCTGTACCACAGAATTTCTGCCCTGAAGATACTTTATTTTGGAAATACGGGCTCTGTGGACACCTGACTTTTTTAAAGACTCTAAGTTCCCATCTCAACCTGTACTTTGGGTTTAATTTCTTGGTTTCAGAACAAACAGTCCTAGGCAGCCCCAAACACCCAACGATCACAGAGTTTTGGTTCTGGCTGCCATTTTTAATAATCAGTGGCAAGAATGAATTTGCTTCTGTTGTTGGGGTGTTTAGGAAACATACTTCCAAGGTGTTTGTTGTTGTCACATTCTGGAACTTCTTTTAAAATTGAATTCAGGGGCTCCTGAAGTAATAACCTGAGAATCAGCACAGCTGGACCTTTGAGTACAGGTAACTTCACCAGGCATTGTAAAAAAAGCAAAATTAAGAGAGCTGACAACACTGTTCCTTGTGTGGCAGGCAGGAATCCACTTTTTTTCCCCAAATCACATAGGATTCCCTACTCTGAGAAAGTGTGATATAATGACTTCTACTAGGTAAGGAACAAGGTTTCCTAGCTTGCTATTTCCTACCTCTTTCCACGCAAACAAATAGCCAGGGTTTCTTCCAATTAGTTAGTGTTCCTTGCAATGGACAGGATGATCTGGTCCTTAGTCAGATTTTTAAACTGGGAAAACCAGAACTATGGAGTCACTGTCCAGCAAAGGATGATTCAGGGGGAATTTTTTTATATATATATTTTTTAATATATTTTTAAAAATCCTTTGAGTTTAGGGCAAAGAAGAAGTATTACAAGGGTGGAGAGAGAGAGAGAGAGAGAGTAGAAAGGACTTCAGAACCTCCTTAAAATGAAATACAGTTGCTGGGCTGTTGCTAAACAGCTGCTGCATTATAGGCTGGAATGGCATTTAAGTAATCAGAACCTTTAATCTATTCTTTTTATTACACTGATGGAATTAATTCAGATGGAAAACTTTAATTATCAAGGCATTTTTATTACTGATACTGATTGAAGTATATTTTTAAAATTAAGAAAGTAAAACTTGAAAAACTGTAAACACTGAATTAAAATTGAAGTGGCAGTCTAAAATAAAATGTATCTACACAGTTTTAGTACAGCAAATATCACTATTCATAAACAAGTGACAACGTAAGACACTAGGTTCTTTCACTAATTAAAACCCAACACGGCTTAGAAACCAACCTTTGAAACTCCACCCCCGCTTGACTGTTATGTTTTACAGAGGTAGTGATAAAATAATCCTGCTGTTTTGACTTGCTTCCTATTCTGTTACAGATGCAGTTTGCTCTGGAGGTTTTTGGATAAGAAGCAGCCTAACTTCTCTCTGTACCCAGAAGTGCTGTGGAAAAAGTATAAAGTTGTTAAACTTAAATGTTCCAGGAGATAGAAATAACGGGCCCTACAAGGAAAAATTTGTTGCTCAACAAGAAAGAACTCATGCCCTTATACGGTGCTGCCAGGAATTTCTTTTTCAAGAAGGTAAAGCTTTTCATATTGCCAAGTGATGTACTCATTCTCATGGCTAGGAACTGTCTGGAAAAAACAAAAAATCCAGGCTCAGAGTAGTTAGTGTTGTTGCTTCCTGTTCCTGTAAATGTTAAGGAGGAGCCAAAACATACTCATTCACAAAAAAAAAAAAAAAAAGGAATAGAAATATGCAACACATGGGAATTAAACACATTGCAGGACAATTCCAAACCCTTAAAAGTTTCAGAAATTACACAACTGTCTACATAAATGGAAGTTTTATTTTTATATGTTCAGGATGAATCATTAAGAGCTGGAATAGATACAGGGTTACTTATAATACACTAGTAGGGATTGTAATGAAAGGACTCAAGAGGGAACAGGATTACTGTAAACCCTTAATTTCTCCTCTCTTTACCCGTTATTCTCCAGGAGCTCTTAAAACCATAAATACTGGTCAAAGGTGTTCAATTACATTCTTTTATTAAATAAATTAAATGCTCACAGAGTTCATAAGCATATATACCACTTCACTGTATTTAGGACCAGATGATGATCAAGATCCTGCACTTCAATAAAAGTAGAATAACTTTAGGCCACTTTAGTTAGCTAATGTAAAATAATGTAGTGGCCTAAAGTGTCAAACATTTAAATGTCTCCCAGTCACAAAAAACTTACAGCCAAAGCTTACAACCAAAGTGACAGCACATTTACTGATTGCAAAGGAGTTAAAGTGCTGATAGTTAGGTACTCAGTGACATCTTCATGCTGTCTCGTCACTCACAAGCACTAGGGACTTATGCAGTGCACGTATTTAAAAGGATTAATCTACTTTCAACTTCTTTGTTACAATTCAGAAAAATAAATTTATGAGCTCAGCTCTACCTCTCACTTGAAAGAAATAGGCACCCAACTTAACTGTCAAAATTAAGCACGAAATTACATCCTTACACTGCTGCCACCAATTATATTCTAATCAAATTAGCTTTTAGCTAGGCACAGCAATGCTGGCATCCAAAGCACTTCTGCCCATAGGTCACTAGCTCCAATCTGTACAAGTATGAAAGAAAAAGCTGCTGTGTGTAAAAGTGATGGTCAGTGTTCAGTTTCAAGTGAGCAGTGGTTGCTATGACAATGCTGCCACGACATTTTGCGTAACCTCAGAAGAGTCCAAGGACTGAATAAATACTGACACCAAGTTCTTCACTTTCCCAAGTAAGTGGTCCCCAAAGGTCAGGGAGAAGTATTACTTGTGGAACAGTCTCAAGTAAATGCAACTGCTTTGCAACTGTCTGTGAATAACCAGAGGTTGAATTTCAGCATCCAAGTCTGTCAGCAGCATTAAAAATTATACTGCAGTAAAACAAAAAACAGCCCTTTGTAAGTAGCCTCATGAAGAGCGCTAAAGACTAAACACAGATCTTAAAATGCCTTGATGTTTGTCTTGTTAGCTTAAGAAGGACATGCATTGATGCTTCAAGTTCCCATCTCCTTTGTGTGAGTACGTAGGAAACACGAGTTCTCTCCTGCTGTCATTTTGATGCCAGCTACAGAATTAAAAAAAAACACAAAGAGGGGGACTGGGGGGAGGAAAGGAAGGTTTGCAGTTAATTCGATTCTTGTATACAAACACGTTCTTCTCTTCCTGCTTAAATGTGGAAGGAAGTCCTTTTATATAAAGCATACTTCCTTACAGCATCCCCAAAGAAGTGACAAAGAGACATTTTTTTACTGGAAAAGTATTAGTTGTGTTTTCCAGGTCCCATTACGCTTAAGGTGACACTGGAGCAGTAGGTAAAGCCTGGAAAGATGCAAGGACTTTAGCAACAGAAATGGCTGTTGCAACGTTGCAGTTGGATTGGGTTTGGTGGTACAGGCTGCAAAGTTCCTTCTCTCACCCCTCAGTCACACAAAGACAGACACCCTTTTTTTGCCTGGACGACCAGGAGAGACCGGCAACACTCCCTTCGCTGTAAATCACATTGACGTATAAATAACAGGAACTATCTAGCAAAGAGCTCGAACTATGTTCACCACATGTTCCCAATTTTCTTGTTTCCTCTAGATGTCAATCCGGCAAACACATCAATGATTACCTGCATGTAAGTGGCCCAGCCTAGGCTTATGCACATAGCTGTAGTATATCACATAAAATTGTTCTATAACGTTAGCTTGTAACACCCACTCATGACTTACTATAAATAACCTAACAGGAATGACTCAATAGGGGTTCCTAACTCCTATTTGTAAAGGAAATTTGTGGTCCTAAAAGTTTAAGTCACTCTTGAAAACTAACCACAGGCATTTTTCAAAATCTGAGTCAAGGTCTTAATGAAGCCACATTCCCAGAGACTGATGAAATTCTTTAGAACATTAATGTACCATGACTACAATCTTTATTAGGGGTACAGAACACGTATGTGGTTAAAGAAACTGTAAGATTTCCACAGCTGTCAGAGATTTTAAGTTTTTCAGAGTCTGCAAAATACTACATATACACCATTTCTATAGATTATTTTAAAATATGAGCTATTACTATTCAGTGTATTTTGCCACTATTGTCACTTTCTATCATTCAAGATCACAGTCATTCACCTTTACCAAGTCCTAGATTTCCAAATGTATTAAAATTAAGAGCTTTTAAGTATTTGCCTGCTGAGTTGTATATACCTATCCTGAAAAAGATGCATCCCTGATGAAATATTTTCTAGCAGGCAGAAGTTTGACCCAAATACTTAATGGCCCAATTCACGGAGAAAACCATGCACAAGCTCATTCCAAAAGCATATGAATAAATACTAGAAATAAAATGCAAGCAGAAAAACATGCTTGGCCATTGAAAGTATGCTTTGAACCCTTGGTAGAATAAAAATATGTTCCTATTCCACTGCTAACATTTCCTGCTTCTGAAAATAATTCCTCCATCCGTTAACAGTCTATGTAATGTAAACATCCCAGGATCTGGAGCCCATTTGAAAGTAGACTGGCCATATGGTAGTCAAAAAACTTATACCAAAATTATAACTTATAGTGGCAAATGTCCCAAAAAGAGGAAGAGAGAGAATGGACTATCAATCCCATTCCTGCTGCTGGTTTATACAGACTCTCACTCAATTTAACAGAGGGTATGAGCTCAAGTGTAGAGACAGTCTGTTAATAATACAAACAGCAATAACACAGGAAAATAACTATTACAAATGGCTTGCCAAAGCAATATAATCTGTTAAATTAATATCTTTATAAATACCCAAGAAAAATGTATTCTTTATTACAATGCACCTCCTTTTAACTGAACAAAGTTCATGGTTTATGCTGTGTTTGCCACAGTTCTTCTTGCAAACTGGTTACGCATCTGACAGAAAAAGTTCTTTGGAAGATTTTATAGATGATCATTATTTGTTACTAGTGAAACTTCATGTCAGTTGCCCTCAATATTTCCACCTACACGTGGAGATTCCGTATGCTAGTCTTTAAATTAAATGCAACATAGTTGAAATGAAAAGGAAAATAACCTCCAAGATAAAAAGAATGCAGTGACTACTCTGTTTCTTCCCCTGAGTACAGTTGTTTCAAACATTTTGTGTAGCTGTCCTAGAGTTTTTTATGGCTTATGGCAAAAAACCCCCAAACCAAACCAAAACGCTTTCAACTATATGCAAGATTAGGTGCTTAAGAAAAGATTTTCTGCAAACGCTAGCAGCATCAGTTGCAGATGCTCACTTTCATTGCAGAAGATGACCAGAGGATGGCCAGCATCATCCAAAGCAAATTAACAAAAAACACACACACACAGAAAACAAAACCATAAAATTAGGTCTCACATCTGAAAAGATGTGAATACACAAATATCTGGTAGGGAACTTAAAGGAAATAAACACCAACATTCTTGCCCAAGACAGAAAACCCAGCATATTATGTATCTCTACAACAAAGACTACTGACCAATGCATTTTTCTTGCTGCAATGCAAAGATGCACTGAGCCTGTTGTGCACTGAGTGCCTGTTACCATTAGCAAAAGTGATGACCTTTTGTTAGTAATCAGATTAAAAGGCAGCTTCTTTGAAAGCCTTCATCAAACATCATACAGATGTGACATGTATCCACTGACAGAGCTCTATACATGTAGGCATTGTGCTGCATTACGGAAGCTACTTTTGCTCTGAGATTGCCAATAGCTAACTCTTTTGGTATTTTTTACCTTAAGAACTTGGTAGCTTTGGCCTTCTTCTCTTAAGCCTCTTCAGTGTGAGTCATCAGCGATTGGTTTGCATTTGCTTACTGCAAAATTTCTTGCACGCTCATGATAATGCCAAGTAACCAAAGAATCTAGCAACTGCTCAAGAGGACAAGCTTTTGAAGGTGAGAAGTCCTGAATGAATAACAAAGCCAGGTTGACTGTCTCTCAAATCAGCAGAACACCCCAAAGGATTGCTGCCGAGCAATGCCAAACTTTTCAACAAACTTCTAAGCGTTTACAAAGAAAAACAGTTGCAAGTTTTCTAACTAAATGTTTGTGGAGAAACTCCAACTGCTCAGACAGGGAAAGAGTAGTTCCATATACTGAATTCATAAATTTAAACAGGACATTTTTGTATGCAAAAAGTTAATGCATAATGAAATGGCCACATGGTATGAAAGCACTGGGATGTGGGGTGAAGGGGAAATAGTGACTGCTATCAAATAATGAATAAGCTGTTTAAAATGAAAAATCTGCCATGGATATATTCTATTAATCTGTGTTTTGAACAACAGCCAAATTCAGACTTGATACTGATACAGGCTTTGAAACAACAGGAGTTGTTTCAGATCTGCCAGGGCCAAGCTCTTAGACTGTCATTACTAGATTTGGGGTTAGATGATAAATAATTTTTTTGTTTGTTTGTTTTTTGTTTTCTGCTCTCTGAATCTGACTCAAAATCAGATCCATAAGACACACCTCTTTTACTCTGGTTCCATCCCAAATTTCAATTTCTGCGTATAGTTTAACATACAAATCATGACGGATTTTAAGGAACCAAAACTTGTATAGGATTCTCTGATCCCGTCCCACTATTCTCAGAAAGCAAAAGGTGCTTAGCATTTTAACACCCTTACTTCTTGTTCCAGGATTCTCCAACTCGAAGCAGGCTGTGCTTGATAAAAGGAAAGCAAAGACAACTTCTGCACAAGGTTTTTTAGTTATGTTACATACGCTACATTTTATTACAAAGTATTTTTAAAGGAAAATTTAAATCTCTAAGAAGTTTTAGCAGCTGTACTTTTGAACATTTAGTCTGACTGTCATTGTTCAACCAAAACCACCTTTGTCATATTTCCTTTTTGTGAGCAGAACAATTGCAGGACTGGAATAAAAACTGGCAAAGGAAAATGATTAGCGGTGGATGTTCCTGCTACTGTTGCTTAGGGGCTGTCCCCGTCACATTTGAATAAGCCTTCTAAAACTTGATGACTCCTTTTTTGTAGCAAAGGAAGTGATCGAATTAACCACAGACCATTTGTTTCTCCTGTTGTTAACTCGTTTCATTTCTTACTGATGTCTAAATATAATGTAGGGTTGTTTTGGTTTTTTTACTTGTTAGAGATTACTGTCTGACTGCCTAAGTAGGTATTCTACCATTACAGTTATAAATGCAAAGACAAAATTTTTCTTCCTAAATCATCTCTTATTTCAGATTCTCAACTTGAAACGTCTCGGCAAAATAGGCAATTCAGCACTTTTAACAGGCCCTTCAGAGTAACCAAGGCAGACAACCAAGAAGTCAAGCACCAAAATAATTGGATCATCTTTGAAAAAAAAAAAAAAAACACCCCAAAAAAATCCCAACCAAGGTGAAAGAGTGGGTACTTTTAAAAGAAGGTTAAAAATCAATAGCATATTTTGTTCTGAAAAGTAAAAGTGTAATACAACTGAGGTTCAGTCAACTGCACAACTGCCTGTGAAACAGGAGGAAAGAGAACTAATTTAAATAACCCACATGGCTATCCTCCAGAGAAGCAGCTTGTGTAAGAGTCTCCACTGCATTTAAGAAACACCATGACCTTTGATTTTCTTCAGTCCAGTTCCTGTTGATGTATCTTATGACTTGGTAGCTTATCAGTTCAGAGGAAAAGAGAAGTCCCTTTAAAATTCTTTACACTCTACCCAAATTTTGTGCTCAAGCAGAGAGGAATAGAGTAATTTTCTGACCGTTTGCCCTCTTTTCAGAATAGATGGGTTGGAAGAGGACAGTAAGAGACAGCTTAATTTCACTTCTGCTGCCTGTTCAGATTAAGTGAGACAATGCAGAGGTTGAGAACAGCAGTAAAGGTTACAGTTGAAATAAGAGGCAAATTACTATTACCAGGTAGCAGGAAGGAAACAAGAGGAATTCTGAGTCACAGGTATGTCTGAGTCAGTGTTTCTTGTGACGACGACTGGGAGAGGTGGTAAAATTATGCATTTCCCTTTGCTTGGGCTATGATTTCAAAACACAGCCAGTCCTGAACAGACATCAGCATTACGATGTCTCTCCTCCAGCTGCAGCAGGAAGACTTGGAAGCACTAGGACTGCATTCCAAACACTTTACAAATCTGTAGGATAAAAGAGCAAACAACCTCCCTCTTCCAAGCCCTATATTTAACATTTAAAATTCAGTGGAAGGAAAACTTGATGTTAATATTATTTATGAACAACAACCCATGGTTACAGTTTCCGGTTGTACACAGACCCATCCCATTTTCACTGCTTTTGCATCTCAAACGACTTCCCAATTACTGCCTCACACTCAACATTGCTCTTAAACTCTAAATTTCAATCACAAGAGCACGTGTGCTTCTTTCACAGAGATAATTACCACATGCATTGCAGTGTCAGTTCTCTCTGAAGGGAACCACCTATAAATTTGGGAAGCTTGTTGAGCTGAGTCATTTTCACTGCTGGTATGCACGACTTATAGCACAGCCTTATTTTCTGGCTGCAGCTGAAAGCGGATTTTTAAATATTACTGCGAGGGATTCTTGTAGTCTTTTCTAAAGGACAGGGTAGCAAGAACTACACCTTCCTCTCAGAATCTGGGGACTAACAAAAGGGTTCTCCTAGAACAGTAAAAGCAAAATGATTACAACCCTTATACCCCGTTTCCTACACACACAGAGTTAAATCATTCACGTTAAAATAAAGGTGCTCTCCTTCTGAAAAATTAAGGAACACTTTCTTGTTACTAGTGACCTCCACTTAGTTCAAATTTGATCCGGAAGTATTATACATATAAATATTCAAAAAGTTTTTGCAGCTTCTTCTAAAGCCTCACATGAGGGAAGAAAATTTAGGGCCATCCATTACAGAGGATTTCTGCCATTAAAGGGGCAAGAATCCATCTTGAATATCAGATTATTTCAGATCATTTGGGATCTACCTTTGATTGACAAGTAGCCAAGGACATTCTCAATACTTGGTGACTATCAAGCACAATAACTTTGACCTTCCCCTTTTCCTCTGTACGATAATGTACCAGACAGCCTAAGTATTATGCACTCTCAAGGTAGGAAAGTGCCTCTTAAAAGTTACTGGAGCTGTTTCCTAAAGGGAAAGGTATGTTTTTGTTGGGTTTTTTAAAATTAATTATTGTTTGCTGCATGCTCTTTTTTTTTTTTTTTTTTGAAGGACAGTCACACGACCACAGAGCAAACACATCTGGAGCAAATGAAGAGATCTGCTCCTGGATTTGGGCCTGATGCCAAAACAAAGCATCAGAACTTGAGCTGAGGATCTGAGAACAAAGCAGGAACAGAGATGTCTAGTCCACTAGTATTATGTGCACACCCTATAAGGAACAGCACTTCATTCTTAAAACAAATGAATACATTCTTCCATACTGAAGAATGATAGTTAACCAGAATACTCAAACCCACTTTTGACCTGCTATATGTCATATAGTCTGACCAAAAAAATTATTTCAGAGCCACACGAACCATCTGACTACATGCAGTAAGATACTAAGTAAGGATATCATAAAAATCATACTGGAACTACTGTGGAAAAGTGCTCTATGGACAAGAAAACAGCAAATGTTGATGAGCTGAGCTGTACCGTAACTATTAGTGATTTATTACAAAACAGCTGCATTGGGATATTTAAACTACTATTTTTAATTTTTTTTCCCATTGCTAGCTGCCTGTTACTAGTTGGAAAGAGACTCTCAGTTCTACTTGCCTGCTTGGCATTTAGCACCATTCTCCACCCACACAGCCTCCTCAGAGTGGCACCCACACTGGAAATTTTATGCTTTTCAACTTCTATTTTCCATCTGTATCAAATTCCACAACATTCCACCTGCAATTCCAGAAGTCAGCTAAATTTGTTGTTTTCATGCCTGCTCTGCTGTTCACACTCACTCTCTCTTCTCTTTCTCTTAAGCAGTTTAAACTCTAGCATACCCCACGTAGTTTAGAAGTTAAACAGATTGCATCTAATATGTAACATTTAAAGAAGCAAATAAAGAGAGTAAACACAACTAAAAAAGAGAACATTGGCTAGCTCCTGCATTCAGCTTTCACTGAAGTTGAGATTTCATGAGGTAAGTCTCCCAAAGCACAGCAAAATGTTTACAGCTCTGGAACAAGCATTGCAGAATTCCTCTAATCTGGCAATGCACTATATCCTTATCTATAGGTGTCATAAAAAAAAAAAAAATTGAAATCAAAGATTGCAGTTCATTTTGGTATGCATACTGAAGAAAAAGCAGCTTTCTTAGGACCATCTTCAGTTCTATTCCCACACTGGGAAGCACTGGGAAGCAGAGACAATGCTGCCAAACAACAAAACTGAGCATCTCCCTCATTCCCCGCTGTCTGCCTGTATTTGGTGCCCACTCCTGTCAGGGATAACATCTCTCATGAATACACCTTCCAGGGGCAGGCAGTTGAAAGCACACCCACGCAGTTACCAATCCAGGGACTGCTTCCCTCCGCACACAAGTCAGCCGCCCACACACCGGCCTTTGCTACGGAGCAGCAGTGCCAGGGACAGTAACTTAGGAAACCTCTTGCCAGCCCAGAGGGGAGGCAGAAAAGGCTCTCTTGGAAACGAACTTTGTCACGGCTAAGCGAACAGAAGCTGCTAATGTTTTTCAAAAGTGTAAGAACAGAAACATGGCAGACTGGTAACGGGACGGTTATGTATCCAGGCTTTCCACATTTTCGTTTATCAGCTATAGTTTGTTCAAAGATCCATCACCCGGAAAATAAATGGATTAATTTTGAAATGAGCGCAGAAGCTTTGTTCCAGGAAATACTGAACTCATGCTGGTGGAGGATTGCAAAGAGTTTTAGAGGAACAGTTCCCTGGAGCATTTCTCAATGGACAAGGCTTCAGAGGAGGACACAATGCAGAACTGCAGACACAAACAGATGTGAGAGCTCTTTTTTGTTGCTGTTTTTCAAAATGTCATAGGGTTACAACCAAACTGTCCGGTGACAGCAGCAAGCAAAAACAGACAAGACAAGCACCCCAGCTCAGGAAACCTATTTAACAAGCTCTTTGCAAGACATGCAACCAGGAAATGGAGGGACCTGTTTGAAAATAGCTTCCAAATAGCACAACTGTACTATCCATTTCCATTAATAACCACATGTGTTAACGTGGTTACATTTTTTGAATTTCAATGGGCCTTGCCTTCAACATGAAGGTAATTAATTTCTAACTTCATTTTCTGGGCTCCAAAAGATATTTTGCTGTTACAGTTTGTATTCATGTTTATAGCATCTTTTTCCAACGCCTAAGTGCCTAGTGAACAGGCTGATAGCCCTGAAAGAAAGTGG
The DNA here is from genome assembly GCA_013400135.1 of Rhinoptilus africanus. NCBI lineage: Eukaryota > Metazoa > Chordata > Aves > Charadriiformes > Glareolidae > Rhinoptilus > Rhinoptilus africanus. The sequence goes on along the minus strand of VXBO01000807.1, from coordinate 79,846 downwards.
TGCATCCAGTCTCACACAATAACAATGCACCTTCTCATCGCAATCCACAGTGGCCATGCTCTCATTACCCATTCCAGCAGACTCCTGTGGTTCCAGATACTTCTGTGGTATGATGCAACACCTCAGCCGTGTTAACACTCTCAATTGTGTGAAACTATCTTCCACAAAGGTGAGAGAGGCCTTTCAGTGCCTTTGAAGTTGAAGCATTTGCATTAGCACTAGGAAATAACGAACAGAAGTAGATGCCCACTTAAGAGACCCATGTATTTTGGAAACTCTGACTTTGCACAAAAGGAAAGTGTTGGGCATTGAGAAGGTTGCAGGTTAGATTTCCACCCGAGTTCCTGTGAATAGCCAGTTGTCCAACACCAAAATGATCTGAAATAATGAGAGACATCAAGTTTGTGCACAGGGAAGTTATCCCACCATGGCTGACCACCATTGCTTGTCAGTCCACTACTAGCATGCGTTCTAGCAGCTGTAAACCCCCAGCAGTGCTATACCCAAGAAAAGTGCTTCAGATGAACACTCTGTAGAAAAGTGACTAGAAAAAAAATCCTGTTTGTTCTTCTTTTCCATTAGACATACTGCTATGGAATCCAAAGCCCTGTGAAGACACGGAGCCAAGCCCATCCATAAAGCTGCCCTTAGTCATAGTCAAATTTCTTTGTTCCTATTCATCAGTATCACTACAGTATCTCCTATTCAACATGTGTATAATTTCATAACCTAGTTCAGTGAACAGAGAACTCAGCACTTCTGCCTGTGACAGACACAGGACATTAGGAGGGCTAAGCAAGAAGATGACAAAAGATAGAGAGAGCAGAGGTAAAATATTACCCAGAACATTTCTCCAGGAAACATCAGTAAAAACCTGGCAGGAACCATTCCAACTCTCTGATTTGTTTTTTGGGCATGAAATTTCTTTTTTTTCACCTTTGAAAAAAACAGAAATAATAGAAGCTCAATATGGTACATAACTTTCTTTCCTATCCAAACTTCCCAGTTACAAATATGCAAGGTTACGGGAAGAGAGTTCATGAATCTGTGTGGGCAGTAGGAGCTAAGATTACAGCCGAACTACGGTATTTGCTTTTTTGTGACACAGACAATATCACTATCACACTGTAACCAAAGGCCTCTGGGGAGCTGAGAAGAAAAGGGCATAGAAGAAAAAAAGAGCAAACAGTGACAGAAAAAAAGGGCAAACCTTTCTTCTATGCCTTTTCCATTACTTCAAAGTGGATTTTGAATTTTATTGAAGATCTCTTCTAAATAGTTTAATTCTTTATTGGCGAGTCTAACAGACTTTATTCCTCAAAATAAACAGTAAGAACTAACATTATTTAAAAAAAAAAAAGTTCTCTTTGATAGGAAATTGCTTTCCCCTTGTCCCTTGGATAGTAATTTAAAACAGGTTTTACTAAAATAACGTGCAAGACAAACTAAGGATGCTGGCGAGAATTTGACAGAGACTCAAATCTTAGTTAACTGTGCAGTTTAAAAACATATGGGGAAATTACATGTCACTTTGACTGAACAAGGTATTTTCTGATCTGTATAAAAACTAGTCACGATCCGTAATCACTGAAGTCTTTATGGAGAAGACTGGGCAAATATAAGAATACAGCACCCTACAGATACAAGTGAACCTCCTCAGCTTAAGCACAAAATGTAAAACTCTGCATAGTGATGATTTCCATTCTTACCTAATTTGTGTATTTGTAAAAGTCATCTCTCAGCATTTCAAAAACTTTCAATGATTTGATGTTATTTCTGATAAGTAAGGGGTTGTTTAAATTTAATTTTAATGGTGAATTCATAGACTTGAGCTCTCCTGGTCATCGTGCCAGTATAGTCTATAGCACAGACAGAATGTAGGGCACTGACACTATGAGTTTTTACAAATACATGGCTTTTATGTCATGGTTTAAGTCACCTTCTCTTTACTGTAAGTTATCCCACCACTAGTCATCACTGGCCTAGACTTTTTCCCAATTAATTTCTTTCATTTTCCTCCCCCATTCACCCTTTTGCAATAACTATGACTGTCATGGCTATTTAAAAAGACCATTTCTTTCCATCACACCAGCTGTACATGGAGAAGATGAAACTGACTCATTTGGCTGTATGGGTAAGTTTCAACTCAAAAAGAGAAAAAAACTCAAAGAAACAGAGCCAGTTTTATTTTTAGCCAACTCCTGGTGTCCACTTTAAAGAGTCCTTAGAGAATTATAACCAAGTAGTCAAGATTTAAAATTGCATTTAAGCAAGCTCATCTATGAAAAAACTCTGAAACCAAACATGTCCATTTTCCTCAGGATAAAGTTCTGTCTGTATGAATAAGATTTTAGAAGTTGCCTAAGTTTGTTTTTCTAGTCCTCACACACATATGCACATAAATATAGAGAGACCCCAAACAACGGAGAATTTCCTGTAGAAGTCATGCACTTTTTGCAAACACACATTTTCACATTTATGCTGCTAACCACTCCTGAAAAGCCAGAGTGAAAATTCAACCAATCTGGAGAGCCACATTTTACATTTTGTTTTAAGCCAAGACAGTCCCATTGATGTCAACTTACTCTAATTCTACACCTCTCCTGAAAAAGCCTCAGTATACTTTAAAAATACTGTACTACCATTACAAGACAACTGTTCAAAAAAAAAATGCATTGACAACACGTAAATTTGAATATCTCAGGCTACACAGTGCTTAAATGCTTCATGCAATACAGTTAAACATTAGCCATAATTAGTGACAATGCTTTTCCTGCTGAATCTACAAGCTTGTCGTTCTGAAAATAGTCTGAGTGAAAACCAAATCTACCTAATGTTACTCATACACCTATGGGCCTGCAGTAATTTAAGTGAAAAAAACCCCACCAAACAGTCCTGCATTGTTTTAATGTTTGTTTGGGCTAATCTGACGTCATTATTTCCAAGATTATATTAAAATTCCATTGAAATACAATAAAATTGTGCAAACAGGATTCAAACAAGGCTTTGCATAACAACAGCATTTGGGAGTACACTACTTCATAGAAGAGCTACAACTGCAGCAAATCTATTACACTCTAAATTATTGCCAAAGTTATGGCAGATTCTTATCCTACTCCTTATTCACAAGCAGCTTATAAAAAGTATTTTAATATTTGAAATTCTAGCTGGCAGGCCCAAGTACAAAAAAAAGTCTCATGACATTTGTTCTGTTCGATTCAGTGGATGAAGAAGTTGCATTCAGATATTCACAAAGAATATCATTTTTTTGAGCTCAAAACTCACTTCTCAGGCATTGTCTCCAGTATTCAGTCAAGTTACACTATTTTAGCAAATCAGCATTCTTTCAAATTAAACTGTGCCTTCCCTAATGCTAAAGAGATATGCTGGTCAAAGTGAAAACACAGAAAGCCGGAGTGAGCATCAGTGTACAGGATCTTTGAAAAGAGGCTGAACTATAAACTGACTGACAGATAAACTGTGCAAGTAATTGGGAACAGATCAAGTGTTGCTCACATGAACAGTGAAGATCCCACATTTCTTTCTTATTAAAAAGAGTATCTTAGTAAAGTATCACCTTAGTAAATACAGGTTTAGCTGTGGTACCTACTAGGATGATTTCAGAAACTCTGGAAAACATGGTACGCAAATGCATTTGATTTAACCATATGGAGTCTTCCACAACATTTTGCTTTCACACCGTTGCTGCTACCAGCACAATGCTGAGCTGTAACAAACCATTCACCTACACCATTATAAGGAAATAGTACTCAGTATAAACTATTTCATTTATTTGAAGACAACTCTACTCGTTTAGTCTGGCTGAGGAAGGGGTCTCTCAACTCATCCAAAATGGTGAACACTTGGGAGCACTTTGAGTAAAATCCAAAGGTGATGTTTGTGTGATAATGTCAGTGAAACCGAGCCATTTAACTGGAGCCACAAGCCTGTATTTTTAAACAGATTTCAATCTCAGCTTACTGCTTACAGCATCTTTGCTCTGACTGCTCTCTATAATTATTTTGCCTCGTCTTCGATTCCTTTCTTCCTCCTTCAGAGATGATTGGTACAATGCATGTGAACATACTACAGCCTTCTGCTGGTTCTGCCTTTACACAGTAGCACAAGAGGACCCGGAATTGAACACATTTTCCATGAGAGTGTTTATGCAATCACTGCATTCATTGATGATTTTTAAAAGGTTTTATTTACTGTCCAAATTGTCTTATTCCAAGTATCCTTCCAGAACTTTACTTACTTAGCATTCATCCATGATAAATTCTGCAAAATTTTCCCATTTATTCTAAGGAGATTCCCAAGTAGTTTCCATGCTATATTTCTGCTTTTTGGCTCAACTAACTACGCTCTTCATAGGCTTCACTGCTTAGTAATCATGTTTGAGAGATTTTAACTCCAACTGGCATAATTTAGTCAAGTGGAAGGAAAAAATATAGAAGGTCAATGAGTCAAGAGAAGCAAGTTCACAAGAGAATATTTTCAGCCTTGGCCAAAGGAAAAAAAGGGATGCACGTTATAACTTTTTTTCCCTTTACGAAGTGTGTCACATTTTTTTAATATTTGACCTGGCATGCACTCTGTCACACACACCCCTGTATCTACCATGCTCTGCCTTCTAAAAGTACAGATCTGCCTGGTTTCCATAAAAGTCACAACAACCTATAATCCCAGTGACAGTAAGTTAAAATAGATGTTCTGCATGGGCAGGAGATATGGCAGAGGTACAGGAACAGCCACTCAGCTGAACTGAGCCAAGGTAACTCCGTGGATGTTATTATGCCATGAGGCTGTGCAAGGGTATGAAATCAGGTTGAAAGGCTTTGGGAATAAGGCCTCATTGAATTTAAGAGTAGCAGAACGTGCCTTTATTCAAGGTGTATAAAGGGAATTGCTCCTGCTATTACACTGCTTTAGCTGACCACAGGGTTATGAAGAAGAAGAAAGGTAGTAAGAATTCCCACACATCTCTAAAGTAGCATTGAGATTGTACAAAAAAAAAGGGGCAAAATTACTCCACTTAACTTCTGTATGTCACTGAATGGAGAAAGCTCTCTGAGTATCCTCAGTTTTCTATTTTAAAGTTTTCATCTCCTTCAGAAGATCCCTTTAAAAATACTCATTGAAAGTCCTGAGCCAAGCTTCAGTCAATTATTCCAGCACATGGCCTTTGTCCCCTGCAAGCTATACAGTCCCTTCACATGTATTAGACAGGGAAGCCAGACAGCTTCACTGTACATGGTCTGCACACTGACCCAGTCCCCCTGGCGCGGTCTCCCCTGTCAGCAGCGTGACCGAGCCCTCCCCAGGTGTGTCGCCATTCATCAGTTATAGCCTTGGGTTAGAAAGAATAATCCAAAAGCGTTACTGACGGAGGTAGTCCAAACCAAATTTACACAGCACAGAGTAATTGAGGAGTTAAGGGACGCATTTTATTACCCTTTAATCTGTCAAAATTTAAGTATGCTGCACATGGAAAATAAATGGCCTGAGCCATGTACCTATGGCAAAAGTAGAGTGTTTGTTCCAAAACAACTTCAGAAAAACAGGTGCCAGCAGATGAAAGCACCCAAGGTTTTTAGAATTTACAAGCAACTCTGCACCTCTTCACATAGAGAACCCTTCCCATTCATCAAATTTTCAGAAGTCACTAAATATCTGCTTTTATAAGATCAGCCTGCTTTTTCAAAGACTAATGAATGGGCACCTAAACAGATCGTTTTCACTTTTCAAAATTCTATACACATTGGCTATATGTAAAAGAAAAACATATGAAAAAAAATTTCCAAGATGTAGGACTTTCCTAGTTCCTTCAATCTTTCTTTGTAGGCTTGGACAACTACATCAGACATTAAAAACTCAGTTGCTGATATTCCGTTCTACCAGGACGGAGTTAAGCACAAGATGCTCTCCAAGCTGCTGGCACCTAAGAATATTAACAGTATTTCTTATGAAAACCTGTTTCATTTAGACTATCCTTCTTTCATAAAGAGAAAAAGCACAAAAATAAACCAAACTTTAAAATTAGGGACAACGTAGGAAATATTACGAAGACAGGCTTTTATTCATATCTACATAGAAAAACGGAAGAGAAATTTTCACTTAACATGACCGACTCTTTACTGAGTAGCAGCCATGTATTGTACCTGTTGACAAAATTACACAGCTGCTCAGAGATACAAGGCTTTAATCATGAATAGCTCATTCCTTAAGAAGTAAGCACTGGGACACAGCCTGGCTAATTTGTGCCAGAGCAGAATAAAGCCTACGAGAAGCTGCCATGGAGCACGGACGACTGCTGGCTAGGTAGAGAAATTGTCTTAGATTATTTGTTTTTCTTCAGCTCTGATGAAGTAAGAGTCTGAGAAGAACTGAACTACATAAGAAGACATTTTCAGTTATGCCCTATAGTGCTACACTATTCAAAGAAAAATTGTAAAATACCAGATCCTTTAAAAAAGCCCAAAAATAAAGAGAGAGAGGAAAATACCAGCACAACTTGCTTACAAGCCAGGATATCTGGTTTTACATTTACCAGCAAGTGACTGGTAACTGAACAAGTTCAGGAAATAGACCTGCAGGGGGGAAAAAACAAAAACAAAAGAAAAATCACGTTCTCAGTAATTAAAGCCACTTTTGTGCTGTTTGATACAAGGGTGACAATGTTCTGCGGGACACTTTCTGATTGCCTAGACAATAGGGGCATCCATGTAGAAATGGATACATCGAAAAGCAGACAGGAAAATGGCAGAAAATAAGCAAAAAAGGTTAATTCAAGCTTCACTTCATTATTAGTTTCACTTTGACCTCTTTATATTTCATTTGACACAACAGGCCTTAATCTGAAACTTAATGGAAACAAGCATTATACTCTCTCATACAAAAGAATTAATAGAATAATGAAAAAGCACATTTCGATGTAATATTCACTTTTGTTCAACTGTTTGACTGCTTAATGCATTAAAATGAGCGTTTCAGAAAAGCAAAAATCACTTATTCCTCTCCCCAGCAGTCTGATTCACTATTTTTCATTTTCCTCTTAAAAAAAAGTAGTCTTGCAATGAAGTAGAAAAGTACAATCACCAATTGCATTATGTAGAATGAGCGACTGATGTAAAAAATCTTGTTGCAAACTCAGTCTGAGAACAACTGAGTGCTCTGAAGCATTCAGCAAATAATTACAAATATCAAATGCATTCATTTTGTGCTTGTAAATCATCCATGCAAAAGGTCAAAAACTACTTAGTTCTATTAAAATAGTGACTTGCCTTACAAAACATATGGTTTGCTTTCACTTTGGAAAAATAACTTATTTTAAATGAAGGTAAGTAAGTAGGGGGGGAGGGCAGGGGGGAAATCCAATGTGTTTACTACACCAGTCAAAGAACAAAGGCTCCTATCTTTGCTCACAAACATAATATTGGTAGAACTTGAAGCATACGGGAAACACAAGATATACCACAAATTCATAGTCAAAACGATTACAGCACAAAAAGTTGCCTTCTTTTAGAAGGATGGACAGAACATTAAAAACTACAATAATGAGTGGCACAGAAGTTGTTTAAGCAAATAAATCATAATGCTTAAATTATTATTTCCTAGCACTGCATGATTTCCCTGTTTAACTATAAGACATTGTCTTACTAAACTGAAAATATTGCTGCTTACTGCAAGAAAGTCTGTACAACAGTACCTCATTTGAATATTTCAAGTAAAGCTGCTAATAATATAGTTCATATCTCCAGTAATTGAGGTTATTTTGACTTGCAGAACACAGAGGAAGTCTCTACTCCGCTAAACAGTGTTCAATAGACACAGGCTTGTTTCCTGTCAAAGTACAACTCCTACTCCGGAAAAAGATGGCAATGGAAAGTCCCTAGGTGCATATATTACAACTACTTACCACCATTTGAAAACCTTAGAAATTCTGGTGAAAGCAGAGAGATATTTGAATGGAAAAGAATGAAAGCTCCTAATTCACAAGTCAAACAAGAAATCCCAATTGTATTTGGGCAGAATATTAAATAAGATGTTGGACTTAAATATTGCTGCTACTGTTTTATCAGACGAAGATTAGGAAGATCTAAAATCATGGTACTTGGCAGGTGCAGGAGTAAAAAAAAAAAGAAAAAATCCAAACAACCAAAGATATTGACATTGATTATTTTTATGCTATTTCACAGATGGGGTAAATTCAAGAGGTAGGGCTAAAATGACAGAACTTAGTTAAAGCCTTTGCACCTGCTCTGGCAGATGGATGCAATTAATAACAGAAAAGAAACAGAAGAACTCAAGTAAAATTGCTCCCTGAGGGTAAGGTTGTTTTAAAATTAAGCTGACACGCTTTTTTAATACAATATATTAAGGCGGAGATGTGTTTTGAAGTGGGCTGTCTAGTTTACAGCAAACGAACTCATTAGCGAGGTGTATAGATAAACACAGGCCTGGCTCCGCAATTAGTTTTCATACATTGTCTGTTTGCAGAATGAATATTTTCTGATTGCTCATAGTCAAGCAAACTGTTCTGCTACATTTTGCATGGGAAACAATATCATACTTGATTTCCTGCTATTGCGAAAGAAAGATTTGAAAACGTAAGCCTGAGTGCCTTAGTAAAATTCTTGCCAATATACTTCCAATGTGCCTTTTAAGGAGTTCGCTCCTCAAGAAGCCAGCTGAAAGTCAATTTCATTATCTGAACTCAAAGCAAAATTAACAAAGATGAAAGGCCCCATAATACAGTATGTGTACATTTATATGCACACACACACTCCAACTGTATCGGTATACAGTTACCACTGTCACGATGACCTAGGCACACGGCAATCTGTGGTGTTAAATTATTAGGATACTCCCTAGTAGTTTTGGCTTGTGTCAGCTGGTGTTTTCCCAAACAAATCCCAGGGCGGTTCAGGGTTAGCACAGGTCAAGGATCACTCCCTGGACGCAGGTATTTTGGGTGCGGGGCTGTGAGGGGTGGGTGGCAGTGCAATTTTAGTAAGTGGTGGCTCCCAGCCCTGTCGTGCCATGCTGCCTGGCTTGAGGGCCTGAGAACAGTGCCCGGCCCATTTTATTTACAGGTATAGGCAGAGCCAAATTTAGCTTGTCTTTCCAGACAAGGATAAAGAGCATTTAAATCATCAGCAGAGAGAACTAATGCAGGAACACAACATTATCATCAGTTGTACCGCAACAGCCTGCCGGAGCAATGACAGATTTCTACAATGTACAGAAACTTTGAAAAGCAGGGGGGGGGTATTTATTTTTTAACAGTAGTTAGCGAGCAAAGTGGGTTAAAATATTGCATTATTCATATTTCATGTGTGTAAATAACCTTTTTTCATTTCTAGAAACGAGTAACAAAATAAAAAAAAATAATGTAGGCTTGAGGACTCAATGACCACGAAAAACATAATCTATAGAAGACAGAGGAAAAACAGTTAAAAGTAGATGAATTAACTGGATAATAATCAAACAACAAACTGCCATTGTTAGTACCAATTTTCTCTAAGTAATTACCCACTTAAGCAGGAAAACCAATTTAAATTATCAGTAAGATAATTCTGAGTGCCACAGGTGACTGGTTTTGCTTTCTGTCTCCGACTTTGCTATGATAAAACAGGTAAATATGTTGCAATCTACTTTAAAAGTTACCCACAATGGTGGCTTGCAGCTTAAAAAGCCCCAAAATCAAAACCAAATGGTTTTGTTTTGGTTTTTTTTTTTTAGATCTGAAGAGCCTAGTATCCTTGAGAGCACTGTAAAATAATAACGGGAAAGGATTTTCCATTTGCTCCACTTGAATATTCTTAACAGCTACTACAGGTGACTATGTAATTATTGGCTACTTGGGGGGCAGGTATGCGTAAGACATTGTACATTTCTAGAATGGGATAATGAAAACGTATTTAAGCAAACACTGGAACTTAAAGTTATCTGTTGTTAAAATAGTTATCTTTTACCTTTTTTAATTCCTTTGCTTGGGTTTCCCTGTGTTTTATTTTTGTTTTGGTTTGTTTGGTGTTTTCATAGAACTAGATGGATCTGGGGCACCAAAACAAATGGGTTCTAGTGGCCCTTAGAGCCTCAGCTTCCATGCAAAGAGGGACCAGCTGCTTTCTGCTGGGGCACTGCACACTCTCCGAAGAGCGTGACCTTGTCAGAGCTGAGACATTAAATCACTGCTTGACAGTACACGCAGAATGCTACACCCCTGTGAACAGTTGCCTTTTCATAATATTATACATACTCAGTCAAAACACCAAGAGATTACTTTGAAAGTTTAAGGATGCTGGGATAGCCAGGGTATTGCGCAAGAAGCCACTTCACATTAAACTTTTGAAACAGCTGACTTCAGCTTTTACAAGCATTGCTACCATATCACTTAACTCAGCATATTGCGTACTGTATTGACCTTTAAAAAATAATACCATACATGAGGGCAGTACCTTATCTTATTTACATGGCTATAAATAAACCCTACATCTGACCTCTTCATTGTTCTTATGTTTCAGCATATTTGGGCAAAAAGTCATTTGAAACATGGCAAAAAACCCACAGAAATGAAAACAGCTTCCAAACCACATATATTGACTGACTGCAGAAAATCAATAACATTTTAATAGCTGGTGAACAAATAAAACCAAAACAAAACAGCTCTCTTTCTTCCAACCACTGTCAATGGCTCTTTGATGGAATTCATTCAAGAGCAGCAACATAAAGTTTCATTCACGAGGCTGTCTAACAACTCTAAAAGCTACGGAGGAATGAGAGTCACTAGCAAAGCCCCAAAAAAACTCCAACCAAAACAAACCACTAAACAAAACCAACAAAACCAACAGCAGTTAACAGATATGAAAATACTACAATGAACAAATAAATGTAGGCGTTAGTTTAACGTTAATCTCTTGTAACTCTGATTTTTCCCTATCTACCAAGCAGCTGGGCTTTTCAAGAAGTTGCAAGATTTTGCCTTTCAGTAAAACACTCAGATGTGAAATCCTTACATTACAGGAGGATTTAGGAGTTTAAAACAAGGCTTCTTTCACACCATTTTGATTGCTTTATCATATCCTGACTGAAAGACACATTCACTCCATCTTCTTCATTACAAAATTTTACCAAATCCTTACAGCAGTCATCCAGACATCATTACATGACTGGTTAGTACCTTAACTAGGTTGAGGATCAGTCTCATGTAACATGGAATTCTCAAAATTTCTGATCCCATTTCCATTCTGTAGTGTTTCCATACAGTGATTAAACCACTCCTAAGTAGCAGATCCAAACTGTCATGTTCTTCAGTATAATAACAAGTAAAATAAATATTTAGTCAGAGAGTTTATGAGGAAGAGAGACCTGTGGAGGTATTTTAATTGTACATATATAACTTGGGGGCCTTAGACATCAAACTTACCTATGCACCTTACATGCATCCCAGACAGAAAGATGCTCTTTCCAACAGAGAATTAAAATATCTGAGTTAGGTTTCTGCTTTGAATCACAGTGGTCTTCTCCATAGACCTACACATTGCAGACTAGCTTCTTAATTTAGGCTGTTAGACAGCCTGAAATTGGGCAGTGGGAACACCCTCTCACATGACCCTCTAGACAGTTACATTAACATACTACTGATAGCCTGCATTAAAATAGCCCAGGTGGCCAGTACCTTCAGCCACCACCCTTTCAAGGGTCTTTTATCCTTATGCACCCTGTAGATCCAGCACGCAAGATAAGTCCTTATGTTCTCCACTGCTAACAAGAACATGCCTCAAGCTTCAAACACATGGCAGCTGTTTGCTCCTCCTCCCTCAGCTGTCTTCTATCAAACAGTCCTTTCACTTTGCGTGCTTGAAACCACAAAAGCAATGCTGTGCCTTCTAGTCCTTTCATAGCATTGCATGCAAAATCTTGACCCATCTTTAATGCCCTTGATACTGAAGCCACAGGCATCCTTCCCCTGCTTCTCCCAACTGGCTTGCTTTCAGCATACATTCATACGACCCTCTGAGGACAGATATTCACAGAATACCTGTACTTACTGTACAGCACAGGCAACAACAACAACAAAAGCTGTTTGAAACCCACTCACTTTCCCCATAGAGCTGGCTATTCTCTTAATAACACAACACTCATACACAGGGAGGCAGCGAACCAAGCTGCTTGCTCCTGCTGGCTCTGCACTCAGATGAACTGCAAGACATGACTCAGCCCCAGACAGCTACCAAGTGCAGCTCACAGATCACAGCGCTTGGCAGCGTGGGGAATATGAAGAGAATGACATAACAACAACAAAACCAAAACAATTGAGAAAAAGAAACAAAGATTTAACAAGTTCAGAAAAACCCCATCAGATCTTCTGCTTTATCCACAGCCAAATAAGAGATGGTAAAAGAGCGAGCAGTCACTACCAACCTAGTATTATGCAAGCTGAGCTCCAAACAAAAAAAAAGGATAGGGAGAGCTGCCAGAGAGGAGTTTTAAACCAACATTGAGAACAACACAGGGAAGAGCATAATTTACAGAGACTACAGTAAAATGAGAAGCTTCCAACCCACTGAAGGCAAACAGCTGACAATTTATATTTTACAGCTAAAGAGGAACAATGACCTTTGAGGAAGATGCTACTGATGTGATTTTTATCACGTGTACCCAGAGGAGTATCTCGACACATCTTAAATCAAAGGGAAGATACCCACTCTAAAAACACCTATAAATGATGATATAAATAAAAGAATGCTGAAACACTGTGCAACTTTTTCTGTTCTTCTTACTGACTCCTATTTTATTAAAAGCCAAAAACAGGGGGGAAAAAATCAAGAAAAAGGGCAAATCATTTATTTTTATTTTTTTTTTAAATCTTTACAAAGGAAACTACTACAGAAAACACACTTGCTGATTTCAGGAAACCAAAATTTGAAAACACTCCTGTAATACAGTTGTCTCCAAAACAGCCTCAAAGTTTTTAAGTGTTGTACTTTTGTTCCCTTGTATGATAATTAATTAGAAGATTAACACTTGCAAAGCGTAATTACTTCCTGGAACATCTTCAAAAGAATCTGAAATCAAATGCCTCGTGGCAAGCCTCACTCTTTCCTCTCCAGCATTCACACACAATATACAAATTCGAGAGGAAAACTTACCCTAAAATAAAAGTGTAATATGTTAATCAATTGGGTTTTATTTACCATTATGTCCACAGGAAGTGCCAATACGAAAATAAACATACATAAAGGGGCGTTTTAACCACAAAGTGTTTACCCATTCCCTCACCACATCTCAGAGCAGCGGTGCGACCCTTTGGGCCCCCGGCACTCTCCAGCCCGCTTCCAACATGGGACACCTCAGCTCTGGTTTAACAAAAAAAACACCCCACCCAAAAAAATAAGCCAGACACATAGAAGGAAAAGAAGTTCCTGTTCTTTGGGGCCACAGAAAAAAAAAACCCAACAATCTCTCAAAGGCGTGAAGGGGAGGCACACAGGCAGAACGCCCAAGGCGGCAGTAACTACTATGTGCTTTTTTTTAGCGCACAAGAAGAGTTCCGGAGGCACCACAACTTCTCTAGTGGCGGAAGGGAAACACACACTGCCACGGCCCCTGGAAACCCCAGAGCCACGGACTCCCCTAAACCCTCACGGAGCCTCCAGCGACCCCCTCTGCCCCAGGAGGCCGGGTAAGCCTGACGAGGCGGGACCGGAAGCTCCG
>VXBO01000807.1:0-65420 GCA_013400135.1 Rhinoptilus africanus | reverse complement strand
GTGGGGGCCCGGGGCGCGGCGTGGAGCCGGGCCGGGCCCTCGGGCAGCCGCCGCCGGGCCCCGCCGCCTGTGCGTGTGCGTGTGTTTGTTCCCCCTCCCGCCCGTTGTCGGTGTTGACGCTAAATCCGGGATGGCCTCTGCCAGCGTAAACTGGGGGCCAGGTGGGTTTAACGCTGCTTGCCGTGGAAAGTTAAACTTGTTCCTAAACGTGCCCCGCTCCTGCCCTTTCCTGCCCGCGGAGGAGGAAGCGTTAGCTCGCTGGCTGCCGCCGGTTATATGACAAGGTGTTTTTCTGGAGCACCTTGTGAGTCCCTGTCTCTCTCTGTCGTTGCGGCCAGCCTGGCTCCCAGATGGCCAATTCCCTGAACGGCCGGAACCCGCGCAAGGGACGGATCCTGGGCTTCATCGATGCCATTCAGGATGCTGTGGGTCCCCCTAAGCAGGCAGCTGCCGACCGGAGGACTGTGGAGAAGACCTGGAAGCTTATGGACAAAGTGGTGAGTGTCTGTGTGCGTCCGTGTGTACACGCAGTGAAGAATGAGGCTATTTGAATTAGGTACACACGGGGAAACAGCGTCTTCCTGCTCCCACTGCTGTGCTGCCTGTGCCTCGGGAAGTAAGGGGACTTATGTTTTAGGTTATTTAAGCACCATTTGTCTCTTCGGGTTTTTTTTTTTCCCCTTTCTGTAGCCTCTGGCTATGTTTTTTTTTAATCTTGGTTTGTGGAAGGAAAACAAATGTGCGTGTTTGCCTTAGGCTATTGTTATTTTCAGATCCTTTAAAATGACTCAAACTTGAAGAGCTGTCCTAACAAAAAGCTGCTTAACTTAGACTTGTAATCACATATTCTGTGTGTTTCACGTTGGATCACGTTGTTAGTCTGCAAACAAGACCTCTGAAGTATGAAACTTCAGTTAAGCTAATCGTCCTGTGAGACGTGCTCATGATGGCAACATAGATACGTTTGTGCTTTTAGGAATGTGCGTGGGGCGGGGGGATGTCACTCTTGACAGTTTAGTAAACAGATTAGTATGGCACGCCTAACTTTTACGTGTGTGTTCTGTATTTTAATGATTTTTAAGTACTTCTACTTTTCATTTTGAAACTAGAAATACACTGTACTGAAACTAATTTTTCAGGAAGTGGGGGGATAGACCATATTTTTTTAAATCTTACAGTTCTCTGTATCAGCCTGATATGTTTTCTTTAGTATTATACAAAATGATGGTTTGTATGATGATAGGTTAGCTAAGCGAGTTCCTTCCCAATGGTAGGAACAGTTTGATTATAACACGGATAACTATGCAGGAGATGCAGGCACTCTGCTTTGCATGTGAGGTGATACTTCAGAGCTTCCTCTTGAAACTGCTGGGGAGGGAGGATTACTACCTGTTAGCCTTGGATCTGTATGGCAAAAGAGTTAGGACTTTTAAACTCCTTAATTAGTGTAACTGTTTCCTTTCCCTGTACAAGCTCTTGTAAAATGCAGATGTTTAACATTTCTTAAAGTTCATAAGTAGTTACACTGTTATGGTGGAGATTATTTCATGTTATATGCCTTGTCAAGCGGTAGTTTTGAAGTATTTGATTGAGTCCTTGCATGCTCTCCTTTTTGATGCTCCAAGAATAGCATCTGTATTTCCACCACGATTTCTAATGATGATTCTAAACTTAAACCCCAACCCTAATATAAATGGTTATTATCACAAAAACTTTGTTGACATTTCCCTGTTAATGATCAGAATGCTGTAAACAGTGAGCATCCTGTAATAAGACCTGCAAGTATAAATACTTGGAAGCAGGCACTCTTCTTCAGTAGAAAGAAGTTTTTGGCTTGGGAACCAGGAATCTGTTTTGTCATTGTTGAAACCACGTGGGGAATGTACAGCTTAATTTCCCCCTGTGTCAGGCCATTTACAAATCTTATGTGGTTAGATTGTCCCCCAATTGGTTTGTATATTCACAGTTACCAGAAAATCTCAACCCTGCTACTTGAACTTGTGGATTGCTTTTGCTCAGCTAGTATAGGATAACTGTATTTGTCACTATTACAATAGAGCATCAGAACAGCCAGTAAGGCCTCTTCCGTAGAAGTCACTGGAAGGGCTGGACATTGTGCTGTGCTTTCTTTTTCATTTTACTGGATAAGTGTCCTCAATTTGGATCTTTAATGTATCCTCTTTAAGCTGCTCTCAGTTAATCAGATTTTATTTCCAAATTATATTAAAGTATACCAGACAGGATGATGTCATAGTGTGAGAATGCTGTAGCTTGCTGCTTGAGTTTTCAGCGTTTGGTACTTATAGTGAAAGGATGTGTTTGAGCAAATTTAATATGTTGGCAAACAAATTTAAGTCTCTTAGCCTTATGTGGCAGTAGGCACAGGAAGGTCATTTTCTCCTCTGCCTAGATCAAAAACAGAAATAGAAACCTGCTCGATTGACTGTTGTTTCAGATCCCATTTCTGGAGTTTGTCCTAGCACTGACTTCTGTGGTGGGTCACTGGTCAAATTAATACCTAGAGAGCTCAGTAGGCTCTGCAAAATCGGTGGGGTGCCACCCATGGTAAGATTGTGGCTTTGAGGCCTATTTTGTTTGTTGTAATAACAGTCATTATCCTTGTTTATTCTTTAACTATAATAGCTGTGATAACCATCTTTTTGCTGCAGTGAGGTAGTAAAGTTTTCTCCCATTTTAAAGGTGTTAGGGAAAGGGAGAATGGAAACAAAGCAAAGCTATTAACTTGACCAAAGGATGAAAAAAAAAAAGAACATGCTTAAAAGCTAGAGGCAGTGCTCAATGATTTCTGGTTTACTCTTCTTTCTTTCTTAAAATTGCTATTCTTTACCTTTCCTTCATTTCTTTCTGTAATTTCCTCCTTTGGCAGATGACATTTTCTGTGTGGATAGTTTTCAACAGTAAGAGATTAACCGATGCTACAAATATTGCTTCTCTATAGGATCTATACTGTAAGAGCTGTTTTATGGTGCATGTAAAAGTTCTGCCTACTTAGATACCATGCAAACTTCTCTCTGTAGAATTGGTTGTATGTCATGCTTTGGAATTATTCAGACTTCATGGTAACGTTTGTTTTTCATGGGCTGATGCTTTAACTGTTAGAATAGGCAGAATGTTGAGGTTCTGCTTGAGTGTATTCTCTTTAAATTTCTGTTACTAGTTTGAAAAAATCAAGGACTTTGAGAGAGTTCTTTAGCAGGACAGAATGCTGGGATACTGCTACTGGTTAGAGCCCTGTTTGTGAAAGTTACTGTAAGTGACATGCTTGCAGGGAATAAAAAAAAATAAATCTTGTTGTATGTAATCAGTGAATGTGTATCATTATGTGTCTATATATATATCGGCATCTTACTTTTTATACTTTATCTACTGGGATCTTACTTTTTGAGGTTTACTGGTATGTCTTTTTTTATTTATATGAATTAACAATACTAACTGCATTATTAGAGGAGCATCAACTGTTAGCATCAATGTCCAGTTTCCCTGCTGCTTTTCTCATGGGTAAGCAGTAGCTTTACCATTAAGAACCAAAAATATTTTGTTTAATTCCTTTGCAATGCAAAGGGCAATATTCCTTTTATGGTTTGGAAGGATAGCCCTGCTTTCCAGTGCTAGCGTTCTATAAGCAAGTTGACCATATATCTCTGAACTTCTAGCAAGCAAATTACTGATTTTAAAACTTGATATGTATTTTAGAAAGTTCATATCCTGTAAATAAATGTAAAAAAAAGTATTGTTAACAAATAAAGCTTTCCTTTAGACCATGCATAAATTAAATGGGATTTTTTTTTCCCCTTGAGATTCTAAATCTAATGATTTTAAAACTTAAAAACTAGCTGTATATTATTAATAGAAGATAACGATTATCTCAAGAACAGCTTTGGGAGAGATTGCCTATTATGTAAACATGGGAGCAGTTGAGTTAATTTACTGCTCGGACTATTTGGAGTTGGCAGTGCTGTTGTGCGCACTTTACTATTGCGGGTTTCAAGCCGATAAAATTGTGACACATTCTGAACAGGATTTTTAAGAATAGGAATATTTCAACAACTTTGAATCACTTTTCAGTACTTTTATGCATTGAGCCTGAAAATAATTATATTTTCTACTGTGAAGATTTAACTGCTTGGGCACTCTGTCATGGCCCACCCAGTTTTGTGACTGACTATATAAATGGGGATGGCAATTTGATTTACTTTTTAATAATTACCCAAAAGCAAATTAGAACACATCTCCAAAGCTCATACTATTGACTTAGTGAGTAAAAGATATATTACCTCTAGTAATGTGGTTTTCTTTAACATTTCTCAGCATCCAAGGTTTCAGTAGCATCAGTAGTTGAAGCTATGTGTGCATTGGTTGCTCTTGCAACACTTTATGTAATTGTTATGTTAATGCCCAACCTGCCAAGTTAGTTAAATGTCATTGCTCCAAACAGGATCTAGAAAAGACAATCATCAATCATAGTTGTGGTATTCTTCAGTGTGTTACCTGGTCAAAGTTGATAGGAAGTTTTATTTCCTGTGTATAATGTTTTTGCAAAGCGAATAAAAATTTGAAAAAGAGAAGCTTCTATTTCTCTGATTAAATCAGAAGAAAGTATAAATGACCCTCCAAGGTCTGCTGTCCTTGTGTGTATGTAGCATCAGCATTGTTATTGCTTATTCCTGCAGTATGGAAACATATGGTACAGTTGCAGTATGGTGGTAGTTAAACAAGCACTTACTGCGTTCTCAGCTAAAAAGATCAGTGGTTGGTCACCTCTACTTATGTTTTGATGAGAAGGCTTTCTTTCAGAAAGAAAACCCATCATTCCATCTTTCTGTGGAAAATAAAGTGGGTTGCAGTTAAGACAATTTCTGGCACGAAGAAATATATGATGCAGCAGTATAAAATCCAGATTTCATCCATTTTCCTGATTAGCCCCTCCCCTAATTACCTTCTTCAGAATTCGTTGCTGCTAGCACTATGTGTTGTGGTTTTCTGGAGAATTGTTTAGGTACCTTACTGCAGAGCTACTTTTATTATACACTGTTGTGTGTCAAAAGGTTTTTTAATACTTTAACTTTTTTGTACCACATGGCAGAAGATACTCATTCAGTAGAGGATTTTGAAAGTGCAATTTTGGAAGTGTGCAAGCACTGGTGGTCCATTCGCTGCAGCTGAGAAAAGTGTTTAGCGGATGTCCTACTCATTAGATACTTATTCTGTTTTAGCTGTGCTACTTTCCTTGTATTCATAGAATCATAGAATCATAGAATCATAGAATCCTAGGGTTGGAAGGGACCTTAGTAGATCATCTAGTCCAACCCCCCTGCCAGAGCAGGGCCACCTTAGAGCAGGTTACACAGGAACGCGTCCAGGCGGGTTNCTCCAGTCTTCAGGCACCTCGCCTGTTCTCCAGGACCTTTCAAAGATGGTGGAGAGCGGCCCAGCAATGACATATTGTCTTTGACCAGCATTAGGTGTTTAAACAGATTGTGTTCAGGCTGCTATGCTTTGCTTTAAGAGAAGTTCTTTTGTCAAATGAGTCCAGGGCTTTCAACTTTGTTTGCTTTAAAAAGTGAATAGAATATACAGTTTTCTGTAAGAAATTCATTGTCTGAATACAGTAGGCATCCATTACTCTCATCTCTGAAGATGCTATGAAATACAATGCCTTATAATTTAGGTTAAATATCTTCAAAAATGTTATGAATAGTGGCATTTATTTTGTTTGGGGTGGGGCAGGTGGGGAGAGGAGAAGGGGGAAGAGAGGGTTGTGTTCTTTCTCCATAGGCACTAGAGTAAGCTTGTCTGGAAGTTCCCGAGTTAACTGTTTCAAAATCTATTTCTGGTAAATTAGGCTAATACCTTAGTTCTTCACAATCAGAATTTCACTCTATTGTTTCTGTGATTCTGGAGTAAATACTTGGATTTACCCTGAGTGAGGTAGTGAAGGGAGCTTAGATTTGTCTCAGTTTATCTCAATAAGAGACACTTTTCTTACTTACTTGCTGACTGACTGCTTTTCATTTTTTAGACTGAATGCTTGCTAAATATATACATGCTTACTTCCAGTCATAACAATGCACAAATCACACAGTGATATGATTCATGTCCGCTCCTAAAGCATTAGTGAGGGTTGCTTTGTAAAGTGCAATATGGAGGTCTTTATTTTTGGTTGGGTTTTTGTTTTGTTTTGTTTTGAGTTCTGTTTTCTTTTGAACGAGTATATGTGTGCCACTTCTGGTTCATTGGTAAATCTTTTGCGTCAGCAGATGTTGTTTCTTATTGCTTACTTTTAATTGTGAACTGCTGTGGTATGTGTCAGGACATCCTGACTCTGGAAACCATATGGTTTACCAGCCATCTCTTTACAAACTTACTTCCTTTGGACTGAAACCTCGTGTACTCTTTAAAGTGAAGAAAGCCGCATACTACTTCACTGGATCACTGACTTGAACTAAATGTTAGCATTTTTTCAATGAGAATGTGCAAGACTAATTGAGTTGTACTGTAGAAGAATTTTTGTATGACTTTCTTAAAGGCTTGTTCTGGAGTTGAAGCTTCTAATAATGTGCTTTATTTATCTCCATAAATTCAGCAGAAGGTGAAGCCTTGTAAACCACGGTGACCACAGGATACTGTTTTGATATGTGCCTGACTGCATGTAATGATACCAGATCGAAGAAGACTTTGTAGAACGTCGGAAAGAGAAAATTAATTCTTTATAACTGGATGGTTTTTTTTCTGTAGTGGAATAGACTGGCTATTGAAAATACACCAACTGGAATAAGCAATTTGCTTTTTCCTGCCGTTTTTATATTTTTAATTGTATTTCTAATAGATATGAAACCACTTATATTCTTGTTGGCACATCTGATCAAAAAGATAGGCTTCAGAAAGAGAACTAGTTCTTTGATCATGAGATTTAAGTTAGAGTAAATAAGCAATTCAAAAATTATTGCAGCCTTCTCTGCTTGTGGTTTGCTCTCATTGCTGACTTTTTGCCCTGAATAAATACTTTCCTCTTTTCAGCTTTTTTTTTCCTGGTGCTTGTTGCTCCAGAAAGTTGTAATGCCTAATCAGTGATATTGATCTGTGCCATCTATAGCTGGCTTTGTGAGGATGTCAGTCTTATTTCAGGTTTTCACTAAATCAGAAATCACAGAGAACAAACGTTCAGATGAAAAATGTCTACATTTTTGATGAAGGCTTTGACTTCTGTCTTTGGGTTTCCAATTCTTCTAACTCTTCTACAAAATGAAATTCACCTACGTCTCTGCATGGATGATCTGTAGATCTGTCTACATGTGTAAATTCTTTGCTCATGTTTCTGAAATCTCCTTAAAGAATTCTAGCTGTCATCTTAACTTCAGCATAACTAAAAGAAAATGTTTAATCTCGTTCATAAGTCTCTCTTGTTAGTTCCTTTCTTGATCTTCTGGGGTGATACAATCATCCTGCCATCACTCAGGCAGCTCCTTGAACTGCTCTTTTAAAAGTTGTGTCTGAATCTTGCAGGTTGAGATGTGATTCACAGACAAATAAAACCTTCTGTATCAATCCATTCACATAAAGCTCTAATCCAGGCTTTGCTATTTTGTGTATCAGTAAGTTCAGCTTTGCTTTTCTGACACTGGAAGGAAGAATGCCATCATATCCAATCTTTATACTTTGAGGATACAACTGCAGGGATCGCCTATCTCATGACTTTCCTTTATCCTGGTAATCTTCTCTTTATCACGTGAAACATAAACAAGTTCTTTTCGGTTTCAGAGTCTCTTGCTGTTACAGTTATGAATTGCAGTTCCAAACTTCATCACTCGATGAAGAGATGATCAAACATCTTTATGCTTTACTCTCTCTCTTTTTTTTTTTTTTTTTTTTGTTCCCTTTCAGCATCTTCCTTAACTTGGGAGGAATTCCTTCATTGGCCACTATATTATTTTAGAGCTTGCCCTCAAACTTTGCAGTTTATATCTAGAAATACCTAACATCTAGTGCCCTGAACCTCTCTTTAGCACATTGAATACTGTTGTGCTCATGTATTTATATTTGCCTGCATCCATCTGCTGTCTTTGTTTCTTACGAAGATGGTCAATTTCTCTGTGAGAAGGACTGTCTATTCTAGAACATATCAGAAAGGCTCCTGATCCATTACTTGGTCTAGTAGCTCAAAGAAAAATAAAATTACTAAAGTAACAATGGATCAGTGAAATGAGGGGGGGCTGTTGCAAATGTCATGCTTTAAATACTGCTTTTGAATGGTGCTAACATTTCTATAGTAGTTATATGAGTTTGCACTGTTGTAAGGGTGCTAGACTTCTTTTTATTTTTTTTTTATTTAAACTTGTTAGTGCTTGACTTTTATCCACTCTTCTATCCCTACTTTTCTAACTATGACCCCAGTTACTTAAATGAAATTTCCTGGTATGTTTGTGTGTGTATGTTTGAGAGGGAAAAAACAAGTATGTATTTGCTTTGCTGTTTGTGGTGCACAAAGGTTTTTTAGTGGCAACCCTCTTAAGGCAGTGAATTTCTGAATCTAGACCTAGAAATTGAAGGAAGGGTCATCAATAGTGATATAACTTTGAGTTTAGAGGGGTGAATATTATAGGATACAAGTTTATTTCTCCTTCTCTTCCCTAAAATGCTCAAGACTGCACTTTTTTGAAGTTGATACCTTAGTAGGAATAGAAGTTTACTTTCAGCAGTATTAAGATGTTTTTACAGCCTCGTTAGTTACCTCAAAAGAATGTCAAACTCACTAATATATAATGTGGCAATCTCCAAATGATACCTATAAAACTTTTATACCACATGGACTTAATTTTTTCTTAAGTATTTGCATATGTACAGCTGCACACACATGTCTAGAATGTGTCCCTCTGCAGTGTTTTAGCTGAGCGTGGATAGCTCAGTGTAGTAGCACTCAAAAATTACCCATTAGTTTTGATTTCTTTTGCCTTCTAGTACAGATCATTATAGAACAGGGTACCAAAGAATTTAGGTAGCCAGGAGTTAATTACTCTAACCTTGTATGTGTATGTTAAGAAAACAAAACCAATACCATGTTCTTCCAGAAACATTTCCAGTGGAGACTAGCTTCAAATAACAGTGTTAAATTTTTCTGAAGCTTTTCTTTAAGTAATACATTTTATTCAATTAATTTTTCTGCCATTTAGGAACATGATGATTCCAAGTTCATTAAGATGTTATCATCTGTTACAACTATGGACTGGAAAACATTGAGTTTATAATGTTTTGTTTCCTGGTTTACGATATCTGTTTGTGAGTGACTTGATTTCTGCCTGTTATAGCTGATAGCTTTTGAATCACTGACAACGTTCGGTCCATTTTCATATGTTCAGAAATTTTCATATTTGTAGACATCTCAAACTTTAAATTCCTATATGTTCTAAGAGGTTATATTGTTGGATAGAGAAAAGAGAGAGCCAGCAGATGACAAGGTTACTTATAAGGTCAGTTCTTATTAGACATTTAAACATCCACAGGGAAGTTCAACTGCAGCAAACAGATGTGTATGAAACTACTGCTCTTGGCACTAGTTGCATACTGTGTCTTGATAATATACTGCTTAGCATACAGTGGGCAGGCAAAGACATTCTTACTTTAAAAGCAACCCCCCAAACTATGTAAGTAAGCTTGTTGGCTGTTTATGGATGTGATGGGATTAAGTAAAATTTTATATCCTTTGACATTAGAGACTATGGAATATAAATGAAGTTGGATTTAATTCTTTGTTCCTGGAGGTTAGAGAAGTATGTTTACACCTATTCATTTTAAGATGTCAGATCAGTTTTTGCCCCAACATATTTCTTGTCTTTTACATTGTCTTGTTTTTGCTTATAGGTAAGATTGTGCCAAAACCCAAAGCTTCAACTCAAAAACAGCCCACCTTACATACTTGACATTTTACCAGACACTTATCAACATTTGCGACTTATACTGAGCAAATATGATGACAACCAGAAACTTGCACAACTCAGTGAGAATGAATATTTTAAAATCTACATTGACAGTCTCATGAAAAAATCAAAACGGGCTATAAGACTCTTCAAAGAAGGAAAGGAAAGAATGTATGAGGAGCAGTCACAGGACAGGTAAGTGAAATATTTAAATATGAAGTAGATTGTCTGGCCTATCTGCATTCTTAACATTGTTTGTCTGCAGCCATTGTGTTTTGACATTTTTAATTATTTAAAGAGCAGAAGTATTTATTGTTTGGATTCATTGACCCTGTAGGTCAATCAGTAATTTGCTGGATTTGTTCCACTGTGTGCTCTTATCTGTCGCTTTGTGACCTTTAAAACCAAGTGCATTTCCTTCATAAAACATCTATTTCATTGTAATTACTTGTTCACAGAACCCTATAGTATATAGTTTTTCCTCTGTCAGAGAGAGAGTGACTATTACTTGGACTGAGCTTGACCTCCCTACTCCAGTTCTTAAAACTGTGGGAGCCATGATGGATATTGACTTAGAGCTTTCGCAAGTGATGAAATGGAGCAAAACTGTATTCACAATTTTGAGATACCGTGTGATGTTAGCATAAGGTGATGATAATGGTGATGGACAGACTGGATCGATGGGCCAAGGCCAATTGTATCAGGTTTAATAAGGCCAAGTGCTGGGTCCTGCATTTCGGTCACAACAACCCGAAGCAACGCTACAGGCTTGGGGAAGAGTGGCTCAAAAGCTGCCCGGCAGAAAAGGACCTGGGGGTGCGGGTGGACGGCCAGCTGAACATGAGCCAGCAGTGTGCCCAGGTGGCCAAGGTGGCCAACAGCATCCTGGCCTGTATCAGGAATAGCGTGGCCAGCAGGAGCAGGGAAGTGATGGTGCCTCTGTACTCGGCACTGGTGAGGCCTCACCTCGAGTGCTGTGTTCAGCTCTGGGCCCCTCTGTACAAGAGGGACATGGAAGTGCTGGAGCGTGTCCGGAGAAGGGCTACCCAGCTGGTGAGGGGTCTGGAGACCAAGTCATATGAGGAGGCGCTGAGGGAACTGGACATGGAGAAGAGGAGTCTGAGGGGAGACCTCATTGCCCTCTACAGCTACCTGAAAGGAGGTTGCAGGTTGTTGGCCTCTTCTCCCAAGTGAATAATGACAGGACCAGAGGAAATGGTCTGAAGTTGCAGCAGAGGAGGTTTAGATTAGATCTTGGGAAGAATTACTTTACTGAAAGAGTGGTCAGGCACTGGAACAGCCTGCCCAGGGAGGTGGTTGAGTCACCATCCCCAGAGGTATTTAAGAAACGTGTAGATTTGGTGCCTCAGGGCATGCTCTAGGGGCAGAGATTGTAGGCAGGTTTTTTGTGTGTGTGTGTATGGTTGGACTCGATGATCTGAAAGGTCCTTTCCAACCATGAAGATTCTGTGATTCTATGATAATGTTAGTTTGGTGCTGAGAAGCCTTTTCAGAAACTTAATGGATTCCTGATTTGCAGTGGTTCAGTTTTAGTAATGGGGATTAATGTCTACTTTATGAATCCTCTTGGTGGTGAGTGAAGAGGCTTTTAATATTTTATTACCTAATACTTTAAAAATAATATTTTGAGAACTTCTGTGCAAAATATGCAGTTTTGTTTTGGGAAGAGGTACAGCAGTGTCGTGGCAGTTGGACTCTGCCATGTGTGGTATATCTTTAAATCTATTCAAATAAAAGATAATGATGCTGTTTCCAGAGTTTCCCCTTTTTAAAGGACATAGAGGGAAATGGGGTATAGAGGGGAAGTGAATGGAGGATTGAATGCTGCCGTTCTGCCTACACTTGAGCTCAGAAGCAGGGTTGTAGAGTAGTTTCAGCTGGTGAAAGTGTTGGTAGAAGCAATGAAATGTCTACAGTCTTGTAAATGTCACTGTTGTTATGTTTGATTTATCCATATGTTCCTTCCAGATCTTCAGCAATGATTTTAGCTATTCAATATACTGTGGTAGTCTTCTGTGCTCGGTAGGGTGTCTGAAGCTTGCTTAGCGTCTAAGGAACTTCCTTTTAAACTATGTAATGATTGTCCAATTGTTAATATATTCTTGGAGCAATTTGCCTAAGAGGAGCAGAATACACGGTTTGAACTATTTTAGTGATGAGAAAAGATCTTGATGAATGTTTTTTGTGTTTAAATTCATAAGTATGTAAAGGAACATTTTCACTATAGGTGCATTCTTACCAGAAGCCCTGGAAGAATTGTTCTTCACTTGAGCCTATGGGTTCTTTTTTTAATGTCCTATTTGTTGTATATACAGAAGTCATTTGTGTTGCAAAGGAAATAAGAACCTTTTATGGTAAGGGAAAATTGACATAAATGGTTGCATTATGTAAACAGATTTTATTTTGACTTCCCTATGTTGTATGAAACCCAGATTTACTTATGGTTTTGCTTACAGTTAGCAATAAATTGAAGCCAGTTTCAGTGTCACTCTTTTAAAAAACAGTTGACTATATCCTCTGTACAGTCATTCAAACAGTGTCTTAGTAACTGTCTGTAGTTGCTAGAGTTACTTTCTTATTTCCAATTATCCACTTAATCTCCTGCATAAAGGTAATGGTGATGATATAAGAATGTCTTTTGTGAAGCAAACAGTTTTTGAAGAAGGTACAGTTAGCATATTTACTGTCATTTATTTGGGCCATTCCTGTGAGACGATTGGAGGGGAGGGATTTTGAAACAAAACATAGTTATGAAGTGCACTGAATCACAATAACTACTTCAGGCTCTCTAAATTTGTATTTCAGAAGCTGACAACTATATTATTTTGCCTGAATGATGGAGTTTGAAGTTTGAGGAAAAGAATACAATAGAAATGTTTCTTCTGTGCTAAAATTGTTAGTTGTGTTTACTCTACGAACAGCATTCTGACTGTATGTCAGAATATTTAAACAGACAAACAAAAAGTGTAAGCATTGCTTCATCAGTTCATGCCTCATGCATAAGTTAAAGTCTACATCTTTGTGACTTCAGTGAGCCCTCTTTAATCTAGTGGTGATGTTTTATCTGTATGCACGCCCTAGTTTAAAGTTGAATGAAGCTATACTTGTTTGCAGAACCCTATGACTAGGTACTGTTTGCTCTGCAGTGCTTCAACATACTTAATCATGTTGATTCTTGGTAAGTTAATAGAAGAACCTATTAATGTTTTTAGCTTCTTTGCTTCCAAATATTCCTGCATTAACTTGTTGTTTGTTAAGGTTATAATGCAAATGTAGGAGTGATCACTCAAGTAAGTGTTTTTGAAGATGCTTCTTAAATGACTGTCAAATTGAAGTCTACTCAATTTAAAAAAAAAAAAAAAAAAGCAAGCCAAAAGCCTCTCGTGTTGACACCTAGACAGTTTCTGTGGTTTTCAGTTTTACATTTCTGTTTTGTTTTCCGTTAGTGTCTCTGTGGTATCTGGATAAAAGGTCATTGTGAAAAAGGAAACTGGCTCAATGTGGAAGTGTGCTGTATATGTATGTGATTGGTATACTTCTAACCTATTAGGGTTATTGAACAATCTTTTTACTTCTATAGTGATGGTACATGTAGGAACCACTGCCAATATACCTGTGATTTTATTTGCCCGATGACACCAAAATCACAGAATCATAGGGTTGGAAGGGACCTCTGGAGATCATCCAGTCCATCCCCCCTGCCAGAGCAGGGCCACCTTAGAGCAGGTTACACAGGAACGCGTCCAGGCGGGGTTTGAATGTCTCCAGAGACAGAGACTCCACCACCTCCCTGGGCAGCCTGTGCCAGGGCTCTGCCACCCTCAAGGTAAAGAAGTTCCTCCTCATGTTTAGGTGGAACTTCCTCAAAAATTACTCTGTTGTGAAGAATTTGTCATGAATTTTAGTTCTCAAAGATCCTTTGGATGAAACAAGTTACCATGCCAGTCAGATTATATGAAAATGGCTAAAACAAAAGCTTACGCTGTGGTTGTTTTTCCTCTCTATCCTGTGTTCCACGTCAAACACATATGCTAGCTGTTTAAGCGTAGTTAGTGCTGTCATTCTGTACTTTATGGAATGAGTACTTTATGCTCTTGCTGAGCAGAGAAAGTATGGCTTACAAGTTTGTTTATTGAATGGCATCTAGTATAATCTTATGTCATCTCATAGTCTTCTTGCTTAATGAAGTAAGACATGATGCTCAATAAATTCTGTGAATTGTACTAGATATAATCTGCACAGAGATTTTTCTGTGTATGAAGTAATTTAAAGATTTTATTTTTGTCACAGATTTTACTTTTCAAAGGTTATTAACACAGGCTTATTAAAATTACTGGTTCAGGTACATCTGCTCTTTTTAAAAGACTTTCCGTGTCTTTGAGGGTCAGGGGTTTTGGTTTGGGGTTGGGTTTTTTCCTTCCCCTCCCCTTTATTGTTTCTTGGGAAGTAGACTAAAGCTGGAAGGCATCATTTCTGTGAAGTCCAAAATTTCTTTTGTCTTGCTACATTCCAAAATTATGCATCCATAAAAAATAAAACCTTTGTATTCTGGCAGGTTTTTTCAGACAAATATGTTAGCCAGGTGTAGAAATCAAGCACATAGATTACAATAATAAGACTAGAGGAAGAATAAAGTGGCAATGAGGAGATTACATTTGGATGTGCTCAAGACGCTGGTCTTTCAGGTCTAACATATCTTCATTACTAAGAAATGGTTAAGTGTGAGCTTTCCTGTGCGCTTTTGTAAATTGTATCCTTGGAAGAATACAACTTGAGATGGAACTTATTGTCTGTTTCAATATTGCATGCCTTCTGCTATACGCCCTTTACGTGAGAAGAGGAAAAGTATAAAGCAAGGGTGCATACTTATTTTTAATAATCTCTTGAATGCTGCTTGATTTAGCCAAGATTACTTGGCTACTTGTTTTTAAGTGGCTTTGCAGAAGTGGAAGAGGAAGATAAGGTGAAAGGTGGACATTTCTTAAATAATTGGCAGTACAGGTGAAGATGGTAAGAGGAGAAGAGCCGAGGTGGTTTTGAGGTTAATGGTAGAAAGAGATGTGGGTGTAGGGAAAGTCTGAGTCAAGGAAGTCCTTTAAGGTGGTCATAAAACCACTCCTGTACAGAAAGTCTTGCTGAATTCTCTTGTGCATCTGGCCATTTGGTGTCTTGATTCAAATTGTATGTTTCTAGATTTTACAGCTTAAATGTTTTGTTAGAGTGTAATACTTATCTTAATCTTCTAGGGAGTTCTTATACCTATGGTTCAAGTGATGGATCAGGTTCTCCTTTGTTACTGTTCATGCTGGTTAGTGAGTTTATGAAGTATTCCATTTCTCTTCTGTAAGTCTGTATTGACAGCTGAGATCAGTTAAGGTTCTTGAATCAAGTCCCTGGACTGGCACATCAAAGTACACAGCATTTTTGTTAGAGAACGTTCTACTGCTAAAATTTCTAGCCCATTCCCTCCTTGCTTAGAAAATACAGACTCCATAAGGTGTTACAGGGTAAGCATCAGGATGGATTTCAGCTGTCAGCTGCAGTGCAGTAATGGCCACTTCTGTACTTCTGTCTTGTGGTAAGGGAGAGGTAGCTTACCCTACTTCTTTGAATTACCTCATCTTGTACTACAGCCTTGCTGGTTTACTTACAGGAAGTTAGGAAGTTTGTAACTTAGCTAGCCTTGTAACTTGTTCATGTCTCCAGACAGAGGAGATCTTGTTGATTGAGAGAAGGATAAGGAAAAGATGTTTTTTTTAATTCAGGATGATTTTATTCGGACAAGTTAAGATTATTTTGGCTGATGGTTTTCTTGTTTGACAAATAGAATGTACAGATTCAGAAAAGGATGTTAATGGCTCCTTTCATAGAGACAATTTTGGCTATGGGTTAACATCACACAGATAACTCAGTCATTGTCAGATAGGAGGGATTGCAACCTTCACCAAAGTGGACTGGATTTGAAATTGTGATCTTGTGGTGAAAGTTGTTGGCTCTTTAGAATCCTGTGATTTGTCCCATTTCCCAAGCATATAATGTATCTTTTGGTCTTCAGTAAATTCTGAGCTGAACCTAAAGTTAGGCTATACATCTCATCAATCTGTTGCCTGACATGATTTGTAAACCCCTATACTTAAGCTATGTCAACTTGTTTTAAAGATCAAGGATATTGACTGTTTTATTCTAATCTATTTAATTCTAAGGCAAAGGAATCTAGTATTTGTCCTTTCCTCTCTTGTATTTATTTACCTGTATTTTTAGATGGTTCCTTCACTAGTTGTGTTGGTTTTTGTTTTTTGTTGGGTTTTTTTTAATGAAAAGAAGACACCTTACTATGCTTGAAAGGCTTCTGGACTGTTGACTCATTGCTTGAACTCCTGTTCTTGGACTCCTGTCCCCCTCAAAAAAGAGGACACTTTCAGTGTATAACCTGTAATACAGTAATTGGGAATAGAAGTTGGTTACAATAAATAAATAGCCTCTAAAAAGAGGCTGCTTCTGAGGAAAAAAGAGTGCATGGCGGATTGGATGGGGTTGTGTGACAGAAGGAAATGCAATGAGATTTTTTTTTTTTGAAGCTTTTATTTTATGGTGCTAGGCATATTGTGCTATGGCACAAGAAGTGCTAGGTAAACACACCTTTCAGACAAAGAGACTCTTGTTGCAGAGGACAGGCGAGAACACGTG
The DNA here is from genome assembly GCA_013400135.1 of Rhinoptilus africanus. NCBI lineage: Eukaryota > Metazoa > Chordata > Aves > Charadriiformes > Glareolidae > Rhinoptilus > Rhinoptilus africanus. The sequence continues at coordinate 48,780 of VXBO01000807.1, read as the reverse complement.
GAGGTTACAAATGGTAGGACAGTATTGTGACAGCTTGTTCTCAACAAAATTGCAGACAGGCTGTCCGACTGCAGTTGTTGTAAGTCAGTATTTAAATTTGTAGATGTTTTTGATCATCTTCAGTACTTGGGGGAGGGTATTACCAAAAGAAAAACAAAGGAAGTGTTAGTACCAAAATAACTTAAAGGCAACTATTTACTCAGATTGAGGAAGGAAGGCAAGGATTTTAAAATGATAAAAGATTCTAAATGAAAAAATGATGTTTTGTAAATTCTTGTAATTGATTTAGATCCTTGATTCATATCTAGTTGGGTACAAGAGGGGTGTGCACTTCATTTGTCTTTTTACTCTGTTATAAATTCAGGCAGCATTTTCTGTTAGTTCAAGTTCTTTCAAACATCTTATAAGTAATGTGGTGTTGACAGTCACATCTGAGCAGAGTTCAGCTGGTTGGAAGGGGACATACATAGGCTGAGCTATTCCTTATTGCACTCTGTATGATTTATTCCTGTGAAAAGTGTATATGATAATGTTGCCAAATGATGATGCCATAACATTTATACCCACTTGGTGCAGGTTTGAAAGCTCTGAAAAAGCACAAAGTTAGGGGAATCAGTCCTGCAGACTTTCCATGTGTTATATATTAATTTCCTTTGTGATAAACTTAATGACAGTTCTGCTATTAGGATTATGCAATATGACCGATGCAGTGTCTATACTAACATTGTCTAACAGTGTCTATACTAATATATTGTTCCATTTCAGCTTTAGAAAGCAATATATGATGACAAAATGATCTGGAAAGAATAGGTGGTTTTCTGAAAATACAGTACTCTTGTTCAGCGAGGTCTGGAAATACTCTTATCTGATTTGGCAGCAAGGATACAAGTACCCATTTCTGCTTTATAATAGCTCAGTTTCTCACATCCTTTCACCGTACTGGTCTGCATGGTCTCTGCAGGGAACAGCTGTGCTTGTGGAGGCAGGCCATGGTTGCCAAGTATAAATAGAGCTATGTTCTTAGGTGTGGTAAAGCCCAGCTGATCGTAGCACGATAGCAACTTTAGGATCTTCTTGAAGAACAGGCAGCACTGACTGCTGAATTTACTGTGTAGAGAGGAAGGCTCCTGTAATGGACCTGAAAGGATCTTTCATTGTTCACTTGAATGTGTGGTTGATTTTTAGAAAATGTGGTCTTTGCTTCTCTGTCAGAAGTATTCTATATTCAGGATGCCTTCAACACTAGCTTTTGTGATGGCTACTTATCACGCAAGAAGAAATGTAGAGAAATCTTTTAGAGGAAAGTGTCCATCTTTTTGAAATGTATGCTAAATATATAAGCATATCTAATTTAATTTCAGGTTATAAAAATAAATGGTTTCCTGACCCTACTGTTCTGTGGCATTGTTTAAAATTTAGAAACATGAAAGACTAAAAATCTGGTTTTATTCTAGAAAGAAATGAAAAGGAAGTTGGGAATAATCACGTTCAAGTGGTACATTTGCTGTTTAGTTAATAGAAGGTCTTTGCCTGTCTTTGAAAGTAAAGTAAAGCCAGTTTATAAAAACAGACATGCTGTAGTTATAATCCTTTTGTCCAGAGTGCTTGACCAAAAATCAGGCTAGAAGACATGATTGCTAAGTATCTAAAACTATAGTAAAGAAAGTTTCACTAACACGTACAGAGAAGGAAATAACCTTAATCTGAAAAGGGGTGAAATTATATGTTTTGATTAATATAGTTGAAGTTTGACTGGGTTCAGAACAAGAGAGAGAGAGAATGAGATATTGATGGAGAAGATGATGGATGGAGCTACCCAGTTCCATTCATTGAAATGTAAAGTGCAAGGAAGAGTACTTTGATAATTTAATGAAATTTTTAAAATAGTTTATGGTCATTTGACATAAATTCCTCTTCTTTCTATTCTGATCTGTGCTTCAATATTAATAATTTACTTGAATCATCTTAAAAATGTCACAAAAGAGTTAGTATAACTGCTTAGTAAGTTACATACAGAGTACCTTCTATGCTTGGGGTTTTATCAGTGGCTGCACATTCTCTAGTTAACTTTGTCTTTGCAGATTCTACAATAGAATGTGAAGTAAAATACGTATTGAAGAATGAATTGACTTGATCTTGACAGATCAGAAAAATGGTGAACAAATAACTAATTATGCTTGTTCATTTCAGTAGTATTTCCTCACAATAATTGTGGCTTCGCTGTTTTTCTGGTATGTCTGATGTAAAGGTAGATTCAACTATTTCTTCCTATTGTGATATAATACAAAACATAAAAGTAGCAGATATGTAAGAAACAAACATTTTTTGGATATATGATGATAGATTATAATGATCAATAATATTAGCCCCAGTTTTGCCTTGCATAATGTAAATATGTCTTCTTATAGGGAGGAATACTGAATAGTAAGCTACTGAAGTCTTATCAGCTCCTGACTAGTTGCTGTCTCTCCTTCTCTTGAGCTCAAACTCAAAGTATTGCACAGTATCTGTTTGTGTTGATACGACCAGGAGTGGAGAATAGATTCTCCCAGAAAGTACTTGGCGTATTGCAGGATTGGATTAGACCCTAGGTACCGGTGGCAGAAAGAAAAGGATCCATGGGCTTGTTTAAAGCTAATCAGGCTTTGGAAGAGACACTTGGTTTACTCATTTATAATCTGAGGTGCAGTGTTCACATTTTTCTAGTTTCTGTTGACTAACTTCTAAAAGAACTGAAACCTACATACTTACTAGAAAATCTCTGATCACTCACTAGTTTACAGTTTGTTACATTCTGTAACATTCTGTTACATTTGTTACATTCTGTAACATTGTTATATTTGTTACATTCTGTAACATTCTGTTACATTTGTTACATTCTGTTACATTTGTTACATTCTGTAACATTCTGTTACATTTGTTACATTCTGTAACAAATACTAGTTTTGCTTACACTAAGAATAAAGAAACATTTTAACAGTATTAATTTGTTTCATCTTTTTGTGTACTAGGCCTTAGTGATACCTAAAGGCTCTTATTAACCTCTATTTATTTGTCCTGAAAAAAAAAACCCCAAAAGACCTTAATTGGCTCAATATCAGAAATACTGTTGCCTTTTTAAGAGGAGATAAGTTCATTTGTTATTTATCATTCTCAAAATAGGATATTTCAGGCAATACTGTTTAAAAAATGACTGCATGAGAAAAAAATTGTCTTGTTACAAGTTAAAGGGCATTAATGCAAGGCAGACAAATTTGTTAGCATTTGTTTTCAAACTGTTCCAATGGAAAATGGTGCTTAGCCAACAGAATATTCTGTGAACTCATCTCAGAGTTGATTCTGAGTCACGAATGTCTGTCATGGGAAGTATGAAATGCAGGGTCAGTGATAAAACATCTTGTACCTAGGAACATTTGTAAGAACAATGTTTAATTTTTTTAAAAAGCAGTCATTGATAGGTGAGACCTTACGGGTGCATATCCAAGAGCAGGCCTTTAATTCTAACTACTCTCTAGTGGGAGAGTGTGTAAAGATGAAGAGAAGCATCTTCAGATTTTTTTCATGTCAACATATTAAACAGTTTATGGGGCTACAGAGGTTTAGTCATTACATAACTTTAAAATTAAATTATTATATTACTAGATTAGTTAGGGTTTAATATCAAACTCCCTACACACTGTTCTTATTTTGGAGAACACTTAGTTTTGACAGAAGAAAAGTCAACAACTTCTTTAAACTCAAAGTTTCACGTTTCATCAAATAATGGTGCGTAACCCTTCCATCAGTACACTTAGAGTAGAGCTGTGTAAATTATAAATGTCCTGCATGTTTAAGGAAGATATAATGCAACAAAGAGCCTGAAAACATTTCTGCTTGTTGTCATTCAAATATACACCCTGTTGTGAAAATTCTGAAGTGGAAGTTGGTGTCAGAAACCTTGAACCTGTGTTCCAACTGTTACTTGTCATTAAAAGTGTTGACAATCTCTGTTAAGAACAGCTGCTCAGCTAATCTACTGGCCATAAAGTAGATGTCTACGTTACTACTTAGGTGGTTTTTGTCTTTTCTTTTCCCCAGTATTTGTTTTTAAAATATTAGGAAAAAACCCTAGTGGTTTTGTAATGAAATATTGTCCTAGCTTTCAGCTCTGAAATACTAACCTATGAAAAGCACGCACTTGGATGCTGGGTCATCTTGATAATGCCAAGTGGGTCATAATTATTAGTCTGTACTAGTATTTTTCTTAGAACAGAGAGTTTGAATACCTAATGCTTTATTGCTAGTTAGGTTACTTTGGTTACCTCAGTCATTGTAGGTGATCTACGTCTGCCAAGTATTATGCCTTTAATTCACAGTGCAGCACTTCCACATTTTCCTAGAATAAAGAGTAGTATTTAGGGGTCTGTGCTTTTGGCTATAGTACCAGAGTAATGGTGGGTGATAGGAGTGCTGATAAAGGCTTGTGTCTGTTCTAACTTCATATGAATTTTTAATCTACTTCATAACTGCATCTTCCTGACAGCTCATTCCCAGTGGCCAATGCTTCAGTGTTTTTACAACTTAATGATACATTTTCTGTGCTGCAATTGGGAAAATAGAGAAAATGTGGCATATATAGCCATTTTTTTGTGTGTCTGAAGAAGTCATATGTCAGCAGGCTGAAATCCTCTCCCTCTACTCTCTTTTTAAATGGGCATCTTTAGGATAACAGACTGGAAGGCTATATTTTATTATATTTTTCAAAACTTTGCATATCCTTTTTTGCTCTGTAATTCATGGCTGTAGCAAATACACAAAGATTCAAAGCAAAAAAGAAAAAGTACGTAACATCCTGTTCATGTGTTTCCTTTTACTGTTAATCCCCATAATTAATGCTCTATGAGGAATGGGACTCTAATGACTTACAGAGCACAGTAATGTAAAAAGACAGTGCTCATCTGGGAGGTGTCCATTAGTATGGATCACTGGTGACCCAGTTGGTACGCAGCTGTCCTCCAATCTATGCATATGTGGTTTCATTAACTACACGCATGTCTGTCTGACAGGCTGGTAATGATTATCTAAAAGGAACCTTGCCTTATGAAATTGTCTGAAGTGCCACTGAGAAAGAGTAGTTTGTTTTCTCTCGTTTTTTCCACTTTGATTGGGAAGGAGAAAAAAAATGTGTGAGGGAAGCTGTTCGGTGAGGGTGAAGATCACGGGTCCCAACAGTCACTCTGTAATAATCTTTAATGAAGCCCAGTGCCAGGAAGAGACATGTCTGAACACCACATAGCAGTTTTTTAGTGGCTTAAAGGAAATGTCCATACAAAATGCTCCTCTGAAAGAGCTAAGGGGTTTTATGTTTTCATTTGTTTGCCCTGTATGAATTTAGTGTTGCTAATGCTATACCATAATAGGCAACATAAAAGATAAATGTGGATAGTTAACAATACAAAAATATATTTCTAAATGTACTTAGAGGACAGACTATTGGATGTTTGTTTTAAACATCAGTCCTTTATTAAGTCTGTGATTTCTGGGAATGCAGTTTGTTATTGAAGTGGATGACTGAAAGGAGTTTTGACATAAATACTTTCTTGCAACCTGTAAGCACAACCCACCCAACTACTGTAAAGGTGATAGCTGGGTAAGAAATGGATGGCTAAAATATTAGAGAAATAAATTAGCTGGTGTTTACTCAACATAAAGCATTAAAAGGGCAACACCCATCTCCTAGTATCTGTTGTAGCATGGTAAAAATATCTAGTGGCTAAATCCTCCCAATATAATGGAACAGAAGAATCATATCTGTTACAGCAGTTTGAGGTCAAATTTATGAACCAGCTGTCAGGGAAAAAAAAAAAGAAGTGTAAATGTACTGTTCCTCTGTTTATTTGAACTTCTTTTTCAGGTAATCCTCTACTCTGCAGCAAGTCACTCCGAGGCAATTTTTTCCTTAGGCAATTACTTGTTCACACTTGTTTTAAGCCTATTAAGGATTTCTAGCTGCCTTATATGCTTGATGTGCATAAATAAACTGGGGGGGGTGAGGACACAACATGACAATGACAAGTCAGCCTTACAGTGAAATCAACTGACAGCTGTGAAGATATTGTTTAAGTTGTGGATATCCATGGAGCTGGTATTTAACATACCTGTCATCCTTCTCTACCCTTGTGGAACACCAGTTCCATAAATGCCAGCCATTTGCTGTATAAACAGGGGGCAGAATATTCATCACTGTAACCTTGTGTGCGAGTTAAGGTTGCTAAGAGAAGAAAAATAAAATTTCTCAAAGGACATGTCATGTTATACTTTACCCCCGTGCATTTATGCCTGGGAGCTCCTACAACCTTAGAACCTTCCTGTGTGGTGGCTTTTTGATTTTGTTTTGAAAAGCTTAATGAAGATAAGAATCTGGTGTGAAAGAAAATTGAAAGGTAAAGCTGATTTTAGTGCAACTCCCATATACTCTATTCCTGGATTTTCAGTTTGCTTTATGTAGCAGCAGATGGTCCATCTATTGTTTCATTATTCTTCTGGGAGTTTGACCCTCTATAGTGGGTGTGTGCTTTAGCAAAAAAGGGACAAGTGAAGTAAGGCTTTTCCTAATGGATGCAACTCAATTTGTTGAACTGTGTTGATGTTTTTATTTAAATGCTTAATATTGTGTCTAAGTTCTGTCAACAAGGTATTGGGATTTTTTGTTGTTTAAGTATCAAGGGTAGTTTTGGTTCAAAAGAATTGTTAACTGTCATAACCGCCGTTTTGTGGAACAACATAATTTTACCATATGCCTTGGGTTTCGTTTGAGATATTATGAATAAGCAGGATGAGTGCTTTCAAAGAGGCATTCCTGCTGTCCCACATCAACCATGTGGGCTTTCAGTTAAGCTTCCCAGGAAGAAAGCAACATATGTGTACACAATGTGTGTATTATATTGGCGCCCACTCACAGTGTTAAAGATGTGTCAGCATTTCCAGAATAATTCCCTATTTTAAGAGCCTTGTGTTAGCCTACGTATGAAAGTTGGCTGAGTGTTGGAACTTTACACACAGTCTCAGCCATAGTAGTTTTCAAGTGGGAAACTTTGCCAGGTGAACATAAGATGAATTAAATTAATGTATGCAAATTGAATTAAGATCTCTATAGGCATGGTGTCATGATAGACTCTTCTTACTTTTTTAACTCTGAAGCAGTGCCTTATCATTAAATAAATTGAAGCTGTAGCAGATGCCACTATTTTTGAAGAAATGTAAGAGTTTTTTAACAAAACAAGGTGGCCTTGTGCTTGATCTTGTGACTGTTGTCTAGTCTAATCATTAAATTTTAGTATGGGGATCTTCCAGTTTCACTGAATTTCTTTCAGATGATTGAGGTTCTTTCTATTGCTGTACTTGTCTAGAATTAATTGATGTTTCCTTTACATGTCAGATTAACCTTTCTTATATACTGAGAAATGGGGTAACTCTGTGGCAGGTTTCCTTGTATTTAAACAATATTTTCCCAAGTTGGAGCATTTTCTTGATAGAAGCTTTTCTCTAATCCAGAAGCCATCTTGTTTAATACATGCAGCAGGGCAAACTCCTGTGGCAGGACCTGCTGATTCCGTAGTATGTGGGTGGCTATGTAGGAGCAGAGTTCAGACTGGATTTTGAAACTGCCAGACGTCCAACCTTTAGTTTGTGTTTAAATAATAACTTGCTACTATTGTTTCAAAAACTACATGCCATAACCAAAATATTGATGTTTTATAAACCTGGGATTTACTTATGTGTGATTATAATTGCTGAGCAGCAGTTCAGTTTTGAATGAGTATGGTTTCAGCCCTGTTTGGTTGAATGCCATCTAAAAACCTCCATCGAAATAGCAAAAGGTTTTGTAAGTAGGCCTGTGTTTGAGCAACAGCAGGCCAACTAGACAAGCCTGCAGTTAGAAGATAAGCAAATCAAAGCTATTCCACATTGGGAAATCCAAGTTGAGAACTGACACCCCTGGAAAGAGTTGCTCTGTACATCCCTGATAGGAAAGGTGGGCAAGCGGGACATTCCTGTAAAAACAGTTTGTCATGCAGCTCTACTGGTCGTGTTAGGACAGCCAGATAGGTGGTCCCACATCTCTGCAGCAGTAGATTATCCTTCTAATTATTGTTTTATATGGAATGAATCCTACTCATGGCTTGCTTGAACCTCTCGGGAACGAAATGTGCAATATATCAGTTAATGTGCAGAATGACAGCAAATATGCAAATTGCTGACTTTTTATTTAGTTTTTGTGCCCCCCTTAGAAAACAGCAATAAATATTGATACCCGTTGTAAAGGAATATCGAATCGACAGCAACATGGGATTTCCTGTTTCTGTTCTGAACCCCCTGTTAACACACTCCCACCAATCAACCAACAAACCCCCCACAAACTTCAGAGAATCTTCTGGAACCTGACACTTTGACTACAAAGAACAATGAGCCCAGATGTTGCAAGACCTTAGCCTCCTCTGTGAGCCGGAGAGGTTAAATCCTGAAGCAAACAGTAGTGTAACCTTTTGGCCCTTTTTTGGGGTGGGTAGGGGTTTCAGGGGGAAGAATGGTCTAGGTGATGTCCTGGACCTGGATGTAATCACATAGCCAGCAGACCTCAAGGCACGTTAACGTGTCAGGTACGCAATCCAACTGCCCTTCTGATTGGATGAATCACTGTAGTCTGAGGGTTTTTTTTTATGTTAGTCCAAGAAAATTGCATGGCTGTAATGTTGTCTGCAGGTGACTAAGGCATTAGATCTTGTGTAAAGCTCTAATGTAGAGTACAATAAATATTCATAGATGGTCAGCAAATACTGTGTTCTGGAGTAAGTACCTTTGCAAGGATGATGGTTGTGTCATTGGAAGACTCAAGTAGTCTCTGTCCTAGTTTTCTCCATCTGCAAAATGTGGTTATTTACTGACTTTATATTTGTAAGTGCTGCCATGTTTTTAACATTGTACTGCACTGATGTCTTGACTAAATTCCTATGTATGTCTGATGCTCATGCTCATATTTACGTGTTTCCTCTGAATGCTCTACAGCAAAGATGGAAGCAACTTGCAGTAACCTCGGACAAAATCAAAATTTCTTCTGGGTCTTTGTTTTTTAAGATACCATCTAATAGTGTTGGAACAGTGATGGATGCACATACAAGCATTTGAAAAGATTCTGGGGGTTTGAGAGTTATTTAAATTCCATATAGATTTGATTCTGCTTAAAAAACTGAACTTGATAATATATTGGTTTTATGTGTCTTTCTGGCATTTTTCATGAAGACCATACATTTTCAGGATTCAATACTGTTCTTTATAACAGCACCCTCCATTCAAGTGTAGGTAGCTGGATGGTAAAATACATACCCATTGTGAAAACAACAACAAAAAAAAGTTGTTCAAGTAGACTTGGATAAATCATATTTCTTATTTTACTACTACTTTCATGTCTATAGAGTCCTTCATGCCCTGGAGCTCCCATTGTAATAGCTCTACCTCATTTTCATGATTAGCCTCCCCTCCCACCACAGTGTTGCTAAAATGTCCCCAGGGTTTCTTCTTGCATGAGGCTTGATTCCCTTGTGAATTTAGGATGAATATATGGCCCCCTGAGGAGGAAAAATAATATAGTCAGCAAATACATCTGTTCATGACTGCAGTGTTTATAAGGTAGTTTTACACTGGCAGATGAGATTTTACATACTCTTTAGCTTATAATGGTGAGAAATAGGTAGTACTAATGCTGTCCCATCAAGGGCTATTCAAGCAATCGCGTCCATTTACATAGATACTCTTTCATCTTTGGATAATTACAATACATTTCTATTTTGCTAGTCCGGCAAGTGTTCACCAGACCTTCACAGAAAGCTTACTTTATTCTTTTTGATGTCATTAATATTTGAGTGGCAGTTTTATTTGTATAGTACTTTAGCTCTTCAAAGTGTTTTTACAAAGAGTAGTTGGATTTTTATGTTCAGAGAGATTTATTTTTAAACAACTGCAGATTTTTAAATTAGATACTTAATTGTGCTCAGGGTTTTGCTTTGCTTCTCAATTCAATAGGTGCCCTGTCTAGTATAATTTGTTTGTAGAAATCTGCAAGTGAACTACTAGAGAATATCTACTTGATGCAACCTAAATTTGTGCTCTTGAAATTAAATAGCAGAAACCTTTTCTCACTGTTCTGGTCCTAACAAAATCTTAATAGGATATTAAAGTACAAATTGATTTGAAATTCTATTTGTAAGTTGTGGAGATGAGTGCTAAAAAAAGACCACTTCTACCCCTCCATAAGTAGTAGGACTGAATTTGATGCAGTCAGGGTTGGGATATATTACATTTGACTTTGTGCTGTTCTTGTGGGTAACAGTTTTAAAAGGTGTTAGGTATGGCCGGAAAGGACTAGAGCATAAAAGCTTGCAGGGGAAGAGTGAAGGAGGGGAAAAATACATGATGTCCTGACTAACACACACGTGAATCTGATAACTTTGTGGCCTGTGAATTTTGGCAAAAACAGTAAATACGAACAGCATTATTCTGTTTGCTGCTATAAGGTTATACATTTAGTAGCGTCTGATAATTTATTTAGCTTGTATAAAAACAAGCAACTCTTCAGATTCCTTTCTCTCTCAATCTCCTTTTATGGATAGAGGCTCAGTCATTTAGAATAGTTTATGAAATTTATTAACAGAGTTCACAAAGAGAACACACAAAATTCTGACTCTTTAACTGGACATGTCTTAATTTCCCCTTGCTTTATGTGACCTCAGTGTTTTTTTCCTGAAAAAAAAATTAGGTTTCGCAGTCAATAGCTCTCTCCAAGGAATGTTTCAGTATGTGTAATTTAATTTGATTCCATTTGGTTATAGTATCTATTTAATCTGGAATTTGTGGGTAAATTGGAGAACGAACTAAGTTTATCCACATCAATCAAATTTATCAGTCAAAGCTAGTTGAAGGGTTTGAGTGTTCTTCACAGTGAAGAACTAAGTAAGATTTATTAGGTAGCTGAGTGTCTTTTAAAATCTAATTTACCTATCAGTAAAGTTCTGTTTTGTCATGTGTTCTTTCTTAAATGAAATGGCATAATTGAAGTGCTTTGGTTTCATTTTCTCTGTCCCACACCACAAGTTTTAAGTGGAGTGGTGGACAATGATTGTGCAGAAATTTTCTGAACAGTGAGATCCTGCCCATCTACACTGTTGTTCTGCTGTTCCTGCTGCCATTCTGTCCAATAATAAGTTTATATGAGGAATTAGTTTATGCATATCAAAGTTATATTCTTGTTGTCATGTCCCTGTCTAAAACTTGACGAAAGATAAATGCTCATTCAGACTTGTTTCTTAAATAGTATTTTTAAAGAATTGTTGCATTGTATTTCTGAAGGTTGATACATGATTCAGAAGCATTTGATTCTCACCCTCAGACCCCAGTGATTGATATATGTCATATGAAAGCCCACCTGTTAGTGTCATGTGTGAAATAAGTGGGATTTTGACCATATTCCTAGCTCTTATACAGTAGCTAATTCTTAAATGTAAAAGCATTTTTGTGTTTTCTTCAACTAGAAATTGTGGAAATGGAGATACAGAGAGGTGTGAAAGTAATTATCCTAGGATTACATAGCTTGTTCATTGCAGTGACAAGAAGTGTCTGCAGGTCTTCAGACTCCTGCTTCAATTTCTGTATTACTGCGTCACACTGAAGATGTTGCAGCTTCCATATTTTGATCAGAAAGGGGAGGATACATAAGAAGATACTTGACTTCATTGAACCCCTTTCTGATCTAGAGGTTTGCTATAAAACCAGGACAGTCTTTCCTGGAGGAGCTAGCACATTGGATATAGAGTTACTAGGACAGATTTGCTTTTCACATGAGTGGTCTCCAAGCTGGATTAAAAACTCTTTAGACACTGCCTGGTGTCATGCATATGCATAGCGAATACAGTGAATAACAGCAGAACCACAGTACGTAACTGAATTTCCATGAAAAGTTATATTTTTCTGGTTTTGTTTCTTAAATGGAGCAAGAGTAAGTAGACTTAATTGGTCGTAAGCATTTGTTTCTTAACTGCCCGAAAACAGGAGAATGAATTTAGATTCTGCTACAGTAAATGGAAATAGAGTGTTTTGCAGTTAATTACATGAAGTAGAGGTAAGATACAGTGTTTTGTGACAGCATGTTGAAAAGTTGCCAGGTTGAGCAATAGGCATTAATGACTCATTTATGATTAAACCTATACTCATACTCCTGCTCTTATATCTGAGGATTCAGATGTCTGGGAGGAGGGAGCAAAGGCTTTAAAATAACCTAAAATGGGCAGGGCCTTGGGTTTTTTTAATGGTATATTGTTTTGTTTCTAAAGGTCACACTGAATTTTTTCTTCAACTCTACTGAATGAAGAAACACTGTTGTAAAAATTGATCTTGCCCTAGGAATGGTTCTACCCACGTTGGCTATTGTTGCTGTGCCTACTTGAGTGTAGGGAATGCCACAGCATCTCATGTTGAGTGTCTCCATTTTCAGTGGAGAAAAGCCCCCAAATGGACCGCAGTTCCTGAATGGATAGTACTTAGGGACAGAGTTGGGGTTACCCAGAAACTAGTTTCAAACTTTATTTCACACAGCTCATGAACTGAATCTTATGGGAATCTTACTTATCTTTTACTCCTTTTTGAGTTGATATTCATGTAGTTACCTTTCTGTAATGGAAATTCAGTCTCTTTCTGAAAAAGCAATTGTTAGTGTTGGAGAGTCAATTCTTCAATTTTACGTCTAGTCAGACTTGCATTTCCAGTGGGCATGCTGATCTGAGGACTTACACAACTGGGAATCACAGAACGGTTGAGGTTGGAGAGGACCTCTGGAGACTGTCTGCTTCAGCCCCTCTGCTCAAGTTACCTGCAGCCAGTTGCCCAAGGACTAGAGGTAGGGAAATAATAAAGAGAAGGAAGAGAAAGAAAGAAGAAACAAAAAAAGAAAACAAATGAATTGTTTTCCTCCCAAGTTTGAGGGAAGGCCCATCTCCTACCTTTTATTTTGGTTCTTACTGGGAGCAGTCATAGCTATGTATAAATAACTGTCCTCAAATATTATCTGTTTTAATGTTGTAGCAGCTGACATCAAATAGAGGATTTTTTTTTCTTTAATAGGCTCTGGTTACAGTTTAACACGCACTGAGTATGTATCACATAAACTCATGTGAGTGAAGTTAACAGGATGTCGTCTATTGATAACAGAGATTTCCTGTCCCCTTCCCTTAGCCTTTCCCCCCACCTCTCTTTCTTTTTTTTTTCCTGTGGAGAGGTTGGGGGTGGAAGGAGATCTGACTTCACTGAGTCATGAACCACTGCATGTGTTTAATAGACACCAGCTGGATGAGAGTAGCCCTGAAAACACAGACTGGGTAAAGCTCACCTAACCATACCAAGAAATTTAGGCCTCAGTTTCAAATGACTGGAGAGGAAACCTCCCAGTGACCTTTAGTTTGGGTAATGGGACTTACCAGGAGCAAGTGACGTTGAAACAGGGAAAACTTAGTCTTGGAGAAGATACATTGAAAAAATGTTCCCTGATGATGAGCAAGTGGCTCAGGCAGCATGACTTTCATTCCGTCTTTAAGCTGTAAAAGTTGTTTTTCCCTCTAAATTCCATTTTGGAGGGAAGGTGGCAGTGAGCATAATGCAAGATTACTTGATTTTGTCTGCTAATTTATATGTGTATTTCATAGAGAAAGGTGTATGCAGTTGAGCTGTAAGGAAACGATTTGTAGATGGAAGACCAAAGCCTTATAAAAATATATGTAAATAGGTAAAAATAAATAATATAAGTTTTGGGGTTTTTTTCAGCTGTGCTGTGGGCACAGCTTGGGCCTGCTTAGTCTTAAATCAGCCCATGTCTTTCAAAATAAAGAACAGAGCAAGATCTTTGAGATACAGCAACAGGGCTTTCTCACCTCTAATTTGAATAGGAAATAAACATTCCAGCAGCCGGTGGTCTAGATTTGTCAAGAGAGCGTTGTTAATAAAATTTAGATGTATGTAAGAAAAGGTAGAGTTACGGAGAGTTTGAAGAAATCCTGTGGCATTTCATATCTGAAAATGGTAGAGCTCTGACTATGATAATACTGCCTTGAAGTCCTTCATTGTAAGTCGCTTGTCCACATTGAAGGTGAATGTGGCTCTTATTAAGCTGTACTTCAAAACTCATCAGCCGTGCAGATTTTTAAGCAGCAGGATTTAGTTATGCTTGGAAGAGCAGAATGTAAATTTGCCAGACTATAAATATAATACAGAGAGAGACTGGCATTTTAAAGCTCAGGATCTATTCTAATATGTAAGACATGCTTATTTTCTTGAAAAGCCTTTAATGAACTCAAACAAGTCTCAAGTTCACATGTACCTTTTACTGATTTAAAATAACTCAAAAGATGTTCTTGACCAGTCCTGTGTTGCCATCTTTGCTCCCAGGAGTCTAGTTTTTCACTCTGTGTTCTGAAGGGAAGTATAGAAATCCTCAGCGAGGAAAGCTGGTTAGTGAGGATCAGTTACCTGAGGAGCTGCTCTATTTATGTCAGCTGACATAAGAAGTGGTTGCAATCGACTAGATTACAAATAGTGAGATCGTAGTCTCAGTGATGAAATTTCCATTTGCAAGTTTTTTAGTAAGATGTGTATTTGTCAGTAAAATACTGAAAAGCTGGCTTTGAATGTAGGCAAGCACATCTGGATGTAAATTTCTGAGATACTTCTACTACGTGTCTTTTTGTGATACTTTTTAATATGGCAAGTATTATAACTCCTTGGGGTTTTGGTCCTCTACTGACTTTGTCTCTTTGTATTTGATACAAGGTTTGCTTAATCTCTAGCCAACATTTGGAGATATTGCCGTGATGTAAGTGTGCGCTTCTGCTATTTGTGCTTGGGCAACTGCCAGATGTGTGTCTACTTCAGGTCTCTGCATGCATACATTTTATTAACATGCCTGCTCATGGTGGAAGTCATGTGTGTGTGTGCACATATCTGTCCAATTTATTTTGCCATATCTAAAATTTTAAAGCAAATGAATAAACTTCTCTCTGGACAAGTAATTTATATGTGGAGAGAACTAAGTGTTTTCCAAAGGAGAATGTATAATTTTAAATCAGGTTCATCTTTAGATACTTGGTTTTGGTAGTTGTAAAAACAAATACAGTGCTTCCAGACCACCTTGAAAGTTGCTGCGAGTCAACGTGTGCAGCCTTTCTAAGTCTACATAGGAATAATGCAGCTTAGTTTGTTTTCTGTTAAAATAAAAAAAAACACAACAAAACCAATCCATAGAACATTAGCATTTGAAGATAAATAGTTAAAATCTCAAATGTAAATGTTCTGTTTATTTTGTTTTATTTACATAAAGTATAAGTGTTGAATGACATTGTATAACTTCTGCCAATGAAAAACTCTATTATTTTGAGTAATCATGGCTCTCAATCTGCAGCTGCTATTGAATTCACTTTTATATTCTAATCTTTAAAAATGTATGCATCTGTGTTCTTTCTTATCATACTATTATATTTTCTTTTTTTTGGACTGTGTTATGTCTATGGCATTCAAAGTAAGCTGCTCTGCATGGTGAAATAATTTTTAAGGCCCTATGATGAAACATAACTCCTCTAGCAATAGCACGCAGTTCTAGTTTCACGCTTTTTAAACTTGGAGACTTCAGTATATTAACATATCTGAATGACTCTGAAACTTTCAGTGGTTCCTTTAATACAGCTATCTCTTTCTTGAAAATTTCTTGTGGTTCAGTAAGTAGAGGATTTTATTGCCACTGCACCTCCCAGAACACCTTGCTTTTTTAAATCAGTAGCTCCTTCACTGAATTTGTTTGCTGTCTGAGCTATGATAGTAATAGTCATGAGCATTTGTAGAGCAGCCTTCTGAAAGGGCTTTCCACATAGGCCACAGGAAGCGGACCAGTCTTGTAAGCAGGCTATGAGGGAAACCATGCCTTAGAACATCAGGTAAATTAAAACAGTGAGGAGTGATCTGCATCTGACAGCACCATCCCCACTCTCTCTGGAGCAAGAGGCTGTGGGAGCAGAGGTCCTGCCACCGAAGAGTTTGTGCAGCACCCACAGCTGCGGGAAGATTGTGCGTGTGACTCCCTGAGGGAGTTTTGCCTGTCATCCTAGCATCCTCCGCAGCATCTTCTCCATAAGTGTTTACCTTAAATGCATACTTATTCCATTTTTACTGTTTATTATACTTTGATGGGAAACGGTTAGCCTAGAACGTTAATGGCAATGAAAGACAGTCAGTTTATAGAAATCTGTAACAGCTACACCCTTCAGCCTAGAGAGAAGGCCAGCTTTCATGAAACTGGGAAGTCTGCTTTGTAGACTCCAAAGTTATGCCAAACAGCAGTACAGAGCAAGTCAGTTCAACAACTTATGCCGTCAGAAAGGTCATACAGCTCAAAGAATGACTGTCCTCCCGTTTCTGCTGAAAATAGTAGGCAGGTTTGTACTTCGCTGTAACAGCTGTTCATCTCTATGTATAGAGCCAGTAAAAAGAAATATTTGTCATGGTCTGCTTCCTCCCTGTGAGATGTTTGGATGAATTCTGCTAGCACAGCAGTCTGAACTAAATTTCAAATACTGTTGATTAAATCTTGCCTTGACAGGGGCAGCCCTTTATTGAGCTGTTACTGAGTATGTGCTGAGCAGGAGCCCCTCCACGGTTCCAAGCTTTCCCTCCCCCAGCAGACATGCAAGACAACAGTCAATGAAGTGCAGTGTGCGGCAGGGTATTCAGGGTGCTACTGCATTACAGAAGGCTTGCACAGGGAGGAATTTTGTAGGTTTCGAACTATTTTTAAAGAGAGGTTTATGCTTAAATCAGTACAACATCTCTGTAAGACTTTTACCTGAATTTTTACCCTTCCCAACTGTAGTATAAAACTTTGTAAGCTGTGAAAGTCTAACCTTTCACTTCTAGAACAGCTATCTCTGCCTGCAAAACTGATTTCTTTTTGTTTGTGTCTATAAGGAAGTGTTACTGGAATTCTGAGTGCATCCTGAATATGGTCCAGTCAGCATCTTTGTGTCCTTGCCTAACATATTGTTCTAGGCATTAAACACACAAATAACCAGTTGAGTCTTTATATATACAGTCAGTCACTTCCAAAAGGGATGCTACTGGTATGCTTTTAAAGTTAAAGATGTGCTTTGTGAAGTCTAGTGTTAAAAGCAAGTGAGAATTTTTGGAAATTGAGATACCCATTATATGACACATCCTGGTAAAGGCTGAGCTATTAATTTAATTGAGAGTACTCAGTTTATATTAGTAAATGACAATCAAAGTGAACTGAGGCTTTTTGGTGTAATCAAGTTTCCATACATAAACATTGGTTAAAAGTTGCTAAAAGTAGAGTTGTGCTCTTACTTTGGTCTGGTATGCTCCTGTGCTCTTCCCTTGCTCTCAGATTTTTAAGATAAATGAATATGTATATTTTGAGACTTCCACCAGTTGTTTCTCACAGTAACCTGGAATCTTTACACAATCACCTAAAATACTATGAGATATTTGTGCCTTGTAAAATTAAGGATAAACTTCTTGGTATTGCATCAGTTTTGTTCATAGATTACTGTCAGAGTGCGATACTAATAATCATGCATTTATTCATAGAATTAATGAGTCATATTCTTACGAAATTAATATTTGTGTTGAATCATATGTAAAATAAAAAAAGGATCGCAGAATTGTAGAATTACATAATGGGTGAGGTTCAAAGGGACCTCTGGAGGTTATGTGGTCCAACCCTCCTGCTCAAGCAGGGCCACCTACTTGCCCAGGTCTATGTCCAGACAGCTTTTGAGTATCTCCAAGGATGGAGACTCTACCACCTCTCTGGGCAACCTGTGCCCGTGTTCGGTCACCCTCTGAGGAAAGAAGTGTTTCCTGATGTTCAGAGGGAACCTTCTGTGTTTCAGTCTGTGCCCGTTTTTATTCAGAGCAATCACGTGAGGATAGCTGCTAGTAAGGATATTGAAAGAGTAACAATAAAAATAAGTGGCTGTCAATTTGGTTTGTGTGATTGAGACATGTCTAGGTTTCCGCATCAGCATCAGTTCAGTCAAGAGTTTGGTAGTCATGAACAACTTTCTGAATGCCAGATCATTTTCAGAGGCAGTTCTTTCTGTGTCCTGAATGAGTAGGAATTTCTGTTCAGTCTGATCTGCTATGCTGGACCCTGTAAAGTTGAAACAGCTTTCGTTTGTCTTAATTTTAGGTTAGTGACTTCAGAAGTGGTTGAGAAATGGTATCTCTTCTTGAGCCTGCTTTAATTTGGGGCGAGTTTTCATTTTTTGATGTAGGCATGTTAGAGTGCGTAAAAAGACCTCATCTTGTACAAAGCCTCTTTCAAAAGCTTAAGAAGTAGAGTACTGTTGTAGCCTAAAAAGAACTGGGGAGGTGCTTCTGGGAGCATATTTAATGTTCATCTTGCAATAGAAATAGTGGAATTGGTTATAGAGCTCTGAGGTATGGTCCAAAGAATAGCTTTGTCTCATGAATTCTTAGCCAAATGGCAGGAAACCTGAATATCAGTGTCTGTCTGTTGGTTGGTTTGTTTTTTTTTTTGGAGATCTCTCGGGAGTACCAGATAAGAAAGTGTGAGAAACAAAAGGTGCTCCAGCCACTCTTAAGATGCATTTCTTTACTACAGTCATCTAAAGCATAAGGATTTGTACAGTATGTTCTGAAATTCAATTGTTGTGTTGCCTGAGTGCAGGACTGGGTCTTCACCTCTGACGACTGACTGCAGGAGGATGTAGTGTTGATTTTATGATAGCTGCCTTTGCTGTTAGTCTGCATGATAACGGCACTTTCAGTGTAGCCACTGACAGACATCTTTGCTGCTGTTTGTGCCGCTGATTGCTGAGGGATGTCCTCCTTTACTTGTCTCCTGTTTCAGGCAGTGCCTTGAAATTGTTTTTTTCCAACTGACTTTTCTCGGATTTTTGTTTCTGGAAGGGAAACTGCAAGCTGCCTAGAGAGTTAAATTTTTATGGCTGTTTGATACTATTCTCCGTGTTTATACAGTCACAGACAACTGTTACAAATTATTTCTACTGGTGTTACTAGGAGCTTTATCCTGAAGTATTCCATCTTTTTAACATCAAAGGGGGGGGGATCAATGTGGGAAATTAATATAAAATACTGTGCCTAAATATGGAGAAGGAAAACTTTTTTCTGATATTGCTAACAAATGCGGTACATGCAGAGAGAAAATGCTGTTACAGTTACAGAGAAGTGTAGCTTCTCACATGTATCATGCCTATTCTTTAATAGCTTCCTGGCTATCTTCTAAGAAATGTATTTAAAGTATGTTTGTGTAGGAGGTTCTATTTTTGTATGATCTGGGTTTTAATTGGCTACGCAAGGAAAACTTCAGTGTTCCGCTTCTGTGTCTGCTTACTGGTCACAAAACAAATGAGTTTATACTTTTAGAGAAGAAACTAAAAAATTAATAATTCATGAAAATAGTTACAAAGAGGAAGAAAAGATTTTTTTTATTTGGATTAAAAGAAAAATCAGTCTAGATAACTACTAAAAATTGGAGAGAATAGCTTAAAAGAACCCCAAAGAATAGAGTGTCTTGAATAAAAAACCAAATAACTTTCACCTTTCTACCAGGTTAAGTCTGAAACGGCCTATATTGTAGTAATCATCATCATAATGAACAAAAAGATTAGGCATCTTTGATAGGTAGCCTTTGCTTTCTCCATTTTCTGACTTGCAAAAATTTTTAACTACTGTATTATAAGGATGAAGTTTTAAATTACTGGTAAGTGGTTATTAAAATCCCGATTAAAATCCTTTGATATTTTATCATTTCTCAAAAAATTAATTGTAGCCAAAAGTGAGATGAAGCTGACATCATTCTATGTCTAAAGATGTAATTTGGAGTGAAAACCTAAGCCCAAGGTACGAAAATGTTAAACACTATATCAGAAGTAGAAAAAAGGCAAGTTATTTGTGGGAAAGAAAGTTACACTATTAAAGTAACCGTGTGAAGTACTCCAGAGATGTCATAATGATCTTAACATATTGTGAAATAACCTAACTGTTACAAAAATAGTTTTGGATTTGTCAGACTTTCCACGTCATGGCAAAAGATCCTGCTTTAACATTTCTGTGACCAACTTGCATTAGTGATTACTCTGTAAGAGATTCAGTTCAGATCCAACAAACATACATGCTATGTTCCATGTAGTGGAAAGTTCCTTTTTTCTCATATATATCTCCAGGATAAACACGTGGTGTGACTTTACAGCAAATATGGTAGATTTTTGGTGACATTCCTTACACTTCAAGAGTGCATGAATTGAACCAAAATATTTTGGGGAAATGTATTCAATGGATGATAATATTACATACTATGTAATATATTTCCTTCAAATGAGGGAAGGCAAAGGTATTTTTGACTCTAATTCCTGCTTGTTTTAGTATTAAATTAAACATCTAAGCCAGTGTTCATCAGCAAGTTGCATTTGAAGTGTACAATTGCAAAGGAAATAAATTGATTGCTGATAGGAGCTACTATCTGAAAAGGGTGGGCTAACTGAAAATCTTTGCTTTGATTGGTATTTCCTTATTACTTTAACAAATGTTTGTCAGGGTTTTCTTGAATGTTTATGTATTGATCAAATTTAATCAATCTGTAATAGTTTTCAATGCAAATAAATACATAATTATTTTATACTTTGGATGCTGGTAGTTTTCACTGGCTTATTGCTAAGCATTGAAGTAGAAGGTTTTCTTGGGTTTCTGTTGATAGATTATTATCTCTAGGAACTGTGACCAGTAGCCTGATGTTTTTACTGTCAAAAATCTTACTAAAGCAAGTATTAGGATTAATGCATAGTACAATATTTTGAGTGAGGACAGTTTTGTGACTTTCATTGTTATTTAATGCCTCAAAACTAGCAAATAAATAGTTTTTAAAAATCTGCATCAACCAAAGGGTGGTGAATTTTCTGACACTCAGAATATTGCTGTACCGTGGTTGTACATTGCTGTGTACATAGTTGTACAGTTGAAAACCAATTTTATAATCAATCTGTCTTCCTTCAGTCTCCTGCTTGTAGTTTTAATTTGGAAGGAAAAAAACCTTATTATTTCAGGCACAAACTTTACAAAGTACTCTTAGGAGTCCCCTTGTCCTGAAAAGCTTCCTTCTTAATTGAAGTAAGAAGTCTTTAATTTTCTCGGTCAAACTTTGGCTAAATAGTTAGAAAAATCTCAAAAGAAGCACTTACACAGGTAGGAAGCTTTCAAACACTAATAAAAACTTTAGTGCTCTAGGTAAAAATTAGTTCTCTGCTTATGGTGTGATTTTAAAATATTTGAGGTGTGGTTGGTTTGTGAAACAGATACAGGCAAGGTACAAGTTCAGCCATGTCAAAATATCATTGCTATAAAGTAGCGATACTAGAAATAAATGAAGCATTTTCAATAGCGAGTATAAACCGGTCATGACTCTGTTGACTTCTTAACAATTTTCTCTTCTGCCTCTCCTCTCCTCGCTACTCCCACCTCCTACTGTAGTCATAAATGTACATCAACCATGAGCTGATGCTATGTTATGTCTCATCAAAAAGAGTGAAGTTCCAGTGTTTGGTACTACTACAGTAGCTTTAATCTTTGTTTAAGCAAGTAGCAGTAGTCCTTTGGTAGCTTTGCTTGAGCCACAGAAATGAGTTAATTAACTGAATTTGGATTAATTATTTCACAGATTTAATGAGATAAGTAGGCTGTGGAATTATATACTCTGTACAGTCTCTCATATTTAATTTCTCATCTAATTTGGCTAAAATGGGAGCAAGGATCTTCAAGTTGAAGTGTTTTGCATAGAAAAAAAAAAAAATCAAACACCAACATAGAAATTCTTAAAGTAGTTTTAACCATTTAATCTTTCCTCGAAAGACAACTGTATTTGTAGAGACAGTATGTTACTAGGATTTTATAAGGTCTTAGTATTTCTAAACAGTCATTAGGACAACTAATATTGGTATTTGTAAATATGTATTTGTACTTAATTAATAGTAAACGAAAAGAAAAACATGTTTGGAAATTGCTTAGGCACAAATCACTAAAGCTCAGATGTTCTGGGTGAGAACTGTGAGCTCTGGATGTGAAGCAATGGTGGTCTAATTCAGAAGGTCACTTTTGATACTATGCTAATATTTAGGCAACAGAAATGCAATATTGTCTATAAATGTGAAGTTTTACTAAAATCTAATGTAGTGGAACTTTTATGGAAGTTCACTGCTATAAAGCTTTTCATAGGCACTCTTAAACTTGGGATATAGCTAAATGTTCCTGTTGTTTTTTTCAAGTGAACCATCATCCTCAGGGCTCTGAAGGGCTATTTTTAAAAATTGATATGCTTTGTACAGAGTTATATTTGCTTACAGAATGTATAGTGCACTGTTTCTGATCATGTGCTGTCCACTTTTTCACAATATAGCTATTAATCAGTATTTTGAAAGCAAAACTAAGCGGTGTTCATTTGTGCATCGAGGGAGATTTTGCTATTGTGTGATTGAAGTTGTGGGCATTTCTGACAGTGTAGTCTGACTTCTTGGTCGTTGCACTGGAATGAAGAAATGAATTTAGGGCAACGATTTGAGCTGATAGAAAAGATACTAACCAGTTTACACAGCAGAGGCACAGAGAGGAAAAAAAAAGATTCAGGGAAATTTTACTCTCCAGAGTGTGGAGAGTCTGGAAAGTAATCAATAACAATAAAATAATTTAAAATGTTACTGAAAAAAAATTCAAAATATTGACTCAGAGGCAGAGAATGTCTCCTTCTGAAAGTGTATGAACAGATAGGACTTTAATTAAACTGATAACTGTTGTATCTTGTATGTGTAACTTTTCTCAGTGCCCTTCCTGGTGTGTATCATCTCCTCATCTGTTTGTCCAGCCTATTCTATCAGATTGTGTAATCCTTCCTCATGCCGGTGAGCCTTCATTCCCGAGGGGTCTATAAAATTGTTCCGCCGTTAACTGCTTCATGGTTGCAAAATATAGTCCTTAATTTGTCACTTATATATACTTTCCCTGCTTTTCTCTTTCCCCTCACTTGGTGACTGTCAAGCTGCCCAGCAGGGAAGCGAAAAATAACCATGTAACTTATGTGGCTTTTTAATTAATTGGCTCTGATTCTGCTAGTTTGCACTTCAGTAAAGTGGAAGGATAATTATCCCTTTGAAAGGGAGCTCTATGATGTTTTGATTGAACTTTTTTTTATATATGGTTGTGAATCATTATCATTGAATGAGAAATAATCTGTCAGAGCATTTGCAAATATAGTCAGTAGCCCCTTACTCAGGAGAGACTGTGCACTGATACAGCAGACCTGTTTTAGTGGTTATTTTTCCCTAATGTAACTGTAGCAGACAGAAAAGAGGAGTTTGGGTATCTTGTGGTCTGTCATCCCCTTCATTTAGTTTTACAGTGGTACCCGTTGAGGAGGACAGAGTGGGGTCTGGGCCTTATTTTCACAGCATCTATAGAGAAAGTGGGTAGAGTGGAGAGCAGAAAAGCTTCAGAGCAGACTTCATAACGGTCCTGACTTGAATAGGTGGGTTTCCTTGCCTTCGGATTTCGTTACTACTTTCTGTATGAACTCAAGCCAAGCCACAAGACCGTGCTTGGGCTCTCTGCCCATTTCAGGCTTTAGCTTAATAATGTTAAATTTAAAGAAAATTTTGTAGATGCCAAACAGATTGTGCTTTATAAGTAGAATGAGAAAATGAAAATATATGAAACATGTTTTAAATACATGAAATCAGAAGTTAACATTTTATCTGAAATGACAAGTAAAGCTATCAAAAACAGGCTCAGCTGTTATTGAAGAAGCTGTTTAAGCAAATAGATGGGGAAGGATCTAAGTTACGTGAGTGATATGCTGTGTCAGACCAAGTGTAGTTATTTCATCTACTGAAGGGTCTTTGGCAAATGTGTGAGCGCGTACTTCTGCTGCAGCAAAAATAATTTACATGAAGTTATGGACTGGGAGGTGGGGGAAAAGCTGTTACACAAAGTATCATAACTTCTTCACCTTTTATTATGCAAATAGCAGTGGCATGGTCTGTCACAAGCAGCAGGGCAGATGTCTTTTTCTTTCCTAGCTGATGCTTTCTAATGGGTAGAGAAAGGGCCCGTAACCCAGGTTATCAGCCTCTTGGACCACTTTGGGTAAACTTGCTGGGTCTTCCTGTTGCTCAGTTTCCTGTTTATAAGATAAGGATCCTGTCAGGGCCGCATTTATGAATTCTACAGAGGATACTGACAGAAAGAACTAGCTCTTCTTAGTGTGACTTTTCATTTGTTGAGTGTGACTATGGTATAGATACCCATGGAACATAGCATGCATCATGCTATTTCATTTTACATAGAGAATGAGATTTCCATTTGCTTTATTTGCAGTACATAATTTACAAATATTGATATGTTGGTTTTTAATGCAGCTAAATGAGATGCATCTTTCCAGGGTTAGATGGAACTTAAAGGGCCTTCATGAGCTTGCCTGTACAGATCACATACAGTAGTACTTAACTACTTTGGTTTTATTATAGGAACAAGGACCTACAAAATACATATTTCTGAAGGCGTTCCATCTCCTACAGAAAACTGAAAATGCATTTGGAATTGTTTATCAGCTCTGGAGGTGAAATGTCTGCTTATTAGAGTAAACCTGGGTAGAACTGCCTTCTATATCATATGGTATTGGATAACCTCTTACTGCTTTGGCAAAATGATTCTGTTCCTGATGATGATGGTTTCATTCCTGTTCAGGAGTGAAAGAGTCTTTTAGACTTTTGCTCGTTGTAAGTGAAGGGAGTGGGGTGTTGAACCTTCTCGTTTTGCTGGTTTGGTTTTGTTTCCAGACAGGAAGGGAAGACAGTGGAAAATGATATTTGTGTGGGGACTTTTTATTTTCAGTACCTCTGTTTCAGTGGTGAGATAAAGCTTCCAAGCAGTTTTCCATTTACTGTGTGTGGTTTTATTTTTTTAATTGTTAAACTTTATACTCAGTTGAAGAATTGCATCCCATCCAAAATTCTGTAACCATCAGATTTTCAGTTTGATTAGTGTTCTTAGTCACTTTGTCTCTGCTCTTTATGAAAAGTAAAAACAATAATTAAAGACACCACCACTCTCAACACATTCACTACTTAGTGAAGGTGAACTCTGGAACTTCCCTGTTTGCTGCATAACTACTTAGTCATTTGTGTAAGACAAGTGCTAACTCCTTCCTTACTCAGTGTAAATGGCCCACCTTAAGATGCACAATGATACATATGTACATACACGGTGTTAGAGGAGCTCCAGTATTGATTTATGTAAGTTGAAAAGACAGCTAGGTATTCTTTGCTTCAATTTTAGTGATCCGGAGACATGCAAAAAAAGTTACAGTTTTACACTATACTTGATCATTACAAAAGTGAATTATAAGCAAATACTATGGTGTTAGTGCAAGAGTCTGTGGGAAGACAGGAAAATAACCAAGACCTTTTTTCAATCAGAATGTAAGCAGAAAGGTATTTGCTTGCTATGACTTGCTAACTCTCCAAAAACTTTTAAAGCACAATATTGCTTTTGGCACCTAAGAACTTTCTATACAGATCTATACATCATATGGCTTTGGACTGGCCAATTAGCCCTTGCAAGACTTTCTTCTCCATTACTTCAAGTAGCTATTTACATATGTCCAAAGTGGTTTCTGCCTGCTATTTTCACTTGCCACTTTAACTTGGCGGAGTTTCACATGCACTGGATGCAAAGCAATTAAGTCCTAGACATCTGACTTTTCTCAGCTGTAAGATAATTCATTCAATTTTTTTTCACAAAAAAAGAAAAAATACACGACTGTCTGCATTTCAACAACCTCTGTGAGGCAAGAGGACATCCATGATTTTAAATAGAGAGGAAAAAGCCATACCAAATATAGAATTTTTACATGAAAATCTCTCGTGTATGAAAAACTAAAAGGCCTTTAAAAGGAAAGAACTTGCGTAAACCAGCAACGATTAGAACGGCTCCAACTAAGCATATATCAAAATTTATCAACAGGTACCTCTGTTTTGAGAGGTTTTGCAACTTGGTAGTAAAATTTCAGGGGAAAACAATTTGTTCGTATTTTAGCTGAAAAAAGTGTAAAAGGCAAAACAATGTGGTGTTCTAATATTGAAAAAAGAAAAACCCCAACACCAAGCACCCAAAAGAACACTCCCCTACTTCCTCGCCCCCCTCCCCCCAACAAGAAAAAAACCTAAACAACAACAAAACAACCAACCAAAAATCCCAACCAACCACCCCAAACTTTTATTCCTGGTAAGATCTGCGGTTGGCCTTATTCCCTAACTTCTCCTGAAATTCTTCTGTTGGAAGTTTAGGTCAGGAGGAGGAGAAGAAAAGTCATGATTTGGCTAGAGAAATGAAGTCCTTGCTCTGCCTCCCCCACCCCTTTGCTGAATCCCCTGTTTGAGCTGGCTATGGGAGGGACAGCACTGGTGAAGGGGACTCTCAGCACATACAAGGGTAAGGAGTGGTGCACGTGAGGAGGAACATTGAGAAGCAACCCATTTAGCATCAGCTTGGACTTCAGAGGAGCTGAATTATGAAGCTGCACCTCAAAGTACATAATTACATTAAATGATTTCCAGTATGGCATATGCAAAAAGAAAGCTATAGGTAGATTTTAACATTCTGTTTTGAAACATTAATTATACCACCTGATAAATCATGCCTGGAAATACCATTATGTAGAGTTTTGATGCATTTTTCTGGGTGGATTTGTGAAGTTTCTCCTTGCAGAAAACTGTCTAGCAATTGTATGCTTACTTTTCATGAAGGGTATGTTGTTTCCTGCCAGCTCAAATTCTGACCCTGTTGAAATGAAATTGCTAGGCATTCACTGGGGTGACTAGTTTTCAGTATGGAATCTGCTGTTGATTTTAAAATAGGAAAATTTGGAAAAGGATGTTCACAAGTAAGGAAATTCAACACAACTCTCACTTTTGGGAAGTTCTTTGGTTTTGTGACTCCAAGAACAGATTTTTTTTTTTCCCCCCTAGAAGTTTCATTGAAGCAGAAATCTGATCTTATTGATGTGAAAGAGTCCAGTTAAACAAAGTTAAAAAAAATTCCACAATTTAAAATAGGAAGAGGATCATCTGGGTTTTTTTTTTTTTTTGAGTTTTCTACCAAATGGTCTCAACAAATGTTGGATAGCAGAAGAATAAACAATTAACAATTCTTTATCAGGTTGCTTTAATCCTACAGGTAATCTTAGAGTATGTAGCATTGTTCATTAATATTTGGTTTATCTTTTTTTTTTTTAATGTTAGGTTCAACTGTAAACAAAATACACAACTTTGTAAGTATAGGCAGAGAAGAAATTATTTGCTGCAAACTCTCATGGTTTTATATCTGACTGCATATTACCACCTTTCCTGTAAAAACAATGGCAGTGCTGGAAATTCAAGCAGGCTTCATGAAGCTTGACATTTCTCCCTTTTTAGGCTAGGAACTCGTCTGTCTTGGTTTAGAGCAAAATTTAATGCCATACAAATCCTAGAATATCTCAACTTTTATCAAAACCTGATGTTTTCTTTCTGTTTTTGATATTCTCATGCATAACATTTGATTACTTTAGATAAAAACTACAGATGTAATTGTATTTATAGTTCTGTGTATTTGTGTCATAGTTACATTCTGAGATAGTGCAGTGTTTTCAACAGATGCTGAAATGGCTTTGTGCTTTTGAGAGTGAATATTCAGGTTTTTACACTGTAAAGTTTCTAGTACATTTTTATTAGAAAAGGTGCATGCCAAACCATTTCTTGCCCTCTATTTAAATACACAACCTGTTCTTCTCTTGCTCTTTTTTTTTTCTTGCTGCTTTCAGTTGCTGGCATTTACAACCGAAATATTTTCAACAGATCATTATAGAAGTTTGGGTTGAATCACCACTGAGCTTTTTTTATAGGTTAGCTCAGATAACTTTAGGCTTCCTTTTTAATTGATTGGGCACTTAGACATTTGCTGAGGTTCACTGTTGTCCAGGAGCCCTAATTATGTTCCTGACTTAGATCCCTGGTTACCAATTCTACCTAGATAAAATTTCCATTCTATACTTAATGGCCATTTTTGTGCGTAGGAATAAAATGGGCCACTGTATGACCCTTGGAGGAAATGATGTGGTATGACATGTGTCTAGAAGAACATATCTCTCTCTCAAGACAAGAAGATCCAATCCATATGGCCTGGGAGGGACAATCCTTCATGGGACTGTCACCCGTACAGTCCTGAGGTGCTGGGTGGCAGAACTATGACTGGCCTGGGACAGGGTCACACCAAGGCAACTGTGGCCAGGGAAACAGTAGGGTCCGCAGATAGGACCACTCATGCCCTGACCCTGTTTTGTTACCTGATATCTATAGCCAGTGTGGCCAGAGCTGTGCATCTTTGCCTTCTTCACTTTTTCCTAAAATCAAGGAAATAAATGATAGCTATGTATACTCTCTGTGATATAGCATAAATTCTGTTAAAGGGTTCATTTTAACATCGTGTTATAGACAGAGGGTCATTAACTCCTTAGTTAAGTAATTTACATAATAAATCTCTCGTGGAAGAAGGAGCAAAGGCTCTTTGTGCCAGCTTTACGGCACTGCTGGAGCAATTCCCGGGCTGTGACCCCACTGGTGGGCTGTGACGGTGGTGGTAGAGGAACCTCTGCCTGGTCCTGCCTTCTCTTTGAGGCACTTTGGTAGCACAAACTGGGCAAATGACTTGTGGCTTGTGCAAGGGAAGGCTTTTCATTCTTGAGGGGGCAAAATATGTAATCTGACACAAGGTATGTAAATATGTTAACTGGTGTCTGATTGTAACAAATCATGCACCTAAGAAGTCTTAATTGCAACTGAGAACATGAAAGGGAAGCCTGGGGCTGGGGGCAACACTCAAAAGAGAATTTTTGGCCCTAGAGTCTGAAAAAACTTGTGTCCAGTTCAGTTTTTTTACAGCATTGAAGAGGAAGTGGCCTTCTGCTGTGTTCTTCAGCTGCTTCAGCTAACTGCCAATTACAAATACGTAGAGGTTGTGTATAATATATATATATATATATACACACAGTCCCACTGATATATATATATGTGTGTGTGTGTGTGTGCACGTGCGCGTGTGTCTCAATACCCTCTGATACCAAAAGACATACAGGAAAGAACTAGTTTATTGGCTATCTACATAGCTGATACTTGCCTTACTCCTCCTCGTAGCTGAAAAATATATATCCAGTCAAGTGAATAAATGTTAAAATGAATGCAAGTAATCTAAAGAAAATACTAAAGGGCAGAGGTGAATGTGGAAGGCTAGGAAGATCATATAAAGTTAGAAACAGGAGAAAATTTTCCTTTTTTATATAATGTGCTAATGTGACATTTACCACACAATTTACCACGTAGAAACAGCATGCCATCTTTATGACATGGGTTGCAGATAAATCCTACTATATATTGCATATATTCTTGGTATTATGATTTGTATGAATTTGGTAATAAAAGGATTCCCTCCTCCTGTGTAGTGAAGGATAACCAACATCAGTCTTTTCTTCTCGGTTGAAGAGATTTTTTGCCAAGCTGCAGAGTCTCCAGTGGGTGACTGACAGTGCAGAAGAGGCAGTAAGTGCCCCCAAGGGTAACTCAAAACAAACACAGTGGTTCTGATGAAGTTTCAGGAAGCCATATCCCTCCCCTTGAGCTGAAACTTTTTCAGACTTGAAGAGAACTGATCCCAGGAAACCTGTATGAACAGGGAAGGATTAGTTGAGGAATGCTGGAATTGAGGAAAAGAAATACTTTATTCATAATATAATAAATAATGCAAATTAAATCATNATTGAGGAAAAGAAATACTTTATTGTTGGAAGGGATGGCATAGAGACTGATGAGATCCCCAGATCATTCTCTAGCTGCCCATTCTGGAGGATCTTGCAAGAATCCACTGAATCTGTGCTGTTGGCTTTTGTTGTGATTAGCAGTCCTATGCCATATGTATGAAGATACCCATCTAGAATCAAAATTTTTGACTTTCCTGTCACTATCTTTAGAGGGACCTTGTTACTCTTTCTGTTGATTGTAATGGAAGCTAATCATTAGAAAAGTCAGTAGTTAAGGATAAGTAATTAAGATAACAATTTATTACTTGTTGTCAGAAGACATATAATAAGCTGTGGAATGATACTTGTGACCTCTTTATTTTTAATCCCTGCTGTGTAAGAGATACATTGGGGCAAGATTTCAGCAAGCAATGCTGGGTGCTGCAGACTGTAACCATTTGGGAAAAGGGGATTTCTTGTCTTTGTTTGAATCTAGATATATGGCTTTGCTGTTGAGAAAGATGTTAGGGGGTGCTAATGAAACCGATGGAAAATTGATGTGAGATCATTGCTTAAATTGATGTGAGATCATTGCTTGACATAAAGCTCTAGCAGGGATAGGGTACCTGCAAGAAGTTCTTTGTTAGACAAAATCAGCGTTATAACTCTTGCCTGAGGTTGACTCATAATTCATCTTAGTAAAACGAGATCTCTGTTTGGATTAGGAATTCATAATATAATAACTAATGCAAATTAAATCATGGGATACAAGGCACAGTCTTTTAGCATTGAAGATGAAGCCTTTTTTCCATAATGCTTAACTTGTCAGACTCGCAGCTCTTGTGGCTCCCATTAGAATAGGAAGTGTCCCTCTGAGTTCCGCATCTGGGAATAAGTCCTTGCAGCCTAATAAATGTTGACTGATTGCATTCTGACTAGGCTTCAATGACATATATTGATGTTTGTAAGGTGTTATTACAGCAAGTCATACAGTGGTTTATCTTCTGTGCTTTCCATTATTTTAGGGTTTTCCAGAATTTGTGGTTTGAAGGGTTCTGTGTGATTGATGTGGAGAAAGCTGGAGTATGTACTGTCAACTATAAGTCATGTTCCATAATTTTTTATAAAGGTCCGTTTCCAGTGATTTCCTTACAAATATTTGACCTGAAACTTTGCAAATCTTTTATTTTTGAGCAAAAAGAATTATATTGGTTTTGTTTTAACAGAGAAAGTTGCAGAAAGCAAAGGAAAATTTCTTTTTTATCCTAAGAATTATTTGCAGTTCTTGTAGGGTTGTGAGATAGTATTCATCAGAAGTGTTGAATGGGTGTTATAAAAAAATGACAATAATTATTGAAACAAAGCATAAATGTCTATGATTTTCTTAATTTTTTTAAATCAAGAGAAGTCTTTTTCAATAACGTTCCTAATACCTGGTGAAAAGCATAATTTTAGATCAAAGGAATTTTAGAAGGGATTACGTGCTGCTTTTAAACCCAATTTTCTTTTTTCTTAAGTCACACGTTCTTCAGTGGACCTTGCTTCATGAGTTTTCAAAAATAAGCACATAGTGAGCTAGGTGGAATTTAGGCCATCTGAATATAGCACCAGATTTATGGTGGGATGAACTTTGTTTTCAGCCAAGACTCGTTTACAGCAGAATCCACTGAGCTGCAGGAATTGGCTGTGAAATTACTTCAGTACAGCTTGAAAGTGGGTTTAAGTTTAAGTTTCCCGTGTGCAAATGGGATGGATGTTTTTATTGAATGCTTCCGGGATCTCCCCCTTCCAACTCCCCGCACACAGCCTTGATGATAAAAATAACCATTGTAAGGATTTAAGTACCCATTGTAGAAGGTTGGCTGTGGAGCGTGTGAGGAAGAGATGTGGTCATGGCATTGAACGTGTTGGCCCTGACTCACAGGGAAGCTGCACCTGTGCATGCACTTGCAGCTGTACAAAGTTGGAATTGGTGATGGTTTGCGCTTGTTGGTGCTGAATTTGCACAGATGCAAGAGTGGAAAGCTAGAACCTCACGTGAAGTCCCCCATCCTGCAGCAATATGGCCGGGACCTCCCAGCACCTGCTCGGAGGGTCACACCTGTTTCAGAGAGATCCTCTGCAATGTACATGTTCTCTGTTCTGACTAATCAAACTTTTTAGGTGGGAACTCAACTTTGTTCTGCAGGAAAAACCATCCCTCTCTTGAACACGTTTCTGTCGCTTCATTATATATGTAAATTACCACTAAGCTGAGAGTTTAGATTAGCTATGAGATTAGCTATGATTTATTTAGCGTTGCTTTTTCTTCCAAAAGGAACTGTTGTCTCTGCGGCGTTTTGTTGTCTCAATGGCATTTTGCAGTGTGTTATTAAAACATTTAAGTGAAGCGGACCAGACTGTTCAGAATTAAATACTTCAAAAAGACTTTCTTATTTCCGCAGTTGTGATTCTTTCAGTAAATATTGCAAATTGAATCTGCTGCTTAGCACAGTCCCAATTCAAAATTATTTACATTGCTCCTAACATATACTAAGGACTTGCTTTTGGAAATAGCTTTCATATTCTCCAAGAGGGTTATGTACAGCTAGTGTAAGACACTGATGAACTGCTCAGTGTTAGTGCATTGTTGCTGTTATTACTAGACTCCTTGCAGACAGACTGTAGGTAGACCAAGAAATAAAAAAAATCGAGAGTTATTTTTCATGTTACTTACATGTTTTGACTGAAATAAATTTTTCATATATAGTTAGGTCTGTCCTTGCTATTGAAATCAAAACTTACTCTGCCTTGTTAGTCGTGTATCTTCAGCTACTAGCGAATGAGCCTGTTGTGAACCATATATGCAATTAAGGTGACGAAACTTGGAGGAAAATGTGAACTATGAAGTTTTTCAGGAAGAACAGCAAACATATTTTCTACTTTTCATTTCTACCTTTTTATCCTTCTTACATTTTTCAGCTTTCAAAAAGTTTTATAGTGTCCTTGTTTACTCACCACCTTAAAAAAAAAAATTAGATTTTTAATGTCCTTTTTGATTTCTCTTTCTGATATTTTTCTCACAATACCTTCTCTAGATCTCTTTACCTTTTAACTAATATCAACTCATGGTAAAAGAAAAGTTCCTTCTGGATGACTAATCTTTTAATATTCTGGATTTAAACAATGAGTCACTATGACATACCAGCCAGCCTTTTAATCCTCAGGCCCTTTGGAGAAGTATTTGGGAATTTTATATGTTCAGGGTATTAACATGAAGTACGGTTCTTTCCCTTCCCAATTGTTTACTATGATCTGGTGAGATTTAGACTGGTATGAGAGCACGTGACTGCAGCGCGCTGGATGTTTCATGTTTTGCTTCAGTCTTTTCCATGGATGAGCGTTTTGTAAGAGAACACTCTTTGTCAGATACTATTTTATCTTCTGTACTAAAAAGGGGGCTCTCCCTTGTGGAGCTGTGGAATGTGTCTTGGTGGGTGGGAAGCAAGAAGCCCCAGGATAACTATTTGGCCTTTGTCTCCTCTGTTCCCCCTTTCCTGTCCGTCTGTCACCTTCTCTCCTTTCTCTTCTCTGGGAGCCAGATGAAAAATTTACTTTCAGCCATTAGGGAATAGGAGGAGTGAAGAAGTACTGTGGGACTTCTAGTGGAAACTGGTGTACAGGACCTTGCTTTTTTTTCTGGGAAGCTGGCCAGGGAAAAGGCAGGCTCTGCAGGGACTTGGGGCACAAAAACTTCCCTCCAGAAAACTGTCTTTTTGCTGATACCAATTGATATGATTTTAAAGCTGGCTGCACGAGCTTCTTTAGTATATACCTGTTGTAGACAGCGGTAATATTTTACATTACCAAATTTAATAATACCAAATTTATTTTGGTAAAGATTTTTTAGTCTCTTTAGCAGAATAGAGGCTTTGTAATTTGAGTGTAAGATCAAATGATGGCTACTGATCACAAGTATTTGTTATAGTAACTCAGATATGACATACAACAACAATAGTATATATGTCAGCCAGTTCATGTCAGATATCACTTATGTTGGATGAAAACTGCTAGTATGAACGGAAGTGGTTTCCAACACCAGATATGCCACACCAAGTGGATCTCTTTGTTATGGGTATTTCAAATCCTGCCAAACCTCAGCAGCCCTTCTGCCGTGGTAGCTGCTGCTCTGAGCTTCCCAGTGATGGAAGGAATGCGCTTTTATTTTTTTAATTCTCTTCCCCTTCTCTTCAGATCTAAACAGTCTTCCTATTATTCACAGTATAAAAAGGGCAATTAAATACATGGTACACTTTGGGGAATTAATGCTTCTTTCCTATCCCAAGATGACTATCTGAAAACAAGAAGTGGGAATATGTTTTTGACTGTGAAATATTTTAGCCCAGTTGTTCTTTAGAATATATGCTTTTTTTATTTAGCTACAGCATTCAAGTAATTAGAGAAATTGAAATGTTGCGTCCACAAATTAAACCAAACTAAAGATGATATATACAATTTCATATAATCTTAATATAAGTATTTTCAGGTGGTGATAATTTGACAGAACATGTAGTGCAGTGATTTTAAGATGATTCATGAAAAAAGAGCAGTTAGAAACTTACAGCTTGATTTTGTAGTATCCAGAGATTTCTGTTTGTTTGTTTAAACTTAAGATACGAATTCTGTGTCTGCTGCTTTCTCTGTTCTTACTTGCTTTGGTAGCAAGAGCTGGAATGCTTCAGTACTTGATGGAAGAATATTATTTTCTTTAGTTTTGTGTTACTGTTTCAAAGCAATTTGTTTTCAGAGGCTGGTTGATTGTTCCAGGAATCCATAATCACAGAAAGTGTTTACTTTTGCAAGTAGCAAAGTAAACGGCATTGCTAGGCAAAACTGCACAAGTGTTTAGTCTCAAGGGAATAAAAATCAGGTGTGACTCTTAAAACCGTCATGCCTTTTACATACCTTTCCTTTTACTGGAAGGAGTTTTAGTCTGTTATTTCCTGTTTTGTTGGTATTTGTGTATATTCTTTTAATAACTTGCATGGGATAAGATTTTGCAGTGAGTAAAATGTACAGGTTTTCATGTGGCCACTGAGAATTTTGATGTTTCCATTCCAGCTGTGGTGTGGTAACCTTTTTTCATCCTCTTTGGACTCTTGCCCTCTATGAGTCTCTTGATCTAATTTTAGGAACGCTGTCTTAGTTGACTCTTACTATTAAAGTTGATTATCTTGGAAGACATCTGTGATTAGGCTTTGCTATCAGCTCTCTTAATACTACTTGATTCTCCAGTGCTGGCAAGTAACCTTCTAGGATCTTGTTGCATCCATCATTTTAAAGTTCAGCATAGCACTCTGCTCATGAATGACCCTGGTACTTCTCCAGATCTCTGCCTAATGCAGTGTTGCACCGTCACCTGCCCTTTCCTCCTGCCAGACTTTGCCAGGCCACCCTCCCAGTGTGACACAGAGCCGCACTCCTGATACAGTCTGTGGTTTGGGCAACTTCAGCTATTCAACCCCAATTATGGGGGTGAAAAAGAATGGCCTCTGGCCATTTTTAGCTCAGGGACTTCCTGAGGCTGTTGTGCTTTGTCCCCTTAGTAACCTTCAGTGAAGCTGCTCTTCCTGATGTTTTTCCAGTCTCCTCGCAAGCCTGTTTAAACTTGCCTCCACAGTATCCTTAGGCAACAACTTCTGCGGATCAGGGGTTTTTTTGAACTTGCTTCCTGTCAGCTCCATTTAATGTTCTAGTTACTGTCAGTCCCCATCCGTCTTCTGTATGCCACTTGCAATTTCTAGACCTCTGTCAGATTTCCTCTGTGGTTACTTGTCCAAGGTGAAGAGTCCCAGCATATTCAGTTCCTCCTCAATTTAAAGCCATTTCATACCTTTGATAATCCTTCGTGTCTTTCAATGTATCTCTTAAATCTGGTTCTTATATATTTGGTTTGATAGGAGGTGACTGTGATTCTCTATGGTGGCGTAATTAAGTTTTGTGGTTTGTTCTCTTCCTTTGATGATAATTCATAATATTTGATTTGCTTTTTTTATTGTTGATGAGCACTGAGCTGGTATTGTCATGGAATTACCTATCAAAATCCAAAGTCTTGCTCCTGAGTGGAGATGGTCATTTCAGAGCCTGCCCTTTTATATATCAGGTCAAGATTATTTTTTCAGATACATCATTTTGCCTTCATGTATATTGAACTTCATCTGCCACTTTTGTTGTTGAGTCACTCTGCGGCTATTTGCACTTATCTCTCGGCCTTACAGCCTTTGAATAGCTGTGAAATCAGCAAACTTTGTCACTTTGCTGTTTTCCAGTGAATGTGCTGAACAGAGCAGATGCCTGTATAACTCAGCTGGAACTTCCCTGCATTTCAAGCAAAAACCCTTAATACCCTCTGCTTCCCATTTTGTGGCGTTTTTTTTGTTGTTTTTGTTTGTTTGGTTTTTGTTTACCCAGACTTACCCTCTCTAGGCGATGACTGTGCAGCATTCTTTAAAACCTTTGATTGTCTCAACATATTGAAGTGTCCACATATGAAAGTATCACCACTGGTTGAAAGCAATGGGGGATGACCCATGTTCATAAATGTAGTCATTAAAATAGAATAAACTTATTGATATTGGGAGGGGAAAGAAAATGCAGTAAGCAGGTCAGGGTATAAATTTCTTTATTGGTAGCTGTACTTTAGACCAAAAAAGAAACATGGTTTTTCACAAAGAATTTTTCAATCTTGTTCATTTGTCCTCTTCCCTTGCTTCTCATGAGAGATGAAGATTGAAGAAGCAAAATGCGTTCTTTTGATTTGTACAGACAGCTTCTGCTCTGAAACTTGACATCAGTACTTCTTGAAGGTAAAGATTGTGTCTCAGTTTTCATGAAAAATACAGCTGTCTGTCTAGCTGTATCCCTTCCTTTTTTAGCACCTGCTTTTACTTAATCCAAATTACTGATGATAATATTTCAGCCAGTTCTATTTTCTGTAGTTAGTATGAAGTCACATACCTTATTATAAAGAGGAAATCTATTAGACTTTTCCCAAGGTCTGTGCTGTATTTCTAGTTGGCGCCAGATTGTTCCTAATTGTCCTGTTGGATGTCTACTGACCTGGTCGTTATGGGCTGTAAGTAGATAGGTCATCATCATGAGACTATTCCAAGTAACAATTTGGAACCAGCTATTTCATTTTTCTTTCCTTGCTATTCTGTACAGATGAAGTTCCTCACACAACCTGGCAGCAATGTATCTGGTTTTAAAAGGTTTAGAGGGGCTGCTGATATGCGAGAGGACAGTAGGTTGATTGCTTCAGGGTATATATGAAAGTGAATAGGGTAGTTTGTATTGTTTACTGCTTTTGGACAGAGGTCGTAACTTTCTTCTTTGAATGAAAGTCACTTTACATTCTCTCAGTAAATAAACACAGTGATTATTATAAGATCCACATACAGTTTCAATACTTCATATATTTGTCTCTGTATATTTCGGTGGTATATGCATTTGTGTGACACTGCTTAGCTATGTGACACAGATTTTTGTTAACTGAATTGTGCAAGCAAGTTGCATCTCAGCACTAAGTAATGTTTAAATAATTTTCAGCGAATGATTTCAGGTGGATTTGATTAAAGTGCATCTGAGGAAATGGGAATTTTTATTATATGTTTGATAGGAATTCAATAACTTTAGCTCTAGAAATTACTTGAGAAGTGGTTTCAAGGCTGATTATTATATTTCAGTGGGTTATTTAGCTCTCACTTGGACTTTCATTTTGGTAAATATTGAGTATTTTAAACCACGTGAAAAACAGCCCACAGACAATTCTTAGAATGCTTTAATGAGAGTGGCTGCCTACATAGAGTCTTATTTCAGGGCTTAGGGTAAAAGTTCTTATGTTGACATATCTAAAGGTCTGTGAAAAAATATATTGTGAAGATCTAGGGTTGGAGAGTTCTTCTACTTATTTAATGATGATACTTTTAATAGGAAGATATATGGGATGAAGAGGCTTAGTCTTTGTAAAACAATGAACTTAGCTTTTGATGAGAGGCTCCTACCACTGCCACAGAACAAATACATAGAAGTAATGATGTACAAGAAGCTCAAAAAGTAAAATCCAAGGACTTTAGAGTAAGCTGAGTTTTAGGGCAAAATGTGCAGCTCAGCATCATCTTTTAACTGAGACTCAGAAGCAGCTCAGCCAGGAAAATTCCCTTTTGGCTCTTAGGAATGTAGGAACAGCTTGTTGGCTTGCAATCTTGTTGACTTGCCCTCAGTGGAAATCACGTGTGACCCAGCAGGTAATAAGAACCTCTTACGTGGTTATGGCACGTTTTAAAATAACCTAAAAAAATAAAAAGAGTAGTTCTACCTGATGTGTGAAAGTGAATGCTAAGGTTTTTTAAAACTTCCATTCAGATCCCTTATCTGTATCAGAAGATCTGTCTGGTAAAAATACTATTACCAAAAAGAAATTGTTCTTACAAAAAAAAAAAAAATTAAAAATTTAAAACTGAAAATGTAAGATCTCAAAAGAAGCCTGCAGTACACATTCTGGACTATTTCTGTCAAAAAAAAAAATAGCATACAGCAACCAAAAAAAGTGAAGCATAATCAGTCGTTTTCTGCTTAGATAACAGAGAGACCTGGATACGAAGAGATGCACTCAGGGTGCTGTATGGCACACCTGCTTTGTTGGTATTAGCACCTCAGAACCACTGAATTTCCTGGTGCTGCATGGCAGCAAATGAGATCAAGCATAAAGCAGAACTAAACCGAACCACTTTCCTTTGCTCATGCGAGATTGCTGTCAAGCAGACAAAGCATTTAGTCACATCGGTACCTCCTAGTGCCATCCTTGGCCTTTGGGCTACTTGCCATTGGCTGTGGCAGGGTTTGTGCCAAACTCAGCCTTGAACCCTTCCGGAGTCACTCGAGTTGCTCTAGATACAGAAGTGTCCCTTTCTGCAGGCAGCTTTGCTTGACCTGGCATGGTTGTGCTTTATCTGTGGCATGGATAGTCTCCAAACCAAGTAATCCTCACAAGAATTATGAGAGTGATGATGGTATGGGGAAATGTTGACACCTGTTGATGCTATCAGTTATACTTCTAGTAAGTGGATAGTATGAATTATAGTAGTGACTTCACTTTGTAATGAAATTCAAGATGTTTACTGTCCTAATCGGGTACTAAAAATTGACACCAACCACATCTCTGCCTTTAACAGACTGCTTATTTTGGCCAAGTGTTCTTTTGAATGTTCATTCCACTTGACGAAAGCTTTGGAAGATGGCCAAAGCATGCTAATTGCTTTTTCCTTGTTTCATATTAATTCCCTCATGTTTTTTAAAAAGTTGTACATATTTATGTATTCAGTGATTTAATTCAACTTTTCAAAACCAGGATTTACCCTTGCTCCTGGGGATTTCTCTGACAATTTCAATTTCATTTATAGATGTGGATATTTGGCTTTACACTGAAGTCAGTGTTCAGTTAATAACATTGGATTCTGGTAGACAAAGGCATCTATAGGAGGAGGATGGAGGAAGCAGAACAGTGCTCAATAACATGTTGATACTGATGAGTTGGAACCATACTGCAAAAAAGCAGATGACTTAAAAATTAGCAAATAAAACTAAATAAACCAGTGTCCAGCTCTGCTTTTTTTTATCTCTATATGTATCCAATTAGGTATGTTGAATCACGTGAACAGGTAAAATCATGGAACAGGTTGCCCAGAGAGGTGGTGGAAGCCCCATCCCTGGAAGCTTTTAAGGCCAGGTTGGATGGGGGTCTGAGCAACCTGATCTAGTTGGAGGTGTCCCTGCCCATGGCAGGGGGGTTGGAACTAAATGATCTTAATGTCTCTTCCAACCCTGACAATTCTATGATTCTGTGTGTTTTGTAAGGAAGATATAGTAGCTCAGTTAAAAGTTTCAGTAGTAAAATCAATAAATCTATTAGCCTTTGTTTATGTTGCTGCTCATAATGTCATAGTATTGACTATCCTTTACAAAGTATTTATACTTGTAAATATTCAGATCCGTTTTATTAAAACTTCTTTCCAAGAGTAACATTCTCTAGAGGTATTTTTTGGTTACATCTGTCCTTTTGCGTAAGTAAATAGAGATAATAACTATTTATGGGGAAAATTATGACATCTTTAGCTTGTCAACACACCTTTTTTCCTTTCTGACAACTGACATGCTGCTTTATGCAGACTGGATTTCCTTTGTTACTTCAATTCCTGGTAACACTCTTTGTGTTTTCATTTCATGGATGTATTTGTTACCACTTAATACCTGAGTACTAGTGAGAAAAGAGATTAAATTACTTTAGGAGTACCTTGAGATATTAGTCTGTGCTGCTTAACTGCCTTTTGGACAGAACTGGATGTAATGAAATTTTCAAGATGTGGGCTGTAAAGCCCAGCTGACGAGAGCTATTAATGATTGCTGCTATATGGAGTGTTTGTTTAGTGAAAAACAAATATGATCCTTGGAGAGAGCTTTGGTTAAGAGATGTTGGTAGGAGCAATGGCATGCCGGTTCATAAATGAAAAATCAGAGAGAGTAATGAGTAGACAGACTTATCACTTTGTAGAGAGTCTTAGATTTGGAGGAACCTTGGACATCTTCCTTCCTTGTTATTCATATTCCATTTTTTTTACTACGGTATTGTATGTTATGTTCATTCTTTATTTTTGCATAAATGGGGCAGCAAATGCCTACTATAAAAGCAACGACAGTTGATAAGCACTTTATAAAGATGGAATGAAATTTTGAATCCTTCAAGCATTGCCTTCTTCCATTTTGGTACTCTTGTGGTCTTTAAAATATGAGAATGAGAGGAACTAGACTGCTGGTGGAAGTTGATGTGTCAATGTAGAATGATTTTTTAAGCAAAGGAAAAGATGGAGGAAAATTCAAGGTGTCATTCTGATGAACTTGCTTTGTTTTCCCAAACATCCTTGCCCAAATCTTACCCCTTGTCTACCATTTTTTCCCTTTTGATCTCCGTTGTGAATAGCGCAGCTGCAATAGACTTGCACAATACTCCTTGTATGTGTCAGAAAGGGGCTGATGGAGAGACATTCAAGGAACGGTACTGCTTTCTTATTCATGATTAGCTCAACTCCTCCAGGATTCAAGGAAAAGTAGTAGTTGCCCCCAGCTAGTTTCTCACAATTTCATACTTATTTTTCATGTTTAGTATTTGATGAATTTAATTATTGGGTGAACCTCGCCATGCTTAAGGCAGTCTTTTTTTTTTTTTCTAGATTTACAGATGAGAAATGCTAAAGCCTGTGAGTCAGTAGCACAAGTAGGAAATAGAGCTCACGCTTATTCTTAGTCCCAGGAATATTTCATCCCATTCTTAGGCCCATCTACTCTGGTCCCTGAACAATACTCTGTCCTTATATAGCATGTAAAAATAATTATTGCACAGATCCAGAGTTTTGCTGATTGTCAAATATGATGGTAGACAGGTGGTTTTTTTCTCTGCAGGCATGTTGACAGGAACCTTTGGTTTCCTTTACTTCCTCTGAAGTGTTAAGGGGAGCTCTGTTAAGGCTATCTGACTGCATTCTACACCTGTAGCTTTCTAAAACAGCAGCTTTGGGGTTTTGTTGTTGTTGAGTTTTGTTTTGGTTTTTTCTTCCTATGTTTACTGTCTGTGAAAAGGGGAAGTTTTGGAAGAGGAAGGCGGATAAATGAGTCAGGGTTGTAGTGGATTATCAAGACTGAACTGCTAGCAGCATTTATAATTTTTAGTCATGTTCCTGTGCCTTCTGTAGATCTCTGGAAATTGACATGTTTCTTCAGAATTTGGATTTTTTTTATGATTTGTCCTGAACTTAGTGCATTCCTGTCTGTGTCACTTGTCAGTAGTTAATGGCAGAAGTACAATCTGTTAAGAGGCATTATGGGATGATTTTCCTCGGGGCAAAATACAAATGTGTAATAGTTTAGAAAGGGCTTTATTCACAGAATGGGAGCCTGGGGCACAAAACATAAATGCTGAACTCTCCAAGAGGAGAGTTGAAGAGCTTGGAACACGGGGTCTCCACTTCCCTCTTTTGTACCTGAATCACAGTGCCTATTCTGTCCCTTCAAATTACTAGCATGTATTTTGTATGATCCGTGTGTTTTACTGCAACTCAAGCATATGGATCAGAAATCTGTTTTGAATATAGCTAATTATGTGAAATGAGCTTTGTACATATGCTTTGCATTTTGAAGCTTTAATATTGCGAGGGGGGGTGGATTTTTAAAAGTTAGAATAAACAATTCACCTTATGACGGCATTTCAAACTTTCTTTCATCTTGGTTCATAAGCAGTTCTGATTTGCAGTTTTGCCAGCTAACAGAGCTGTCCTTGTACAATTATTCTAAATAAGAATTGTAGAGGAATTATCTGTTATTCAGTAATAGCCTGGTATACTTTTGTGCCAGATCTATCTGGAAAAAATTCTTAGCTGCCAAACACATTTTATTCTAGCTCTAAAGACTGTTTTTCTGTGCCATGGGACTGAGTTATACATTATGAGCTTGGAAACTTGATGTATTTTTTATTACAGCAGATTGTTGTTTAACAAAGTATATCTTTGTGGATGCAGAAAGATTAAACACTTATTAGATGCGATAAAGAAGGAAATTCAGCAGTAACCTAATTTTTGGAATGACATAACTGCAAAGATAGATAGTCTGACTTCTTTTCTGCAGTATATTTTTTTCTAGAAATATGTATAGCTGTAAAATAAAAACAATTGTTTTTCATGTGAGATAATAATATACAAGCATGAAAGTAGAAATGATATACACATACAGTGTGTAAGCACGTTTATGCATTTTCAAGTTGTTGCATGAGGCACAAGTACATATTGCTAAAATGACTTTGTCCTGTTTATCATCTGTGAAATTCAGTCGTTATGAAGGATCAGGGCACAGATGTATGCTTCACTTTGTATATTTATGCATATGCTGATTCTGCCAAGTGTATGTGTTTGGAGCTCTCCAAGTTCGGAGTGCTCTGAGGATTTCCCTCTGTTCATCCGCATACGCAGGGAGTAAATGCAGGACGCGGGTGTTCCTCCCACCTCATCAGCCAGGCCAGGGGCAGAAAGGAAGTGACACTGCCTAATTACCTGTCCACTTCTGTTTGCTAGCCCATATTGCCTTCCAAAAAGTAAAATTTGCTTTCATACAGTGATTACAAAGTTGACAGCCAAAATTTAGCTGTGTTCTTGCATACCAGTCACGCTTGACTTTGCTGTTTAATAGGTCTAGGAGGGTAGGACTGCTTCAGACCTTCTACTTGCTGCTGCTGCTGCTCTGGTTATGGCTGGGATGTCAATAGTTTCATTATTAAGGCCTGTTTTCAAATTGCATATGACTGGGTCTTTGAAAAGTCCTTCAGTTATGAAATCTTTGCAGTATTTTCTAGCCTGACCCCCCTCTCCGGAGCTGAAGAGAAAACTGATTTAGAATACAGTCATTTACTGAAAAGTGAACAAACTCACAATTCTTGTTTTCAGGCTTTACTGTCTGTATTTTAGAAAACTTGCTGATGAGGAGTAACTCCGAAAGGCAGATTAATTTTGAAATTAATAAAATATATCTTTCTTCTGATTGACCAAAAGATATTTACTAATTCAATAAACCTTTACAAGTTTATACCAAATGAGAATTCAATTTTTAATTTTTGTATCTTAGGCATTCTGGGGTTCATTCAAACCTTGCTGGTTCATCAGTAGATCTGTCATGTACAAGCAAGGCTGGCAACAAATAAGAGTAGGACTGAAAAACTGGTACTCCAGAAATCAAGTACTAAAAGGGTTTTGAACTACATGGCTTCAGTTTGAGTTAGCAAAAGCTAAGCATGAATCATAGGAAAAATAGCAAGTAATGGATGTTGAGTATGTTGCAAATAATATGGAAGAGACCTACACTATATATTACATAAAATGAAGTTGATACAGCATCTTTTAGTGTTAAAATATTCTTAAATAGTACCACGGTAGCTGTTGTATTGTGGAGAACGATCATCTCTGTTCAATTTAGTGTAAAGAGACAGTGTTATTTGATTCTTTTATTTCTGAAAGATAGGATTTTTGTCATTGGCATGATACTCGTTCTCTCTGCAGAAATACAGGAGATATTTGTGGTCCATACCTGGGATAACACAGCTGAGGAAAGAAATCCCACCTCTAACTTGCTCCAGGTTGCCAGTGAAAGTATATTATAATTTTAAGCCCTGCAGTCTGGCTGCTGAGGCATTAAAAACCATTGTTTCTTTATAATTTGAATAACACTTTTTTGAGGTGTAGCATGAATGTGATCCTTTAAGATGTCTCTACCTTGTTAGAATCTAGTGAGTCAAAGGGTCTCTC
This sequence comes from Rhinoptilus africanus, assembly GCA_013400135.1. Taxonomy (NCBI): domain Eukaryota; kingdom Metazoa; phylum Chordata; class Aves; order Charadriiformes; family Glareolidae; genus Rhinoptilus; species Rhinoptilus africanus. Next base: position 4,464 of record VXBO01000807.1, on the reverse strand, counting down.
CAGTGCATGTATCTGCTTAGCTCTTCTGTGCCACTGCTCTGACAGTACATGGCAGTGTTCATATTGTTCCTCTGCCACTACGAGAGTCTTCACTGTGACCAGGAGAAGAAAAACCCATCAGAGGTGCAGACTGAACTGGTAAAGATTGATTTCTTTACAGTCTTGTGATGGGAATGAGACCTAAAATAGGTGTCAGGTTGACAGGTTCTTTGGCTTCCATTAGGATTATTCACCAAAATGCTGAAGCTGATGGTTTTAGTTGTTTTTCAAATAAATAGGACTAGAGAAAAAGCAGTTATCTGAACTTAGAAAATGGAGCTACACAGACTACTGAGTGGAATTTGAGCTTCTTGAGATGCCTTGGGAAAGCCCTCCACAAGACAGCAAAAGTGCATGGGCTGGAATGGACAGCTCAGCCTCATGACATCATCACTGCACCTTGTATGATACTTGAAAATAATTTCTGAAATCATTGAGCTTTATATCTCTGTCTCAATGAGCCACTGAGTTCTGGTATCATGTAAGCATATCTAAGTAGAAGTGGTGCAATATGTGCTTTACAATTCTAAAGAAAAAATATATAAGTGAAAGATTAAGACATGATTTATCGTGATTACATGAGATAATAATCTGGTACAGCAAGAATCAAAATTACGGAGGAAACACAGCTACCATATATATAAATGATCAAGAATTTGCTATTTTCTGGTATGTCTACATGCTGTGTTGTATGTTCAGGCATAGTTGGTTTCAAATTTCAGCTTTGTGGTTAGATAAAAAGGAAGATATCTTAGTTTGACATGAAGAACGTTTTGTCTTGCTTATACAAATACAAACAAAAATAATTTTCTGTTTTGTTTTAACCAACTTTTATAATAAAACCAAGTGTTTTGATGCCCTTAGTGATGGGTGCTGTTCAAAGAGGGAAGGAACAGGCTTTGTGATTTAGATACAGCCATTTGGATGCATGTCTATACTCTGCATTTACTCTCTGGTTCCTACCAGTCGTTGCTTCTGGTCCCGTACTGTGCAGCTATACCTAGTAGTCAATGCATGTGCATGGATGCGTGCATACAGACACACACACACGTTCCACTCCGGGTAAGGCACTGCCCCAGGTGGCACCTGTATGTGACTTCATCTTTCAGTTCACTACAGGGCTCAAGCCTCGCAAATCCAACAAGCTCGCTAGGTAAATTTGTACCTGAAAAAGAACCCTTGCAGCACAGTAGAGAAAAAGAACCCTTGCAGCACAGTAGACAGATATATTGGTGTACCAGGCAAGGGAGAGCTCTGTTCAAACTTGCACCGAAATGTGTTCCCATCTGTCCTGTTTACAGAAAGCTTCTTATTTAATCTTGGATTTAGGGCATGCTGAGGAAGCCACACTAAAATAGCTGTTGCTTGCTCCCTGCATCAGGCTTGGGTTCTGAGGAGTAAAATAATAAAGAACACATGTGTGTGATTAAAGTACAAAGGAAATAGGAAGGAGGATAGCAAGGAACAAATCCAGAAAATACAGAACAGTTGGGTATTGTAATTATAGACATCTGATTATATTGGAGAAATTAAAGGACTCTGAAAGAATTAGCCCTACAACCATTCTGAATCTTGAGGGGAGAGTGTGTATTCCTTAGGGGTTTGTTTGTTTATTTGAAATTGTTTTCAAAATAACTATCTTTATCATAGTTTTCCTGGTAGAAAACCTATAGTAAAATCTGCAACGCAGCTTCCACAGGAGTCTCTATTAGAAGTTTTTCACAGATTTAGTTGAAATAATTACTGCTTCAGTACTAAGTTGACTGTTCTTTTAGGAAGACCTCAGGAAATCTGTTTAACTGTGTTTTTTTGAGATTTTGAGCATTCTGAAAGCTATTTGGTATGCATGTGTTAAGGCTAGGGACTTAATTCATAAGTTTGAATTTATGTAAAGTACTGTCTATAGGCAGTTATAAATTACATGATTAATAAGCATTTTGTTATGTTTTTCATTAAATTGTTTGAGGCACTATTAAGTAGTACCTGAGATCGTGAAAAGTGAATAGGCTTGACACAGGACACTTCTATCTCATTAAGCTATTTCATTAAAATACATAAGAATACAATTTCTTCGTTAAAACTCCTCCGTCTCCTGAGTGGTCTCTATTTCATATATCAGGTGGGAAAATACCCTGGTTTTACTGCAAGGATCATCTAAGGAATCTCTAGAAGGAAGCTCTCATAAAGATTGCTTCACCCTTTTTCTCTCTCCTCTCCGCACCGTCTCCCACAGATTTTTCCGTATGAAATTATTTGCATTTAAGGATGCTGTATTCTTTGCTTTGTGTTCTTTGTGCTCACTTCTTATGGAAGTGAGCTAATAGCAAAGAAGCTTGATTTTTGTTTCTAACATGCTACTGAAAACTCAAAGCAAGTTTTAACTAAAAGGAAGGCATTTAAAAGAGAACGGGCAGTAACTGCAGTAAGGGAAAGCTGAAAAGAATAAAATTGTCATACGAAAAAAGAGTAAACCTAGTCCTATGCTGCGTTTATATTTATGGAAGCCTGGACTGAAATAGGTTTGATGTCACACATAAAACTATATTTTGAGGGGTTTTGTGTGTAGGAGGGTTTTTTTGTTTTGTTGTTTATTTTATTTAATGTATTATCATTCTAATTAATATAAATTTCCCACTTTTGTAATGATTAAATGAAATAGAAATGCACAAGCTTAATCTTTATGGGGACCATAAATGTATCTGGAATATGCAGTTGAGAATTCAAATCTGTTCTGCTGCTGGACAAATGATTTTATATTTATATGGAGATTTACAATAAATATGTCCTTAGAAATGCATAGAAACACAAACTACGGATTTGTATTTCTTTGTGTTTTCAGTGGAAAGCTCAGTGTTTTTCTTGTGTCACACAGTGATTATTACATAAATATTCAGGATATAAGAGAGACTGAAAGATTGATTCAATTTATTCAATTTTAAGGATTTGATATTATTTTTCTTTCCCCTTTGATATCCGCAGGAGAAACCTAACAAAGCTGTCCCTCATCTTCAGCCACATGCTAGCAGAAATCAAGGCTATTTTTCCTAATGGCCAATTCCAGGGTGATAACTTTCGTATCACTAAAGCCGATGCTGCAGATTTCTGGAGAAAATTCTTTGGAGATAAGTAAGTACTAACATTTTGCAAATTTCTTAATTCTTTCTAATCATAAGCATGAAAAAGAATGATATTTTCAAAAATTCAAGGAATGGTTCTAAGTACATGGTGACATTTTAAAGGTATTTTCTTGTCCAAGTCTTTAAATTGGCTGAAATCGCTGAATTCATTGTTTTTATGGTTTTTTTCACCAGTGTTCTAATTTGCTCCAAGGATGAGTGAAAATGTATGGGCAGTTCTGTCATATGCACTTACACTCAATCATAAATTGGACTACATTACACAAAGTTTATTGGTTCCATTCTAGGGTGAAGATAGTACATTATTTTCATAATATACATAGAAAATCATGTCCTTTCATATTATATATTTTTTCTATGAATGTTAACTCTAAAGTATGAATTAGGAACTTGATACTGGTCTCAGGGGACACTATGTTTCTTTATTCCATCTTTAACTTTCGAACTATTACAATAATTAGTGTTTTTTAAGTAGTTGAAATAATGTGTTTATCCCTTATTATCGAAACTTTTTTACCTACAACTGTACTACCTATAACGTAGTCGGAGGAGACTGTTTTCTTTTGTTAAATTTCTGTTACTGAATAAGAATAACTGGAGATATGTCCCAAGGTTTAATCAAAAGCAGGTTTTGGAGAAACATATTGTTCAGTAATGGATCATAAAATGAATGCTAAGTGTGACTTGTAGATAATGTGATCAAATCCTTATAGCAAATGCAATATTGCAAATGTAGAAGTAGGCAGGTGTAAGGGTTTTTTGTTTGTTTGTTTCTTGGAAACAGCTTCATTTATGATACCGCTATAGGCTGATAAAAGATGCATAGCTTCATCACTTTGTCATGTGGAATGCTTATTAGCATAACAGTGACATAAGAGGGAGGAGGCAAGAGTTTTGTATATTTTACAACATAATGGAACAGTCATATGGTCATCAAATTTGCTATCTTGCACTGTGTAGGCTATAGCAAGTCACAGAACAATTCCAACAACAATCTGTTGTGTTTTCTGAGCAAGAGCAGCTCTTATAAGTCTTTCATTCTTTATTTAGAATATGAGCATAGTAGGTTGACACTTTGGCAAATTAATTTTGTTCAGTGTGAATTTACAACAGTTTCACTTCCTTTTTATTATTTTTTCTTTCCCTAGTCTAAACACACCTAGGGCTAGCTTCCAGCTTTCTGGTTTCATTCTGTTGTTATCTGGTAACTTCAGTCTTTGAAGAAATTTCTTTCATAGATAGTGTGATGACTGTGATCAAGTTCCTGTATCAATCTTCTTTTTTTTTT
>VXBO01000804.1:377819-486685 GCA_013400135.1 Rhinoptilus africanus | reverse complement strand
CCTTCTTAGCCACAAGGGCACAGAGTGAAGCAAAGTTAGAGGTGCACTTGCCATATTCCTAAGTGTTCCCTCTGTGTACGTGAGGAGGTGGTGCAGATGTTCTTTTCTCATTTTTGGGTGCGATAGCTCAACGTGAAGCCTTCAAAAGTCATGATACGGAGACTGAACTATTTTTCTTTCATTATTCTTGTTGGGAGCACCCTTGCTTTTGGTGAGTGCGAGGCTCAATCACTTAATAGGATGGAATTATGTAAATATCCTCTCTCCCTTCCAGACAAGATTTATAGACCACATTTTTCCCCAGATGAAACTTCTGAGTCTTAGCCCAGACTAAGTCAAGGCAAAGCTTTCATCCATTCCTGCGGAGCTAGGGTTTAATCCCAGTGGTTTGGTGGGTAACAGCAGAGAGGAACTGATGTGAACCTGGTCAGGTTCACTCTGCTCGCACAGACGTTTCTTGCTGGCAGCCTGGGAGCCCACAGGGTACCATATACACGTGGTGTATGTATACAGCACAAGTGTGGTTCAGGTGCAAAAGCATTTTCTCATACTAGAATATGAGTATTACTAAATCTCAATGGATGAGTCTAGAAAATGCTCAGAGCAAATTGTTACTTGTTTTACTATCAATTCTTTAATCAACTAAAAAACCAGTCAAAATCACATAAGCATATCAATATGAGACTATCGCTGAATGAATCATTATTCTAGAGATGTTTTTCTTGCTGCTTTAGCACACGGACAGAATTATAATGCATTTGTTTTTGAAGATGAATACATTAGCACCATTGGTATGTCTCTCTCCACTTGCTTGGTCTGTATTTTCACTCCAGAGTTTGGACTGCAGGGGAGACTGAAGGAAGTATCGTTATGAGCGTATGATCTCCGTCTCTAAACATCAGTTACAGTAAACGTCTGCTACTGTGGTGGAAGACCAAGGCTTGCAAATCTGTTTTTCTGTTTTTTTTCTTTACTTAAAATTACTAGCTCTATAAAAATCTGTCCATCTCTGGACTGGCTGCCTGGTTGCTGGTGTGACATTTTCTATCAGAGAGGACTGGAACTGTAGCAGCGGGTAACTTGTGCCTTGGCTGATAAGTAGCTTAACGACTCCTAACAAGTGGCTATTAGTGGACAGATTGACTGATGTCAATAAAACGATACTGAAAGGTACAATAAAAGCACTTGAAATATGCAAGGTAAGCAATGAGTGTTTGATACAACTGATGATGTTACTCATCTTAAAAATTCTTGCTAAGATGATTCTGGAAAGTGCTAAATACATTTATATGGAAAAACGAAAAAAAGGCAAAGCAGAACTCCACAGCAGAAGCTCCAGCTGTTATTTTTTGTTATGGCATGCTTTGTGGCCAGATGGAGGTCTGTGATCTTACTGTTTGTTAAGTAATGCGTAGCTCTTCTTTTTTTATGTTAAGTGTGACTACTTTTATTTATACTGTGGGTTTTTAGCAGTAATCTTTGAAGTGGTGTTGGGTATGATGTGTGTATGTGCTGCATAAATACGTATGGTCAATTAATGATGAGTGCAGAATCTTTTGTAGTGAGGAAGGAAACATTAAGTAAAATGAAAAGTAAAATCATAATTCACATGCCATAAAGTTGTATATGTTGCACTGTCTATACAAGGAGGTGTACGCTGCTTCAGAACAGGGTTGAAGCCTGCGAGTGTTTTCTGTCTCTAGTTGCAAAAGCAAATGGAAATGCTGCGTTTCATTGAGCAGTATTTCACATACTGTGTGCCCTAAAAGTATATGAACAACACAACAAAATATTGTACAATAAATAGAAACAATATAAAATGAGTCATAATAAGATAATTGGAGCAGACACCTAATAAAAGAGCAAACTTGTAAAATACTTGTAAACTGTATCCATAGTCAAAATGGGAATGGGAAACTGATCCTGTTGCATTGTGCAGGGCTTTGCTTGACGCTGAAGTTGTCACAGGAAGCTCAAGATATGTTTATAGGGTAGTTTATAGCTTGCATTGCTTTTAAAAACAGCAGGGGAGAAAAGAGTTAATGTCTTAAACAGTTATTTATGGCCTTTTTTTATTTGTTAGTTTCTCACATCCAGGAAACAGCTTTAAACAAAGAAAAGCTGTCTAAGAAACACTCAGGATTCTTGCTCATAATGAGGGCCTTGCTATTGCTGCTCAACGAATTAACTGACTGTAACATCAGAGCATTCTCGCTCTCTTCTCTTTGCTTCGTTATCATCATTGAACTTGACAAAGCCTGGTTCATCTCGGCTGCAGGGAGGCGTGGGGAGCAGCTGGGGGGGTGCTGCTGTGCTCAGGAGGGCTCCAGAGCAAAGGGGCTCACAGCAGAGGGATGCTGCCCTGGGTAACTAATCAAAATCTCGGATGGGTTTCTTTACTGACCCTGGAAGAGTTTCTCTGCTGATCTGTCGTCACAGCCCGGAGACTGTCTGCTGGGAATTGCAGTGCATGGCCCACCCGGCTCCTTCCATCATAGCCCTTTTCCCAAGGCTGGGGAGCGCTGGCAGTGAGCTAACATTCCTCCTCTTCCCATGTCATGCATTCATCTGTGCAGAAGCACCGTGGCTTAGGTGTTGAGAAGGCTCTTCTTAGCAAAAGACCCAGGCCACAGCTATGAAGAATGAAAGAAGTGCTTAGAAATCTCCCCCGGCATCATTTGGTAAGAGAGCAAAAGCTGCTTCCCACCTACTGCCAGGCTGTATCCTGAAGGCATCTTCTCCCAAATTGTGCCAGCATGGATACTTCGTACTTTTTTTTCCTCACTTACCTTCCACACTGATGTTAGGTGCCTGCGTATCTTTCACAGAAGCTATTCTGCTGTCATTTGAAGTCACTTGGAGACCTCTCCCAGGAGACGTGGCCGTACGCAGTGCAAGGGGAGTAGATAGAAGGTGTGGGCATACTACTTGCATGTCTGTGAGCAGCAGCTCGTGAGAGGGAGCACGATCTGTCAAACTAGAGGATTTTCTCCCTTTTCAGCTTAAAGAGCTTCAATGTAATTTCGCTCAGAAAATTGTTCAGCCCTTTCACAAATAGTTTTTATTGATACAGCTGTTTTTCTTTAAAGAAAGCACTCTCTGTGCCCGTATTTCCAAATTAACCAGATCAAAGAATGCCCTTTTTAGCTCTTGGATGCTGCGGAAACGCTGAAATTCTGATAGCAGATAGTCAGATTTGCAGTCTTCTTTCCATTTAAAAAGGTGATAATATCTGAAAATTATTCCAAAGGAAAATCTCTCAAACTTCAATGGAGTTTTTGCATTCTGGGATAGCCTGTAGTTGTCTTATGGTGTGCTCTAACTCCAGCTCATTTGTTTCCACTCCTGTTTTGAATGTTTCCCAAAATAAGCTTGATTAGAACGGATCATGAAAATGCCACTCTTGGATATATTTAAGCCATATAAAAACATACAAATATATTGAAGAAACTTGTTCAGACGAATTCTAAGGTACTGCCAGGACTAATGAAGGACTTGCCATGAAATCCTTTCCAGTCCTACTTCCTGCTCTCCTAATACATTTAGTTCTGTGAACTGTGAGCCTGTGACTGTGAGACCTTATCCTGTTTCCAAAGTCACAGGTAAATCCGTTGATTCTTATGGTATACTTTGAAATAATATCTTGTCTTGTCTAGAAGATCTGTTGTTTTTTTCTGCACAAGGACAGTTGTACCCAATATTCCGTCCAAGTAAAAGGCCTGTTTTGAAATGCAAGGAAATAGTACATATTAATAAGAAGGCACCATCTAAATACACAGTTTTTAACACAGCTCAACTTCTTTTTCCTAGTTAAAGCCTAAATTCTTAGAGGAAGACTTTAGGTGACATAGTAATGACCCCTTTGGTACTTCATCAGATAGCAGCAGGTGAAGGAATAGGGACCTTTTTGAGACTATGAAGTGTCTGCCGTCCAAATTCTAACAAGTACAATCACTTGTATGACTACTACTGCTAGGTATTATGACAGGAGGAAAATATTATAGTGATCACACTATGGGAAAATGCTGTGGCAGTGTCTTCTGTACACTTTTGCAGTGATGAAATGTATTTAGTTAATGTTAAAAATACAGTACCCTGTCTGGGAAGTGACAGCGTGACATTCTGGAAACTGTGCTCAGGTCCTCTGAGGTCATATAGCTTCGTTTTGTGGGTTGCTTTCAAAATGGGCAAGCATCCTGAAAACACCGTATACTGCATGTGTGGCTTCGTAGTGGGATGTACTCTTACAAAGTGGCAGTGTGCCTTTTTTATATTCTCTTGATGCAGACAGCAAACAGTGGCTTACTGTTTAGGAACCCATGATATTGTAATTTTAAGTCTACAGAGAGAATTTAATCTTTGAAAGACTGACAATTTTTTTTGAACCTTTAAGGAGTTTTTCTAGAGAAGCAAGAAAACCATAGGCTGTGCCTGAAATGCGTTGCTGAAAAATTACCTCTCTTGGAAACTTTTTCTTTGAATTAGTGATTTGTGATACCACCTCAGCTCACTGCTCTCCGGAGACATCAACAGAAAAGCCCCCTGAGGCTCTGCACAACAACTAAATTTTTATTGCCATTTGTTCTCCTTCAGAGTGTCCTTGGGGCTTCGGAAATTTACAGGATGAGGGAAGAGACATGCAGCTGATACAAAGCGATAATTCACATGATATTTAGGGATACAGTTCTGCAAGACTGCAGCAGCAGAGAAAATCTGCCCAAATTGGATCCACACTATTCCATCATCCTTACTGAGTGGTATAGGTTAAAATCTAAGACAATATTTAGTTAACACATTTCAAATTTAAACTTGGGTAAGCTATAAAAAAAAAAAAAGAAAAGAAATTGTATCTAAATCCACTAAACGGAAAAGATTAAGCTTTGGAGGAAATTAAGTATTTCTGTGTGTTAGAGCACATCCAGAATGTCACACTCTTTAAGTGCAGTGCATTTGGTTTCCATGATATCTTATCCTAGCAACACATTTTCATGTTTTGTTATTTTCCTTCTGCTTCCTTTTGCTGCAGAAGGTGCAGAATGCAGGGTGTCAGCTGAGGTCTCTGGGTGATACTACTGTAGGAGGATTAGATAATTTTAACAACGAAATATGTAGCTAGGATGGTACCTTCCACTTTGGTGTTTAGACTTCTTTAAAGTGAGAGTGCAACAATGTTACATATGTTAAATATTAAGATATTGCGATTTATCCCATAGAATAGATTTAATTCCAATTTATGTAGAGTATCGGCAGAATTTTCACATGTATTTTAGTGGTTTAGGGACAAGGTTTCCCATGATCTGATGTTGCCAGAATCCACTGACTTTCGGGAGGCGCAAGATTTGCTCAGCTCCTGTGGAGGTGAACTTTGAAAGTGAAATCAGAGTTGTGTGGTGGGAGGTACGAATTTGTCTGAGTGTTTGGTATTGTGTGCCCGAGTGCAGGAAGTGAGGTGGCAGTGCCCTTTCTGTTCTTAGTGATTCCAACCATGGAGTGCAGAAATACACGCTGCTTCAACAGACAAAAGCGAGGTCAAACACTTGGCAGCCCGGATGAGTAGTTGCTGGGGCCTGAAGCCATGTAACAGGAGTCCTTCCTAGTCCCTTCTTCCTGCTTTTCTGCCCCCCAAGTGCTGGTGGGTGATGAGCAGGCTCACACGGGACCCTGCATTTGTGAGCTCAATCCAAAGTCTTTGGAACCTTTCCACTGATTTCAGTGGCGCTTGAACCAGGGCCTGTGTTGTTATCTGAAATTTGAATGCAAGCCCACTGCCTTGAGGGTAAAGCTTAGTGTAAACTAATAATCTAAGTTACCTTATAGGACAGGGGTGTACTCTATTCAGCATGTTGAATCAGTCTGTCGTGCATTTGAGTAACTGCTACCACACTGATTCATGCCCATGCAACGCTTAGCATCGCAGTTCTGTCATTAAGCAGTGCGGACGGGACTGGAGAGGTTAGAAAAGCAGCCTCCATGGGTGGAGATATTTGAAACCACCTCAAAGATACTTGAAACCCCCTATTTAGAGACTACAAGCTTCTCTGCTCTGGGGTCAGACCCCATTTCAGTTGAAGTTCTGTGTGTGAATAACTAAGAGTCGTAATGGTTGCGATGGGCTTTGCGGTTAACATCTGGGATCTCCCCGAACTCTGACCACACTCAGTGCAGCAGCATCCCGACTCCAAATTCCTACTCTGGTGTTAGTATTGAGGCTTTTTTCTTCTCTCTTTTCTTTGACGGTAATATTGTCGTGCCTTAGAGATGACAGTGTTTTATTTATAAAATAAAACCTGCTAATTTTATTTGGTTTGTAAAATGCTCTATAATGTATTCTGAGATTGCTGTGTGGATTATGCTATGCAGCAAAGAGGGTTTGTTGACAGTTTGATTAACCTGTACTACTAGATTTCTAGTTCCTTTATTTTCTGTAAATACATAATAACATACCAGTTAGTTTTAGCTCCAAGTAATACCATTAAATCAATATAGCTCAAAATTATTGAATCAGACTGCATAATGGCTTACTAAGTTGTGATTTTTTCACTCGTTCATTTTTTAATAGGAATTTTTAAAAAATGACCACATTCTTCTCATCCTTCATCAGTTTATATATGCACAGAAATAAATGATGATTTGGATATGCGCTAGTATGAATAACATGAGAGTACGCCTATCCAGATTTCATCTTACATGCATTTTTGCTTTCATCTTTTTAATGAACAAAACGCGTGAGTTAAAATGCTTCAAAATCTGGTTTTAAAATCTGGAGCCACGACGTGTCAACGTTAAGTTCTTAGGGCAGAGATTTGAGCGGGCTGCCCTGCACATGGGGAAGGAACTCAGCGAAGCATGTTCGGGCCATGGAGGATGAGGAGCTGCCTTAGGAGCTGCCAGTGCTGCCTGGTGGGGGGTGACGGTCACAGCCAGGACACTGGGAGGGTGGGAGCAGGCAGAGACTGGATTGAGGCTGCCATTGGATGGTGGCCTCGCTTTCTGCAGCGATTCCTGCTGTGCCCTTTTCCCAGGCGCTCACTGCTGTGCCAGCCCTCCCTCGCTATGCCAGGGAAGTTTGAGAAGTTTGCAGAAGCGTTTTGTAGCTGGATCAACTCTGATCCAGTTAGCAGTGTGGCTGTATGTCGGGAATGTCAACCCAGAAACGGGGACGGGGTGAGTCCTGGGAGTGGCTGAGGTGGGAAGTCCTTGCTGAACCATGGCTAACCACGAGTGCAAAACCACGGGCTACTACTGAAATAGAGGACGTGATAACAGCAAGAGGAGGAGGTCCCAGGCCCTGTCCCTGGAGGTGTCCAAGGCCAGGCTGGATGGGGCTTTGAGCAGCCTGGTCTGGTGGGAGGTGTCCCTGCCCAGGGCAGGGGGTTGGAACTGGATGATTTTTAAGGTCCCTTCCAACCCGAACCATGCTGTGATTCTAGTCTATGATTCCAAGAAGGGAAGAGAAATGGAAGCCTGCAATGAGTGCAAGAAGAAGTGAAAGGGAGGTTAGCATCTGGGTGAGGTAAATGGGATCATAGGCTCAGCCTGTGAGGTTAATATACATGGTCAGTTGATTAGTGGCTAATAAAGTACTTTGCTCCATCTTCCATCACGTTAAGAGTATGTACTTGTCTGTGTTCTACTTCTGTCGGGAATGGAAGTGTGAGAAACCCAAAGACATCTATTATATATGTGAAAGTACTCTCAGGAGGTGCAAAGCCTTTTCACTTCGCTTTGGGGAGGCTTTGTTTTAGCCCTGGAAGTGAGCAATAAAAACCAGAGCACATATGTAGTGGAGAAACTGCATGCTGGTTGCTGGGTTTGGCTTTCAGTGGAGTACATGTGCATTGATCTGATCTTTAGCTTCCGACATGCAAAGACATTCTAAGGTAAATATTGTCTGTTTCTGAACATTGTTCCACTTTTTTTCTCATTGAGACCACAGTCTGTTTTATCTTATTTTATTTTTATTTATCCTTATTTTATTTCATGTTATTTACAAATATATTTATCAGCATCGTTTTCAGTCTCCATCTCTGTATTCTCTTGAATTTTTATAATACCTTATTGCTCAATGAAAGAACACAAGCTGTAATTTAGAGTCTGTATTATTTAATATTCCAGATTTCTTACCAATTAAGGATGATTAAGAGTTGTCGAGGATGACTAGTTAACTCCTGAAACACATTTAGCAGTAGCTTTGCAAGATTAGTATCACATAGCGCAAGTGCCAATTTCTCCATCCCTTGCGCTACTGTCCTTTTGTTTCTCTGGAGATGATTTCGGTGGGTGTGGAGAGATGTGAATTCATGCACATGCACTTTGTATTGCATTCCTGCCTTAATTTAGAATCCCTTGGAGACCAGCTGCAGCCCTATTTAAAAAGAGGAGAGGGTGGGTGGTTAGCTCTGGAAGTGTCCTGCAGAATAGGAACAGTCCATTACAGTCGTCAGTGGAGGTGCTTGTTATCTTGTCTTGAAACTGTGGGGTGTATATCTTATTTTTTTTCAAGTTCAAACACTCTTTTGTTTTTTGGAAAACGAAAGCTACCATTTCCGCAAAATTATAGTAAACAAGGAGCCTAAAATGAGGTAAAATAGAGAGAGATGGATGCCAGTCACAAAATTTATTGGAATTTTACAACTGTCTGTTAAATCGAATAGTCTGTTCAGTATAAGTAGAGACAGTTATTAAAATGGCAGTTGTTAAGTACAAGTTTGGCTACTGATTCTATTAGAACTGCCCTGCCAATATTTAATATGAAGAAACTATTTCTGTAATAGGCTTACTACAAAGAAACGGAATTTGTGGGGTGTATCATTCATGCACTTTTTTCATGAAACAGTGACAGAGAGTTAAATGAGGTTGTGCCAGGAACTTGCTCATCCTTTGAAAACAACCTTTTAGTCAAAACAGGGTAAGGGCAGAACAGAGAGGTCGCTGGGTTTGCCTGTTTGTTTCCAAGCAAACTTTCCGGTTAGGGGCAGCCCGTGATTTCACCTGCTGCTTTCACCCTCTGAATCCTTCCACCGGCTGCTGGCGTTTTGTGAAACCACCCTGATTTATTTAGCACTGTTCATTGTTGCTTGTATCTTTTTTTTTTCTTTTTTTACTTTCTCCAGTTTTACCTCCTGGTGTGCGACTAACCATTTCAGATGAAATAGTGCAGAAACCCTTCTCTCAGCAAGAAGGAAATAGTGTTGGCTTTTAGTACTGAATTAAGGATTAATTTCCACTGAGTTGGAGCTGATTTTATTGGGCAGATCTTCAGGTGGTTTAAGCTTTTCCATCGGCCTGGTCCCCTATATGGACGGGGTGCCTCTCCCTCCCTGGCAGAGCTCTCTTTGGGGCTAATGCTGACCCAGCCCGGGATGGAGCCTGTTCCTGCCGCTTTGAGCCCATTCCTGCCCTCCTCGCTTGCGAAACTCTGCTGGTGTCAGCCTCCTGCCACCCCCCAGTCTAAACCAGTCTGGTGTTGCTAAAGGCTGCCCTTGTGCCAAGCATATCTTCAGGCAAAGATCGAAATTACAGGCCTGTTTCTGCAGCTAAGGCTGCAAGCTGGTAATTAAAAGTGATTTTCCTTTCTTAAGTAATGGGCTTACTTTGCACCTGTCCTCATCCTTGGGCTTGTGGCTCGGGAGAGGGTTCTTGTAAGAGCAAGTGATGGTGAAGGATTCAGACTTCTGCAAGTGCCATAGATAGTTGGGATACATTTGAGGATGCTGATTAGTTATAGTATGAAGTTACAACTTGACTAAAATTACAGGATTTCAGGTACACTATTAGGTTCCATCCCATGCTTTGGCTGTAAGCTGCAGCAGTGCCGTACCGGCAACTTAAAACAATTAATGTGCCTAAAAACAATGGTGTCTGATGTTTAGTGTTTAAACCTGGTGCTTCAGAATTGGTGTTCTTGTAAGTGTGGCACAGCGAAGGGACCGTGTGTTGTATTTGAAATAAGAAGATGCCATGAAATGTAATTTTGAAGCACCCACTTCCCATAAAAATTGATTGATGTTTTGCTGTAGTCAGACTTGAAGGGCCAGATTGTGGCTACTGTGTAAAAGGAGGTGGGGACAGAAGATTAATCCTCTCTGGATGTCCTACAAAGAGCCGGGCACGTTCAGACTGTAATTACACATTTTTGTTAAAACAAACTGGGATTTCAGTCAACAATAAGCTCCTGTGGCGAGAGTCTTATACATTGTCTTCCATTTTCTCCACTTTTCTCTTGACTCCCCCCAAACCCATTTTAAATTCTACTATCTTCGTTTTATTCCTTTGGTTCCTTTTTAGATAACTTTGTTTTAAAAGATAATTCAGTCATTTGATCTATTTCATCTTAAATTAGGGTTTTTTTTGGCTACTCTTGTCAGGTTTTCTTTTTTCTTGGTGACTTGATTGGAACCTCATTTCATTTTTAAGGGCTGGTGAATGGAAAGGTGCTTTTTGGTAGGATTCTGTGATGGTTTTGCTAATACTTTAAGAAAAGATCTAGAACAATATTTGCATTCATGTAACAGTTTCCATCCTAATTCCCAGGCTGCAAGCCCTATTGCTTTCCTGAATTGCAGCCACCTCAGAGGACTGTAGCAGCCAAGGACAACAAAGCAGGAATCTGTTTTTTTTCCAAAAAGCCCCAAGCTATCTTCTTTGTCCAGGGCAGGCACACATGGTATGGATATTTAAGGTCTCATCTGAAAGATGCAAATGAACAGACTGCCACGAGTTAGAGGTAATTAAAACCACATATTGAGATAATCGGCCAATTCAGTTCTTGCTTTACTGCAGTCTGTTTTCTAATCTGAGGGATATGTTTTTATGGTGTTAAACTTTCTGTACACTCACCAATGCACAGAAAAGGTAGCTGCAGGTAGCCTGCTTGTTCCAGCAGAGAAGAATTGTGTTTGCAGGCACGAATGATTGGCATGCCATTATTTGTAGGGTGCATATGTGAAGCAGTGTACGGACAAACTGGGAACATGTGAAAATCTGCTCTCAGATATTTTGTTCCTCATGAAATACGAAGTAGAACTGAGCCTGTAGAGTCTTTGGTCACTTGGAAATACCCAGGGAGAGGATTCTTTAAACTGAAATTGTAATACTGAGTTGTCTCTCTCATGTCCTAGCAAGTGAGCCATTTTCAGTGGCTGGTAGTAGCGATTGTAATTATCTCCTTGAGAGGTGGGATGGTAACAACCACCTTTTCCATCAGCGAGGCTGTATAAGGAGTTCTGTCATGTGCATGTTCCTGTAGTTTTAAGCTAGTGTTTTCCATGGTACTTGGGAACATTTTCATAGGTAGGATGGACTGGTTATAATTTTCATCTCTGAAAATTTTGGCCATTTTTTTCTAGACATCTCTTTAAGTCTGTGTGATGGTGACTTTCCTGTCCTTCCGCACCATAGAGATGTCACGGGGTGTGAACACCTCTGGCTGGGGAAGGGCTTTCGGAGCAGCAGCTCCAGCCCAACTGGAGCCTCCCCCTCCGACCCAGGTTTGGTACCGATGCTCAGCCACACACTGCATCCAAGGTGGAGGTAGCGAGATGCACTTGGCGTTTTCCAACATGGTCAACAACTGCTGCCAGCATGAGTCCTTAGCAGCCATCTATTGCACTCCTGTCTTTGAAGCTCCTTCTGTTATTTCATTCCCTACAGATGCCGTGGTCCAAAAGCTGGTCTGTGCTTCATTTGTATTTACCTCATGAATGAAGTCCCTTTTGCTTTGTCTGGATTTCTTTCATGAATGGCTGCTTTTAAGAAAGCTGGACCTTAAGTCTGAGAGGAATTAACCCAGAAGCAACAATAGTAGCAATAACTGATGCCATTGTTAATGCCGTAGCCTGATATGGGTAGCGTTTCAGTACTCCCTCTTGCTGAGCTGAGGAGATGAAGGTGAAGTGAGTTACAACTGTACGATTTCAGTCTTCTGAATAGTGAAAGATAATGTGATAGCCACACACAAAGGATTAATTTTTGCTCGGTAAGTTTAATTAATAACTTGCAGGAAGTCAATTTCTGTCTTCAGTCAAATGGATGAAGGATAGAAGATCAGTTTTCCATCTTGATCTAGTTTGGGCAGGTTTAGGACTGTGGGGGTCCTTTTTCCCCTCGGTGCTACATTTGGAGGTGGCTTCCTCTAAATGTGTGTTTGAGCCACAAAACACAAAAACACAAACACAAAACACAAAATGTGTGTTTGGGTTCCACAGGTGGAACTGATATTGTCAAATCTTATCTCTGTTCATTAATCTCAGACAGCATTATGCCAAAGTGTCTGTATAAAAGCAATTATCATAACCCGTCTTTCTAAACCAGTATGCCATGGCTAATGTTTTGGCCTCCTTCCCTCTGATGCTGTCACGCTCTGGTGCATCCTACGTTTTCGCCTTGTAAGACTCCATCCCAGAAGAGAACGCTTGAGGGTATTTTGTTTTCTTTTTATTCCCCCTCAATAATGGATTAATTCTGTTTAACTGGGTTAATTGGTGTTAGCTAGAAAATAAATCTGTCCTGGCAAAGGGGTTGAATTGTAAACTGAAGTGACCTGTACTACCTAGAGATCTGAAACCCTCAGATAACATGATGCAAGAAACTTTATGTGTTGTTTTTAAAGGTCTCCTTAACAAGGAGGGATTTTCCTTGTAAGTTGCCATAGGCTGCAGAAGCCTCAGGTTGAGTTTCTGTTGCAGACAGCTCTGACATCGGGTTCCTTCTGTGCAGAATGCCAGGTGTTTGCAGGGATGGCCTGACTTGTCCCTCGGTATGTGAGGATCTTGGATAGGAAATGGGTCAGTTGCTCATTGGATACCTGGGAATATCTTGTCGTTATTACAGAGCTTAATTTTCCTCTGAACACCTCATGAATCTCAGCGTTGATGGCTCTTTATACTGTAAGGAGAAACCAGGCATTTGAATTACTGCGCTCTCTATGATTCCTTTTCTTATTTTCAGACCGAACCTGAACCTAGTTTACTCTTCAGCATTTCTTACAGAGATAACTGGTGATATTTAGTATTGACTTATTGTCTGACAGAATGAAAGCATTTTAATGCTTAGAAATATCATTACTGGTGAAGCCTTCTTCAGGTTTATGCTCCATTTTTCCAACTTAGTGCTTTACAAAAGAGCTTAAGAGGCTATTCTCTACAAATAAGATGGGTGACTGCCACTATTTTAGTTAATTCTAAGCTTGCCATAAGAATCCTCTGCCTTGTGTTTAGGAAATACATTGCAATTCCCAATCGCCTCATCTTTGCGGCCTTGGGTTTGTGTGTGGTGTTACTGTGGATTATTAATGAAACTTAACTCCTTCAGCAAAATTTATATCTAAGTTTAAGGAACTAGCCCTATGGCTAGTTTGGTTATCTCTGATGACTGAAAAAGCATGCTCAGTTTGTTTAAGCACATTACCTTTTGTGAATAAATTAAGTCTTCAACTGATAAATAAAGGGTAGATTCTAGACTGAATTTAATTTTTGTTTATGATAGAAAACCACAGGATGCATTTGTAATTCAGAGGTAGTAAAACTACTCTCTTCTCATACTCTTCCCATTGCCTTTTATGCTGTTTTACAACTTCTTAATTTAGTTAGCAGCTTTGCTGTTTGTGCACTGAAGCAAACAAATGACTCCCATGTGTGATTACAGAGAATATAACAGATACTTGAATACGAACGTAACAAAAACCTGGTAACCTGTAGAGTATCTCCTGCAAAATATCGTTTTGTCCAGTCGAGCATTAAGCACTTTGTTTACCTGGCCCAGGTGCTGTGGCATTGTTACCTGTGCATGCCCTTGCAGTGCTCCCTGTGGTAGGGAAATGCTGGTGTCTTTGCTTCACTGGTGGCCGTAGCCTTATGAACAAATCAAGAGAAAACCTCTGGAGGTCTGTGGGCAGGACAGCACGACGTTTGCGGGTGCTTGATCCTTGTTGCCAAGTGCAGAACCAGAGCTACCTACTTTCACGTGCAGCTGGGTCATGCATGAAGCAAAGTTGCCTTTACATGTGACCTAATAAGAAACGCAGAAATCCTATATACTGATTACTTGGGCTTTATCTTACCCCACAGATAGTGTTCTTTATGGAGTAAATAATAAATAGTGTTTGCTCTTGGTTTAACAAAACAGTGTGTCTGAAATTCCAGCTCCTCTGTAGAGCTGGTTTTTGCAGTCATGGGGATACAAAGATGCCTCACTCCTACTGGATCCGCATCCCTTCATCCCTACTTCATCTTACATCCCTTTTTGAGTTGCCTGCAGCGCTTACTTCCAAGAGGTGTTTGGTCTTGCTCTCTGAAGGCGTACAGTAAAAGTCGCAGGTGGTGAGCCTTTGTACCTTTTGTGTTGCCTTTCCTGCACTCTCCATGGCTGTCACTGCACGTTTGCACTGCCTTGATAGCTTTGGTCTGTGGCTGGCTGAACTCCCAGCCCACCCTGGTGTGTATGGGAGTAAAACACTGTGCACTGGGCAATACACACTGCGTAGGGATGCTAGAACAAAGAGAGCAGAGAAGAGGCTTGCAGAGCAGTTTGCCTCCTTTTATTATCTTCTTGTGTACGTTGCATAGTGATGAATTAGTTTACTGTGCAGTTCTAGTTTTCTGCCTCCAAAAATATCTTACTTAAAACAAGATTAGACCTTGAATTCACTTGTCTTAAAATAAGTTAACTACAAAGTTTTAGAATTCCATAGATAGTTTTCTTTTTATGCAGATCAGGAGGAGAAGGCTTGAGAACACAGTCTTTTTGCAGATGCATACAGTGCTGTTAGTATGTATATGGAATTTCGGTGCCTGCAGCTCCGTGGTGCTGTCCTTACTAATGTTTTATTTGAAGATTCAAGCTATTCTCTTCTCACCGGAGAGTAAATATTAAACCAGGAGAAATAAGTCTTAATGCCATGTGGATAGTACTCCTCAGAACTGTCATGATCCTGGTAATTCCCAGCAATAGCAACTGTGCTAATGCGGGTTCAGTCTCTGGCAGTCTGAGCGTCACTGAAGAAAATGGAAATGCTCAGGGCCAAACCTGTGTGTGTAGCTAATAAATAAAGGTGATATGGCTGTTTCACCAGGCTGCAACTCTGAAATAGTTCCTTTTCCTTTCCTGTAACTAGGAGGCTCTAATAATAATCTGTAATCCTTGTTTTTTTCCCCTAACATCAGTGAGGAGCTGTTGCATACGTTGTTACATACCACTTTCGTTGGTACAAATGCTACCAAAGGATGGACGTTCAATGACTCTACCCAAGTCGTTCAGAAATGAAGAGGGAGTTTCCTTGTAGCATGAGGTTATGAAAAACTGTAAATCCATTATTTACCAGCAGACATTGAAACCATTACCAATTACATGCAGATTCCCGGCTACAGACTTTCTAAAAGGATAATATAATTCTGTAATGATTCCAAATAAAAGTTTCAGGGATTATTCTGTAAAAGGTCCTTAGCCCAATGAGGTGTGAAAATTCCTTCGGTTTGTTACCTTAATTAGTCATTAAATACATGGTGCACTTTTTTTTCTTGATTTTTTTCCTTTTTTTTTTTTTTTTTTCCTTCCCCCTATGGAAAATGTACACAGCTTCTACTTCAGAAGTAATAACTTCAGAATGACAAAATGCCCCATGTCTTAGGAACTCTAAGCAGATCAAAACAGATAGTCAGAATGAGCTTTTGAATTTCTCTTGCTACCTTACTGAATTTATTTCTGAAGATGGCATCCTCATTGAATGTAAACAGGAATCCCATCTTTCATGGAAAAGATTATTTTCCTGGAAAGGCACGTAGATTGTAGATAGACAATCTTCATAAACATGTTCTTAATTCTTGCCTGAGCCATAGACTTCCTTCAGGAGCAGGAGTTGTTTTGTTTGTGGTATTTTTTTCCATTTGCCAGCTCAGTATAATATTGCAAGTAGAAATTCTGCTAATGACTACTCTTCTCAGATACTGTGGTGGTGAAGATTTGGTAACTAGTCCATTGGTAAAGTATTTATCATACTCTCTGAAGTTCGTAGTGGAATGCTCTGAGAGATGTTTATTCAGGATCACGGTGCAGTAAGAAGCTCCTTATGGAAATTTTAAATTGAAGCTTTGCCTGTCAGAGTGGGAAGATTCTTGCCCATACTTTGTAGGTGCTCATATAATCACATCCAGATGTTCTAAGTGAAGGCAAAGAGACCGAAGTAAGATGTGGGCAATGTCAACTGCGTATTTCTTTGTCAAGTTGTTAGGATATGTATCATGATGTGTGTTACTGTAATAAACCTCTCCAGTTAGCAGAAATCAAAAGCCTGAAAAAGCACAGTTCCTGAATCATGCAATCCAAGTGGTTGGACTGGGTGGAACCACGGTGATTCAGTTGTTGCTTTGCCTCTTCTGTGGATGCAGTGAGATAGTCTCAGTCACTCTAAATCAGACACCAATCACAAACATTTAAGTATTTCTACTTAGTGCCCTTAGAAAGCTGTCAGTACTAGTCCAGAAAAAGTCTTAAATTGACAGCAGCTATGCTCTCTGCTTGGTAGCACAAGAGGAATCCAGATCTCCACTCTGTCGCAGTAACACCCTGACAGAAGCCTGGTCATCTCCACTGCTGGAAGGAGTACCGTGGTTCAGGTACCTTGTGCACTGGGAAAAGACATTTCTTGCAGTGTCAATGGGACACTCAGACCACCCTGACAAAGGATTGGAAGCTCCTTGGGGCTTCTTTGAGAGGACATTGATTGATGTTGTGTGTTACTTCTTCCATAAAAAGTAGTAAGGTGACAACATTTCCTTCTCCTCATTTCATTAGTTTTAGGAGCAGTGGTTATATTGTATTTTTTCACCTTTTTTAATGAACCTGATTAATTACATCCCACAGTTTAAGTTGTATTTTTCCTGTTTCATTTTTTTTTCTTTTTAAAAAAACCTGTACTTTTGTCTCCTTGCACCTATACTTCAAATACATTTTGGCAGGATGTATGAGTTTGAAATGTGAAGTTTTCTGAACTGTGTGGTTAGCTAATAGCAATGCAAATTGGTTACCTAATGAGAAAAAGACATCAAATTTTTGTTGAAGAGTCTACTGAAAGAATAGCATCACCCTGAAATCTCAGCAATGTCTGCCTAAGTTCCGTTTACAGCGGTATCTTGTGTGGTATCTTGGATTATTTTAGCTCAAGAGATTGGGGGAAAACGTTTTTGAGTTTTCGTTTTACCTCTCCTGTTTGTTTTCTTTAGGTACCTGAAACCAGATTAGGTTTAATTTTATGAATGGCTTGGAAAGGCAGGCCTCACTGATTTGCTGTGCTGCTTGAGCTTGTAAAACATGAGGCCCTTCTGGACATCTTCCCTGTTGGTGGGGTGTCTGCCATGCTTCCCCATCAGGGTTAGCGGGGGCTCTGCCTCTCCGGGGAGCTCTGCTGCGGATGGGGGCTCCGATGGCGTTTCGCCGGTGAGATGCTGCTTTGATTGATGCCCTCCAAGCAAGGCATGGCAGGGTGCAGGCTGCAGCCCCCGCACCGCGCTCGGCTGGGCTCTGCCCTCCACTCGCTGCTCTGGCACTGCTCGGCTTTCTCCTGAAATGCCCACAACATCGTTGAGGGAATTAGTACGATAATAATTATGTGGGCTCACATCTTGGTATTTCTCTGAGCTGAGAATACTCGTCGTCTGCTCTTTCAGGGCTGGTTTTAAGGTGGTTATTAATATTACACGGGGTTGGGGTTTTTTTCCTCTGTTAAGAAGCCATGCTATTTTGTGGTTCCTAACTATAAGTTCCTTAAAGGAAGAGCACTTTTCTCGGGGGATGACAAACTATACTACCGCCAAGATACTGCCTCCTTGCCTTTGTGTCTTCAGCGCAGGTTCTTGGGAAGCCCAGCACAGGTTTAGAGTCACGGACTGTCCTTCTCCCCACTTCATCAGAGATGTGGGAAGGAAATGTGGCAGGTTTCCTCCTCCTTCCTGCCACAAAAAGCAAGCATCTTCCCAAGTTTGTGGAAATCCGGTACCTTTCCATCTTTGGTGTATGCTAGGAGAAAAAAAAGCACTCTATAGACTTAATTACAATTATTTTTTAGCTTCTTCCTTACTAGTATAAGCTTGGTGCTTTTCTCCTAAAAGTGATTCTGATTTATCTGTCCCTTAGTGAGTTGTTTTGTGGA
Organism: Rhinoptilus africanus; assembly: GCA_013400135.1. Classification (NCBI taxonomy): domain Eukaryota; kingdom Metazoa; phylum Chordata; class Aves; order Charadriiformes; family Glareolidae; genus Rhinoptilus; species Rhinoptilus africanus. The sequence continues at coordinate 468,543 of VXBO01000804.1, read as the reverse complement.
AGGGGCAGAGACAAGTTCTAATCTTGTATTTTTAATCTACCAGTCTAGAAATGTATCTCCGTTTGTTCCTTAAACATAAACAAATAGTTAGTTTTGCATTTCTCTAAAGCTGGTAGCTTCAGGATATTTCCAGCCACTGGCTAAGATAAAACCTGTAGTGCACTTGTGATAAGCTGGGATGAACAGCCTGAGATGTAAGCCCCTCCAAAAGAAAAACTTGAAGTATTGCATATTTCATCTTGCATTTACCACAAAAACCTTACTTGCAAAAGCTCAGGTTGAGATGCTTTTAGGCATTCCAAATAGCTCTTCATGTCATCACTAACATGTATACCTGCTAAATATAGAATGCAAATTACCTGTTCTATGCTGCAGTCATTTTCCTTCTTATTGTATTCATAGAGCTTCATTTATCACAGTTTCTAGGCAATCAAGTGCAGCAAAATAAGAGCTAGGACTTGGAAGAAAAGTGGCTTTCAGTGCTGCTTTTTGACACGTTTATATTTGCTCGCTATTTTATGTCTGCATCAAATTAGAAGCAAACTTAACCTTTTTATTTTGGTGCGTTTGCATTTCTGGTTCTTGTTGGATCTTATTAAAAGGGAATGGCTGTTTAACTGCAGAGCAGGTTTTAATGTGTGACTCAAACGAAGTGTGTGAGCCCAGAGAAGCCAGTTGCTTCTAAGAAATGCAAATCCCATGTAAAATGGGAAGGAATAGAAATGCACCATTGGAAATGTGTTATTTTAAAATTAAAATGTGATTAGAGACAGTGTGAAATTGTGTTAACGATGACAGCTGTAGGTATGTTCTGACGAACAACGTCACTGCAGCTTGGAGGGCCGCGTGTTTTAAACTGCTGTGAGCCCCCAACATAAGAAGGGCATGGACCTGATGGAGTGAGTCCAGAGGAGGCCATGAAGATGGTCAGGGGGCTGGAGCACCTCCTGTATGAGGACAGGCTGAGAGAGTTGGGGTTGTCCAGCCTGGAGAAGAGAAGGCTCCAGGGAGACCTTAAAGCAGCCTTCCAGTATCTAAAGGGGGCCCACAGGAGAGATGGGGAGGGACTCTATCCGGGAGTGTAGTGATAGGATGAGGGGTAACATTTTAAACTGAAAGACGGGAGATTTAGATTAGATATTGGGAAGAAATTCTTTACTGTGAGGGTGGTGAGACACTGGCACAGGTTGCCCAGAGAAGTTGTGGATGCCCCATCCCTGGAAGTGTCCAAGGCCAGGCTGGATGGGGCTTTGAGCAGCCTGGTCTGGTGGGAGGTGTCCCTGCCCAGGGCAGGGGTGTGGAACTAGATGATGTTTAAGGTCCCTTCCAACCCAAACCATGCTGTGGTTTTATGATCCTTGCTGAGTGCTGCACAGGGCCATGGCTTTTGTAGCCAAGTGGCAAAGTAGTGAAACTTCCAATACTTACACATCCTTCTTCGTTTCCTGCATAAGCCAGTCTTAGCTTCGTAGGCAACCATTTAGCTTACTGTGGTTCCAGACTTGGAGACTGGAATTTCTTATGGATGTCCTTTGACTGAGCATCTTCCGTAACAAGTAGAGAGGCAGGACAGGTAGTGTTCCTGAGGTGCAAGGCTTAAGGAAGGTTGCCCTTTTTCTGAGTCCTGAGCTGCTTTTCTCTGACCCTGCAGTATTCAAGCCCTGTGCTTTAACAAACTGGAAGAAATACCACGGGAATCAGTGTGGCAGGACTAGCCATGTTTGGAACATTTGGGACTATCCCCATTTGGGACAAAAGATACCTATGGCAAGGTAAACAAAAGTGAGCTCATGAATAAGTACAGACAAATACCCATTTATCTCAAGGGTTTGAGTTACCTACCTGGATGGCTTGCTTTTGTTTTTCAGATAGAGATGAAAAATGTTACAGTGGGGAATAAGCTGGCTACTTGATTCATAATGGTGTCAAGGAGATCTGAGTTTGATTCTGCATATGATAGACTGAATGCATCTTACTGAGTGAATTTCTGATGAAAACATGCACTTCCCTTTTGTGTTTAATGTCCTTGAAGTAACCTCTGTGTTTGAAGGATGAGGTTCATTTATACTCATTTTTCCTGTCTGATGTGAATAAAGTAGAATCTAACTAACGTTAGTGGTTCCTTACCACTACAGTCATGAACTTTTTTTTGGCATAATTGCATAAAATAAATACATACCTGTTTGTAAGCTGTAAACAATGAGGTTCATTTTTTAGCCCGCAATAAAGACGTCTTCTTAAAGATTCATGATGAGATTTTGTATATTTTTTAATTTTGCATAATTATTCAGGCCTTTTAATTAACCTTTTTATTTAGTTAAATCACTTAAGTAGGGATATTGTTGCAATGGTCTGAAATGTGTTTATTATATATAAGAAATAAATATCGAAGTAAGAAATCTCTTTAAAGAACAGAGGCCTAATTTGTTTTTCTTCTCACTATTTTCTTTTCCCCTGACATAAATTATTCTTTTGGTTGCAGGCTGAAAATGTTTGTAGTTAACAGCAACAAAACGAAAAATTGTAAAAATTGTGTGCCTTTGTTTCTGACTCCTTTTCCCACTTTAGCAATTTATAATGGCAGTGGGTATTTTACTGAATGGAAAAAAAGTGTTTTGAAAGAGATAATGACTTACTTCCGCACTAAGATTCACACTTTGTCTCTAATGTGAAGTATGATGGTTTTGATTCTTCGTGATGAATAGATTTGTTTATGCAAAGTAACCAGAGCTTAATCTGATGATAGCATTTGTCCAAAGCCTGGTTGTTGCCTCTGGAAGAGGATTCTTCTTAGATGAAACTTTTGTTATCCGCTGTGCTTGTTTCTCTTAAGTTTCCTTTTCTCATGTGCTTCGAATACTGTGTTTATGGAAAAACCATTGAAAAAACCCAGCTAGTCCCTGTGACCATCCGCTGTACGGGACGCGGGCGAAGGACAGATGGAGATGGCTGGGGAGCCCCAGGACACAGCACTCTGGGTCTGTGCAACTCCCACAGAACAGGAGCCTGCTTATAAATGATGTGGAACCCCAGAATCTTTCAAAACAGGCAAAAAAGCTCTTGCACGGCCACTGAATTGCTGGAAGAGTGCAGTGTAAGGTAATTTGCTATAAAGATCTTGAAATAATTTCAGTGTATTCACTGTTGGTTGCTCCTTCAAAACCAATCTTATTACCATGATGCAAATTTAGTGTGTGGACAAGGCTCAAATCAAGTTAAGGACTGAATTTTTGCCGCTTGCACTGCATGGTTTAGATATTCAGACTGTGCTTTATCAATCAAAGTGATTTCAATTTATGAAAATGAAAATTACCTGTTCATTGTATTCTTTAAAGTTGTTAATATTCACTACCTGACCAGTCCTCTGCTCGCCACATCACCCTCTACTATTAATTTCCTTTTTCAGGTGGATCCAGGCAGATCACCATTTCAGACTCACAAATAGCTCTGTATTAACTTCTTTAATAAATCTACGGCATTGTCTTCTGTGTAATGCAGCAGTATTGATCACTAAAAAGATTAAGTAGATCTTCATGTTTTCAGACACTTTCAAAAATTATTTGTGCAAGTTAAGAGGATTTAAACTGTAGTACAGTTTAGCATCTAAAATGGTGAAAAATCCTTCAGAGTTAAGGATGTAACATCACTGGATGTGTTTTATGAGATTCTTTTGATCAGTGGCTGTGGCGGTGACTTCCTGTGGGTCAGGGGTGATTTTAGATCATGACAGGTTTAGCTCTTTAAAAAAAATTCAAAGATTGTTGCCAATCTGCATTATCTTTCTTGCTTAAAAAAGTGGTGATTCATATTATCCACTCCTAAGATATCTCTTAGGATTTGCTGTGACTGTGGTTCAGCTGAGAGAGTCCTACAGGCAAAAACTGCCGAAGCCTGCTACTTTAATCATTATTCCAAGTGCAAGTTACAGGCTTAAGCCTATTATTAGCTTGCATACAAAAAAAAAATAAATATATAATTTGACAACTAACTCCTACAAATTACCCATTATCCCTTTCTTTAAAAACAGTGAGTGCTTCTGTATTCAGGCCAGTTTCCATGCTTGCTCTTAGTCACTGTCATGGGGCTCTGCGTTAACTTGAGTGGAGCTGGCAGATGCAGGGTGTGCAGCTTAATGTGCTAGGCAGAACCCAAATCGGAGGTTAGTTTGCAAAGAAATAATAAAGGATTTGTTGTCAGAGAAGCAGACTTTGAGTTCGAAAGTTTTCCTTTCTTCACGTTCATCCAGTGGCCAGCTGCACAAGTGCCTCTCCAGTTTTAGAGCTCTACTTCTGTTTGGATATCCCAGTTTAAACCTGAGTCTGCAAGCTGAAATGCCTGATGGTGATTTCAAAACCCACTAAAAAACAGGAGTAAGTTTTCTCTTTGTTTTCCCTTTCTTACATACAGCCTATTCTGTCAGTAGTTCGTGTGTGGCATGGGGCGGCTGTGTTTTCAGAAAGTGCCTATCGGACAGAATTCAGTGGAGCCTGGGGACAAAGGGAATTACTTTTCTCTGTCCAAGGAAAGTGAAGGAATACTTTCAAGTGTTTTTTTCTTTTGTTTTCCTACATAATGGTATAAAGGCTTTCTTTTACAACCCATGGGTTGAATTCAGGACTTCTCAAGAACATGTCTGGCTCTTTCACGTTTTTGAGTGCAGATCCAAAAAAGAAAGAAGGGAGCGAGAGATGCTGCCTCCCGCAAGTCACTCCAAACCCCAGAGCTGGATGCTCAGAATTCAGCAGGCTGATGTGAGAGACTACAGGTCACGAGGCTATGCCATTTCATGCTGGGACAGGTCACGGTGAAAGGGACTGTGACTCAGTGGTACTGCTAAAGCGCTATATCTCTTTCCATGTAAATCTCTCCTATGAGGGGTTCTTTTGGGGTCATGACTATGTGCCGGCTCAGCATTAGCTGACACATGCTGGATGACAGAGCGAGGCTGAGATCCTGGAGCCACATCACTCGTCTGTATGGGGAGCACAGGGTAGGGACCACTGGATGAGCGTCACGGTCACACAGCACAGACTAACTGAAAAACGAGTGTTAAAAATGCAGTGAGTACTGGAGTGTATCAGGGAAGCATGAAAAGGTTCAGTTTTGGGTCAGAAAGTTAGATGCTTGTGTTTTGGAGAAAGGAAAGGTCTAAACCAAGCTCGCTCTCCTGGAGATAGCTGTCTGGTGCGTGATTCAGCTGACCAGAAGTAATGACAGTGGACAGAGGTCAAGGCCTTTAGTCGTTGCCTTTAGCAAAGATTGAAAGGTATAAAATGTTATGGTAGCACTTGCTTGAACCATAGAATTGCCTGGGTTGGAAGGGACCTTTCAGATCATCCAGTCCAACCATCAACCTAACTCTGACAAAACCACCGCTAAACCATATCGCTCAGCATCATCACCATGTCTACCCGTCTTTTAAATACCTCCAAGGATAGCAATTCCACCACTTCCCTGGGCGGCCTGTTCCGATGCTTAATAACCATTTCTGTGAAGAAACTTTTGCTAATATCCAATCTAAACCTCTCCTGGTGTAACTTGAGGCCATTTCCTCTTGTCCTGTTGCCTCTTACTTGGGAGAAGAGACTGACCTCCACCTCCTTTCAGGTAGTTGTGGAGAGGGAGAAGGTCTCCCCTCAGCCTCCTTCTCTCCAGGCTGAACAACCCCAGCTCCCTCAGCTGCTCCTCCTAGGACTTGTTCTCCAGGAAAGGAGAATATCGAGTCCAGAGGTTCACACTGGCTGTTTCTGGATCACTGAAAACATCAAAACAGGTTTTAAGTGTATAATGTGTTCTGATGCCACCTACTTTAAGAAGGAATTTCTCTGTTCCTTACTTAGGCAACTTTGCCGTTTATTTTGAGTGAAGTGCTGACTGTAATGGCTGAGAAAGCCATTGAAAATTCGGGCCTAACAGAGCAAATAATTGCATAAGGAATAAGCCTGTAATCATTCCAAATAAGAACTGGAACATTTGAACTTGAAGACACAGATTGCTGTGTGCAGAATCTCTGCTCACTTGATGAGCATTGACATTACCGTTGGATTATAAAGACTGCAGCATTTCTCTCTGATAATTTTTGTGCCCTTCTGTGCTTCAGAAGTTACGGATAGAATCAAGTAACGCAAAGAGCGAGAACTGACCAGCAAAAGCCCCTTTTCAACGTGTATTCCTAATGGAAAATAATGGCTTCCAGAACCAGTCTTGGATGATTTCTAGAGATCTGCTTCAGGTTTTCTGTGGATTTGAACCAAATTAAGAAAAAAATTAATTCCAGGTGTCACTGTCAAGATGGTAAAGGGAGAATCATATTGAGTTTAATCAAGTGAATGAACTAGGCTTTTATTTCTTCCCTCATTAAAAGGCTCTGAGCTGCTGATTTTGGTTTTGTCCACTTTTTAGCAGGAAAGGCAGATTGGAAGGAAAATTGAGATATGAAAGCATGATGCAGATATCCTAGTGTCCATCCCAGGCTGTGCCAGCAGGAGCTGCATGCTCGCTTTCTGCAGCAGGTGACGGAGCGAGACACTGCCTTCGGAAATCACAAACTATGTTAGGTGTAGACCTGCAAAACTTTGAGTGTATTGTGTAGGAAAGCAGTGATGAGGTGGGAACGGGTAAACAGGAGTGCAGAGGTATTGCCTCCTTGTACTGAATGATGAAGAGTGGCATAGTGAGAAAAAGCCGGCTGCTCTGTGGTGGAGCGCATCTCGTGCCTCAGGCGGGTTGCCTTCCCGTGCAGTGCCCAAGGTGGTGTTCCTGGGCCTGGCCTGGCGTAGCGAAGCGGCAATTTTGTAAAAAGGATCTGCTAAAGTGGTTCAGAATTACCGTGAAATTGTTATAATCCATTTGCACTCGATTTATAACTTTATTAAGTAAAAAGTAACCCAGCACATCATGTCCTCAAGAGCTTTGTCATCAAAGCTCAAATAAAACTGTTAAATTTCAAAGTGCTTGAGAGGTTTTTCCCCAGTTACTTTAGTTACTGGCCCTAACAGAAAAAGCAAAAGCTGAAATGAAAACGTTTAGGCATTTTGTTGAGGAGGAATCGTACTCTGTTTTATGTTGCAAAATGAACTGTATTTGGGGAGGAACTGGGGTTAGATTATGGCTTTAGACTGAGCCAGTGGAGTCTTGGGCCATCTCGTAATGGCTGTCATGGATTATGGCACTTTTGTGCCATTTTAATTTTACCGAAAAACGAATTGTGGATAAAAGGCTGGAATCTTTCAGTTTGACCTCATTTTTTGATCTTTATCTTCAACAGATTCAGGTCAAAACTGAAAGCAAGACTATAAATTAGAGTGAACCTTGGTAATGATATCTGGTTAATTACTTTCATTTGCATGCCTTCAGTGGTGAGGTGAAATTTACTTAAAAACTGAATTCTCCCCTTTTGTGCAGGCCTTTCATTTTATTTTTCATATCCGATGCCACAACATCGATTATGGGCTGACTTTTTGGTAGTTTGTAAAATACATTATTATGAGTTTTGATGTTATCCTAATTTGTTTTCAGTTGCTTTTAAAGGCTCAGTTCACAAGTAAGCAAAGTAGCGTCACTCTCTCTAGGTAGTTTTGGTATTACCTTGGTTTTGTTTAATGCAAAGAAGCTCCAGTGTATCTGACTTCCACAGTTTGTGTGTGAAAATCTTTTTTTTTTTAGTGTCCCATTTACACTGGGTACAAGTTAGAAAATGTGTTTTGAACCTTTTGGAGCTAGAGGTGTGCTTTCCACCTGATTTGAAGAGTGGTGTTATCTTAGTCACAAAACCCCGTGCCGTTAAAGGATCACGTTCAATATTGTTCACTCGTATGACTTACATGTCGTCAATTGTTTCACAGCCCCAGGGCCATTTTAGACATGGTTGGACAGTTGAGCATTTAAAATGATTTTGGGAAGGGCCAAGAGCTAAGAGTCATTGAATTTCTTACTATTGTGTTCGAAATGTTATAAGCAGCAGTTGTGTTCTGTGCATCTGAGAAATTGGGTAGGTCAGCTAATCCAGCCACGGGCTGATGGGCGGTTTTGCAGTTCATCTGTGACAAGACCTCATTAGCAATGCATTGTTCAGCCCTTGGTTAAGCCTGGTGGTAAATGTGCCATCTGCTTGCGCAGAGTCTTGGATCCTGCCAGAGCTTTCGTCGAAGGCATCCCTTAGATCCGTCTGAGCATCCAGGTTTTGAGAACGTGCTCATAGAGGTGACAGTTGTGACCAGCGGGAGCATCACGCAGGGATCGTCAAGATGTGTATCACCTCAGCAAAAAGCAGCAAAACCTGCACTGAAATGAACGTTGTGAGTTCTGTGAAGTTATTCCAAGAGAACATAAATACTGAACATAGTGGAAATAACACTCAGGTGAAGTCAGCAGAAAGAGGCTTCAATTAGAGCAAGTAAAGTAGGTGGTGGAGATTATGGATATAAACTCTCGTGCCCGGGGGCTAAGACTAGTGGTAAATGAATGAGTAGCATGGAGAAATTTCCACAAGAGCACATTATTGTATAGTGGTTTCCTGAAGCTTAGCTATAGCATTTGTAAGTCCGTGTTGTCAGGGATAGGATATTGAACCAAATAGCTGACTGGTCTGATCTGATATTCCAGATATGTTTGGAAAAAAAAAAAGAGCTGAGCAGAAAGATACTGCAGTATAAATTGTGGTAGCAGAAAATTGCTTTTAATGAAAAAGTTATTTAAGGCTCATGCAGGAAGAACATGGAATGAAGCATTTTTATTGCAGATAAGAAAATGCATAAAGCAAAAAAAGCATTGTTTAACTGTGTGGAAGATTGAAGTTGAACAGTTTGAGATTTTAATGAGTCAGGAATATAGAGTTCAGCTTAGAAATATTTTGCTGCTTTCCTGTTTCGGCTGAGATGGTGTAGTGTATGTGAATTCTAAAAATACCTCTCTCTAGTCCCCTTGTCAAAATACATTTCTTCCCCTTTAAAACTGCACGTACCAAACCAGTATTTTCAATATCCAAGACTACGTTCGTGAGTAGCCATGCACATTAAGCTCTGCAACTGAATTTATGTAAAAAATCCCTCAAAAAATAGGTTTGCCCAGTGAAATCTGTACACAGATCATTGCTTACCTCTGGTCACCCGCTTTGCCAGTTTCTTAGGTGACATCTCACTTTGAGCGGTGCTTATCTACGTGATACTGGGACAGAAATAGGAACAAAGTCGGCAAATTTAGAACTACTGATATTTTAAGACAGTTTTTCTGTTTTACTTACGGTTATTTCGTGTGTGGAAACTTAGAAGACTTCTGCAGTGTTGTGGCTGGTGGTGGTTTGGGGCACATGGAGGGTTGGTTGTCCCCCATCCTCCCGTTTGGTGCAGAACTGCGACCCTGTGTGTAAATCCGTGGTTTTCCCGAGCGGTGCCTGCAGTACTGCGCACACTGGAGAGATCAGGGACGTGTTGTGGGTTTGCAGGAGAGAGTTCTTATGCCAGTGAGTTCCAACCAGAGAGAGTATATTTCCACAGTGAATTTCTTACAAAAATACCACAGGCATGATTTTGTCCTTATAAGTGTATGTGTAAAGAAAATCGACCTATATATATGAAAAGAAAAGATGGATTTATAAGGAAAAAAATCCCTCTCTGCTCATGGAAGGTTTTTAGGTAACAGACTGTAACCCCCCTTTTTTTTTGTTTCAGGTCCAGTTATTTCTTTCTCTTCCTTTTTAAATTGAGTAATGTGCATTGTCGCTCCTAATTCTGTACAACAATACAGGTCCTGTTTCAATCCTGTTCGGAACAATAAGATATCCAATTTGCTGCTAAACGGCTTGACAGACTGTTTAGTTCCCCACGAGCTCCAAGTGAGCGTGAGATCTTCCAACGTGGTACTGGCATGTCAGATGCAATTTTATAGATAGTCTTTACCACTGTAAGCATATAAGGACATTAGATGGCAAAGAGAAAGTGTTTGTTGGTATTGTCTTCTGGAAAGAAAAGCAATTCAGTGTTTACAAAACTCGCATGTCAATGAGACAGAGTTATTAATGTTTTATTTTTGCTAAGAGGGACTTGAAATGGTTTAGGTTCCAGAATAGAAGAATTACATAATAAAATGCTGACACTAAATTAGGAAAGGATTATACTGAAGAAAAGGCCCCATTCATTGCTCAGAAATCCTGTCGTAGACGGAGGGAGAGGATCTTCACCGTTGGCTGATGGGACTGGAGATTTTGCGCATGATGTATTGCACCGTTGTGCGACAGATGCTCATTGTTTAATGACTTTTATACTTCGGCAAAATTCGTACAGCTTACTTTGCTAACAAAGACTAATTATTAGAGTTAAAACGCCGTCAGCAGTGCACATTTATAGGCTTACTGGATTTGAGAGCTTCTTTATCATTCTTAACAAAATCAAGGCCTTGTATCAAAATAGGTATATTTTCCTTTTTTCAACTTTCAAAATAATAAACAAAAGAATATCAAAATGCATCAGAAAGAGGGAAACTGGCGAACTCATTGTTTGAAAAGAAATCAGATTGTTTACCACTTGTACAGATACTGTCTAGCACTGTGCCTGACGATCATAATTGGTCTTTCAAACAATATATACAAATTAATTGACATTTCTATCTGGCATTCATTTAAGATGTAAATATGGGCTATGATTGCAATTCAAATTAGTCTGAAATTTAATATCTGGTTATAATCAGAATCGCTAAAGATGTCTGGCTAATTTAATTGACATAATTGTTATAACATCTCTAATTTTATGTTGAAGTCTGAGGTAATGACTGTTGAGTCACCTCTGCTTTGGGAGGCTTTTAAAATAAAAATGAGGGATACAGGGGACTGAGTTGAAAACCTGTAGAAAAAAGAGTTTATATCAGTTTTTCTCTCTCTTTTGGTAGGTTTCTGGAGGGGAATGAATGAAATCTGGAGGTGTACAGCAGTGCACCAGCCATATCATTCTCTAGTAAAGATCAGCATAAAAAAGCAAATGGCTCATTTATTGAACTGAATCATTGTTACTTATTTACAGGACCAAAATAGTTTCCTTCATATAAAAAGCCTTCAGCAAGTTCTCCTCGGATAGGAGGATTTATTTATGAAGTCTCTCTGGGATAATGTAGGATGATTCACTGTTTCTGCTACTTGCCAAAAATGACTCCAGCAGATTAGTAGAATTTAAGCTATTGAAGGATCGGGTAACTTATAAAAGTAAGCCAGAGACCTAACTCTGCTTAAAGTGTGAAGAGACAGTTAAAAATCTATCTGATGTAGAGGGCACGCTGGTGGTGGGGCCAGCGGGTGGGCTGCCGACATCCCTGTGCCTCCACAGCCAGCCCCAGCTACTTGGTCCGGGAGTGACTTTCCAGTGCAGAAATGAAGACATTGACATTCCCTGGCCTTCCGACTAGTGCAAAAGCTTAAAAATTCTAAGTTGGATGGAATAGAGCTGAACATTGGTTTATGAGCTAAAATTATCTTGATTACTTGACCGTGGAGATCAGTCTCCTGACTTTGACTTCACCCCGTGTCTCCAGCCGAAGACAAATGCGTGATTGTGTGTGGAAGGGGAGGTACCAAACTGCCTGCTTAATTCAGTCCGTCCTGACAGACAGACCCTGATCCTAATGTGGGGGAGGGTGGAAGCAGGGGGAAGCTGGAGCCGCAATGGGAAGAGGGAAGCTGTCGGCAGGCGGGTGGCTCTGGGGATGTGCCTGAGAGGCGGCTGAGAAGCATCGACCAGGGTGGTGCTTGGGAGACACGCATCACTGACGAAAACCTGGGATATTACTGCCTTCAGTTCTCTGAATGTATCATATTTTTCCCAATGAAAAGTAAATATTCAGTAGAGAGGTAATGATTGCCAAGATTTACTTTATCCGTGCTCTGTGTGGAAGAAAAATGCATGTGTCGTGATCTATCTGGGTTCCATTTTCAGAAGGTTTCTCATTTCGAATAGACTACCTGAGTTTAGCCTTTATGTGCTGTTCTCAAAATTCAGATGGTCTCTATCAACGTACGGCTGTCTAACAAACCATCCTGCTGCTCTTGAATGAGCAGGAGCAGGGGAGCAGGAAAGCTTTTCAAGTGTCTGAGAAGATCAAACTCTTCCTCCTAGAATGGAAATTTTCTTTCCTCTCTCTAGTCAGGCTTTTTTTTTTAATTCTAATTTGGCAAATGTCAGCAGATGGTGCCAAATGTGGGAATATGCATCCACTCCTTTGTCCAAGCTGAATTTTTTTGGCAAACAGGAGGGTATATCCAAGCTACCCTGCAACAGTGGCTTGAGTCACCTGCGGGCATGACGGAGGGGATGTCACAGCCTTTGGGTGCAGACCATCCTACCTTCACAGTGGTGGAGGTGCCATAGAGGGGCATGACACCATGTATTATTTGAATATTGTTTTAAAATGGGAAGAGTGGATTAATATACCTCAGGGGACAGCAGGGTGGTCTACTGGTGTGTCCATCTGCTCTTGTCCCTCCCTGAGTGACTGAGAGGTGAATTTTCCGAAGAACCTTGTAGCATTTGGGAGCAGTGTTTGCACAGAGGTATCCGTCATTGCTCTGACATCAAATATCTAATAATAACCTCCTCGCAAGTCATCTGCTCTCTGCTTCACCCACTCTTAGTCACTCTACCAGTTTCTGTAGGCTACAAGTAGTAGGCTATTTATTAAAAGCAGTAGCTAGAGAAAAATGATTTTCTTAATCAAGTTTATCCTGCCAAGAATGTAAAATCAGTGAGACCAATTTTAGGTGCCTTGAATCCTCTCCAAGTCAGATTACTCGGCAACTGGTGTTACCTCAGCTGCTTCCATACCTTCCGCTCTCATTCCGGTTCCTGGATGGCTGGATCACTGTTTGAAAATTTGTGGTTATTATTGCTTTAAAATTCGCTGTAAGGGGATAGAAGTATTTGGCTAGTGTCCTTCCAGTGTCCCATCCCAGTCTAGCACTGCATTGCATGATACAGAGTCTTCATTTACTCTGAAGGAGAGGGTCAGGGTTATCTGAGAATAAATCGCCTGCTTCTGACCCCTCTCACCTCAGCGTTACCCGCGGGGTCGTGCCCAGAAATGCCAAGGGGAAGCGTGAGGCTGTTGAAAATCTGTCTGTGGGCAAATGGGGGGGTGTTTTTCTGACCTTGTTGGCTTAACACGCCAGCAGCTGGGCTTATGCCAGTGTTCTAGGTAAGCTTACTTGTCCCCAAGCTCTTGCAGGAATGCAACATTTCTGGGTTTTGGGTTGTTTTTTTTTTTTTCATAATCGATCACTGATTGACAAGCTCTTTGCATGTGGGAGCTATTCTGAGGGCGGGAGAGCAGCAAAGCCAAGCACTCGCTTCTTCCCGCTCTGCCCGCCGGGAAGGACGGAGAACTGGGAATGCCCCAGAGGCTTGTCTTGAATGGGATGCAGAAATTAAGGTTTGTAGCAAAAAATACCTTTCTAATTTAGCTTGTTCGATTTGTAGGTCAATATCCTGCGAACGAAGAAGAATTTTATCGATTGGAAATTTCCCAGTGGGAGATTATTTCTGAATAAAAAAGCTTATGCCAGCATAACTCATTGCTCAGAAATTACAACAATTTTTGACACCACATGAAAATTTCCAGTAGAGGCTGTCTAATGGTAGAGGGGAGTGTACTGGAGCCTCCACCACATTGCCATTTTACTTCATCTTAGCTACATAGGTTTGTCAGCGTGCTGATTTATGGGAATGTTCCTCTTTAATTTTTGCACCATCTTTTTTTTGTATTCATTTTTCTTTTTTCAGTACAAATTGGTTTTATGGTGAATAATTTGGGAGAGAGAGCAGAAATTTAAAAATTTAAAATTTGTGAGTTTTTCTTCCCAAGTTGGTGCATGCCCTGTGTTTCTCGGCCAACTTCTTAGATGACTGTGCTTTAAAACTGAAGAGTAAACTTGCTGCTCTCATGATGGTCATTGATTTGTTGGTCTTCTAGAGGCAAATGAAAATTTAAAAATAATAGTGTTATCAAGCTTTTCTTATTTCTGGAATATTCCTCTTTTTGTCAGGGCATTTTGTACCTCAGTGCCCAGTTTTATTTTCCCTTTTTTTTTCAACTTCCCATTTTTTGTTCATTCCTACTATTTATTGCTAAAATATTTCTGCCCACAAATTGAAAGTAAGAGGTATTATTAAGTACTCTTAGGAAGATGCCATTTTTGCGTTTTCAAATAGTCTTTTACTACTGGAAAAATACAGATACTCAGCCAAAGTTGGTGAAGAGTATGGTTGGAGTTAAGGGTTTGGAATAGCTTTTTTGCCACTGTCCTTCTTTCAGCCACCTTTTATACCTCTGAGGTTCAGGGCTGCTCTTTGGTACAGAATGGGAGTGCTTGGCTACTGAGCTGGCTGATTAAGGGAACTCAGTTTTAAAATACTATCATCTGCACTGAAACAGCTGGAAAACATCTTTCCCTGTCCAACTTCAAGAAAGAGTAATGGATCTGTTTGACAGGATTGGTATTTCACTACCAATTGCCCTTTGTAATTAGAATTAAAGCAAAAAAGGTGGAGGGAAGCACCAGGGTGCAAAGAAGACTTGGCTAAATGTCCGTGCAAGAGGCTGACGGCTGCTCCGATAGAGGGTCTCTGTACGGAAGAAAGGGTGGTGTGAGCGTGCTTCGATAAAGGGCCGTGATGGAGGATCTGGGTCTTCTGTTGTGCTTGCCTGGAGGGTGCTGAGTTTATATTTTATTTATTTAATTGCTTTTGTGAAAGGGACAGTGTATTTTTATATTGTGTGGTATTGCAGGACTACGTTATAAATAGTTTATGGGAGGAGTAAAATATCACATAGCAGTAATTTTGTCTTTCTGTGTTGAATAGTCTGTCTTGTGGGGATGTTAAAAGTTGTTGCTGGTGTTTGGTTTTTTACCTTAATAGATCACCTGGAGTTTTAAATATCTTATGAGGTCTGCTGTATGCTTTCTGCCTGAGGATGAGTTTGCTGCTCCCTTCCTCCTTTGCAGCTGGCCATCCTCAGTACTACTAGCTGGTGAATGAAATGAGGTGGCCATACAAACCACTGTGATAAGACATCTGAGGCAGTCTTACAAAAAAAAAGGCAGTCTTATATAAAAAAAAAAAAGACCACCGTCTTTTTGTCTCAGAATCAGGCAGTGAAGCTGTATTTTTACATTCTTTCAAGTTTTCTGAGTTTTGGCTTCTGTCCATGACACAAGGAAAGTGGGCTGTAGGAGGAGGAGCGTGCAACATTTCTGGGTTTCTGCGCCCACGGCATCCAGGGCTGCGTTGGGAAGAGCAGCACAAGCAGATCCAGGGAGCGGGGAGTGCTGGCTCCAGTTGCTGGGCTCCCCAGTACAAAAAGGACCTGGGCATGCATGAAGGAGCATGATGATGATTAGGCAATTTGGAGCATCTGTCATATGAGGAGGGGCTGAGAGAGCTGGCGCTCAGGAGGATTTTATCAGTATATATAAGTACCTGATGGGGGAAGTAAAGAAACCGGAGCCGGGCCCTTCTCAGGGCATCCAGTGACAGGACAAGAGGCAATGGGCACAAACTAAAATACAGGAAATGCTGCTAAAACACAGTAAACGAGGCTGAGAAGTCTCCATCCTTAGAGCTGTTCAAAACCCAACCGATCGTGGCCCTGAGCAGTCTGCTGTAGGTGACCCTGCTTTGGCACAGGTTTGGACGAGGTGGTCCCTAGAGGTCCCTGCTGACCCCAGCTACTTTGTGAGTCTGTGCATTGATGAGAAGAGCTGATCTGGTACAAGTGAATGTCGCATTCATTTAGAACTTGTCTAAGGAATACAGTTTTGAGGATATGTGTAAGTCACTTGGCAGTTTAGGTTGATACAGGCTATTGCTGTGAACATCCCTAAAAGTATTTTACTGTCCATTACTTTGAGAGGTGTCCATACAAGTTTAATAAAGTCAGATTAAGTAAGTGTAGGGAAGATTCTTCCCTGTGTTTCAGAATGTGAATCGTCTTTCACTGCCCAAAATTAGGAAGATGCTCCACCCCCATGGAAATATTTTTGAATGTAAATCCATTAGGGGGTTCTGTACGTAAAAAAAATGGGTTGAATGAGGAGCCTTGTAAAGGACCAAATAGGCCTTTCTCACCCCTTTGGTTGCTCACACATTACCACATGGGTTAGCGCTATTTATTAAGAATGTGGGGGAAAAAATTGTGGCCCTGGACTGCATAAAATGAAACCAGATTTCAGTCCTTTGAGGCACAGACTCCCTGTTGCTGTTTTCAGTCACAGGAATGTGTATTGTATTGGATGAGACAAGCCCAGAGCGTTGCTGGCCGGTAACAGATAGCGTGAGGAAGGGGTAAGCACAGGGCAGCCCTTTCCCTGGTGAATCCCCTGAACCTCCCGCAGTTGGCCAGCTGGAGACTTGCCGAGCTGCGCTCTTCGCTTGGTCATCTTGGTCAGTAGTCAGCCATGAACTTACTTCCCTTGAATTTTTTCCATAAAACCCTTTATACTTTTGGCCTCTGCAGCACAAGAGTTTCACAATTTAATGATTTTGTTTGTGTGGAAAAGTCCTTCCTTTTGTTTCAGTTTGATTCTGTTCTTTTTTAAAACCTGCTGAGTGATAATTTCTGAGTCCCCATGAGTTTTCTGTGTTTACAAGAGAGGGAATAATAATTCCAACAGTTAGATAAAACATGACTGCTAGAGAAGATATTCGTAATCAGATGGACCTTTGGCTTCATCCAGTATGACAGTACAGTTGTTCCTGTAAACGATAAGGTGAAATTCCTGTAAAGTCCTGTAAGTGGTTCTTAATGAAAGCGATACTCCAGGCAACTGGGCAGCTCCAGTCCTTGCGTTGACTTCCCATTGCTCTAAAAGTACGTTCATATTCATTGTGGTTTTGCTTTTAACTACTCTTCAGCGTTCAAATGAAGTACCTCGGTAGGCAACAGTATCTGTGAATATGGAAAAATCGCCAGGACACGTTTTGAGAAACTTGGTACATGTATCTGAAGTATTCAAGCTTCATTTGAACAATAGAGAACTGAAATGTTCTTCGTGTATTATTTCTCTCTTTAGATTTCCACAGTGACTTTGAGATGTGAAGAGGTGGAGTGAGAAATTAATGCAGTTACAAAATATCTCAAAGGTTAAAAAAATCGAGATATGTACTCTTAGCTATTTTTGTTCTGACTCCAGGATGACTGAATAAAATGAGAATGAAGATTAGGAAACAGCATTCAAGAGCAGAGTCATCTGAAAAGGGGAGCTGAAATTTTTGCAATTTGCTTTCTCTTCTCTGGAATGTGTTTTAGCAGAGAATCTGCATTTCCCTTCCACATGCTTCTAGCAGTTATTTTATTACTGTACTTTTTACGGTGGTCTTACAGATTTAGGAAGAAAATTGTGGTGTGAAAACTGGTGAGATCTTTAGACTGTCAAACTCACAACATGTTTTAATAACCAGCTAGCAGGTGGAGTTCAGCGGCAATGACAGCAGGAAGGGAATTTGTCTGGGTCCTTGAAAACCGCAACCTGTTTTCAAGCAGATGATTTTGTTTCTTACTGAAAAATACTCAGGCTTATTTGCAGAAGGGTATTTTGGTGGCAAGGGTTTAGAAATGTTGAAAATCTATTCACGATCTTGACAAAACAAAGGAACTTCACGTTGATGGAATATCTCTGTTACACCAAGAGCCTTAGTTCATAGTTATCTGATCATAAGCAAATACAACTCTCCTAGTTTTTGGTTTTGACTTGGGGATGGAAAGAATGATGAAAGTCTGGGAGAGGAAATATAACTGTCCTTTTCCTGTCTGTCATCATCCTTCCACCCACAGCCGCCCAAGTATGATTTTGTCGGGGTTAGCTGAGTCTATTGGTTGGTGTAGTACTTGTGTTTACCTTACGGTAGAACAGTAGGAGAAAGAAATATACAATATTTGAACTGTATCTGTTTTTTCAAATTTGATTATTCGGCTAGCCAGTTTTTTAATGAAGACTACATGTGAGGTTATTTACAGCTGTGATACAGATGGATGTTTAAAATAGCGTTCTCCTACGTTGAAAGATTTGTGTTGGTGCTGGAGTTCATATGGCTCCGCTGTTGCAATGTACACATTTTTAGTGATGTGTACATTAATAAGTACATTATCCCTGTGGCACTAAATCTTTTTTTTTTTTTTTTTTTGTTAACACTGCTTCTGCTTTCTCCTAAAGAATAACCTATGTTTGTGCTGCAACTTTTTCCTGTATAATTATTTGTAGGGTTTTTGTATTGACTCCAGAGAGCCTGCGTGGCACAACAGAAGGCTAAAAGGAAGAGCATGCTTCATAAGGTGCTTGCCAGAGATGGAATTACAGTAGTATTATTAGGGTAAAAATACGGTAAGAAAAGTTTGGTTATGTCAATCTATGAACAAGCAGGAGAGCCTTTTTTGTGAGATAGCTTTAGTTAACACTTCTATATAGTATGGAAATTGGGTATCTAGAAAATGGACTGTTATGTTTTCAAGATTGTTTTGAAGCATGGGATAAGCAGCAAGATCAATTCTGTATAGGATCAGTTCACAAGGTTAACGTGAGCCAACTGGGTTTTCTGAAATGGGTTTATTTATCCATTACATGCAATTTCAGGCTTGTGTGTTTTCACAGACCCTTTACATTTAGAGCTTTAGCTTCTAATTGCTCTGCTTTTCCATACAGCTTGCCACCAAGGCTTTAAAGCGTGTCACAAGAAAGATTTGAGCTAAATATAGTGTGTCCTCTTCATTTGAAAACGAAGGCGCAGGAACATAAATGTGTAAATGATTTCTGTGATGTGGCGCTGGAGGGTTGCTGGATGGCTGCTCGCTCCCACTCCGCTCTCCTGTTCTGAGCCCGTCCTGCTGCCTCTTCAGCTTCTGCGCCGTGAGTCACGCTGATGTCATCCCCCGCCTTGGCAAAGCAAAACACGGCAGATCCGTGACTCTTTCTATTTTGTGATTTACAGATTTGGGGTTTGGTAGCAATGTAAACATCTGAATATAGGAGTAGCAGTTTTAAAGTTGTCGCCCCCCCCCTCTCTGTGACTTCATGTATCATACATGTGATCGCTTTCCCACTCAGTAACACCTGAACGATACCATTTTCTCAAAGTTTTCTCTCTTTATCTTCCTACCCCTTATTAACACTTTTCATTAGAGGTGTTAAAATTTTATCAATTAAATACTGTCAATAAAACAGAGCAGTCTGAAGCCTGGAGGTTGCTCCTCTGTAACTCCAACGCCTGCTGTGTTTCTCTTTGCAAGGATCATGTCTTCCTTGAAGCGGTATCGATCCTAACGCAACCGAAGACTTCTGTTTCAAATAACTTTTCTGTGGAGGTTCATCATATTGTGCTGCTTTTTGAAAGTAAATTCGGACATATTACTAGGTATGTTGAAAGGATGCAAGTTGCTGAAGCCTAAACTTACTCATCATGATGAAAAAGAATTTTTATTAAAGGGAAGCCGTGCTGTCTCTTGTGGTGTGCAAGGCTTAATGACTGACGCATCATCTACCAAACACTTTCAGTTTCCAGATCTGCTGGAAAAACTGGCATATTGCAGTTGGACTAAATGATGGTTGTAGGTTCCTTCCAACTCCTCCCCTCCCTTCCCCATCCTTCTTGCTAACTAGTTTTTACATTGAACCAACTTCTAATTTTACACGAGCAGTGGGTTGCCATAGTTTAATTATTTATTTTTTCGCAAGCGTTAGGAAAGTAGTCCGTACGTGCAAGCAAGTTCTGCGTAGCATTCCCGAAGGACTGTCTCCTTTTTTTCCATCTTGGATTTTGTTGAGGTGTTGGGTGTCTGTCAAGCTCACTTTTGCTTAATGTCTAAAATTGTTTGCGCCCTCTGCCTTGCTCTGTGCAAGCCTGACTGTAACAGGACCCCCCAGGGGTTACTTTACTCACAACACGCAACGAAATAGGTTGTGACTACACCTGAATGTAATAAAACCAATGTTCTTTCTGTTTTTCATTACCCTTGTTCATATTATGCTCCCACTAGAAAATTATGTTCTAATACTTCTTGAATTTCTGAAACAAACATTTTAGTCTTTTGACTATTACTTGTTACCACTCATTGGAAAAGGAAAAATTAACTGATGATAATATGGCTAAAATTGTCCAAAGTATGTTGCATGTTCTGCAGAAGAAAAGGAGTTAGTTAACCAGAAGACTTCAACAGGGTCTAAAAAGCTGTAGAGGTTTAAGTTTTCATAACCTCAGAACTGTGGATGCTGTTTAGTTTGTGACTAATTTGTTTTCATTCAGTGAAGGTAAAATTGAATGTGGAAAAGCTTATTGCAGTAATCTTTTAAGAAGAACATAACTACAGACAGAACCCATCAATATTTAAGGAATATGGGCTTTTTAGGTTGAAAGAATGAGACTGGGTTAGAAAGAGATACTCAGATAGCAAAATGCTTTCTGATTGCTACCTCCTTTTTGGTGTTAGTTACACTTCTGAAATTACATTGTCTGTTCTAATTTAGATTAATGACAGGAAAACAAGGAAAGATATATGGTGATGATTTTAAATAGACCTTGCATATTGCTCCTCAGGCACGGCAGTGCTGCGTCAGACTGATGGGCAAACTGGATCTTGTGTTTTTGGCACTGTCTTCTGTATGATGCATCACTGTGGCCAAAGCAGAGCCACACAGTCTTTTCTATGGAGAAATACAAAATTGTGGCCATTCTTTCTGTATTTACGTATGTACGAGACTGCACGTTTACTTGGGATTATTCAAGTGTAGCTGGCTGTAATGAGAGTTGAATTCTCTGTATTTTGCAAAGCAGAATAATTGGTGTGCTGCGATGTAATGGTGTCAGAAGTCGTCTTGTTATCCAGAGTAAATGAAACGGATTTTGGTGTTAAGAACTTAAATGTCAGCATTAGAACTAAAATATTTACTGTGCGATTAGAAGTTTCTCAACAAAACTTTTGTTCTTGCTCAGGAAAAGAACTTTGCAGTGGATTAACAGAATTGAAATTAAGGCTGTGAAAGATATTTTTAATACCAAAATAATTGTTTAAATAGAGTCTTAATTACAGTAATTAGTGTAGTTCTTATTGAGTGATAATATATTCCAACTCAAAATCTTATCTGGGTTTTAAGTGTTACTGTGTAACTATGCACTGAAGAGTTATTTTATTTCAAAACAAGACAAGAACAATTTGTGACAAGAAGGTAAAAGACAAGTTTGATTCAAATGCATCGAGCACTTTTGTTTCATGCAAGTTACCTTGAGAATGGGATGCCCGGCTGTGTTCATAGGGGCACTTCCCCAGCGGTCCAGAATTAAAGGAAAAATATATTTCTCCTTATTTCAGTTAATAAATCCTGCTGATTCAGTCTTTTCTGGAGAGTGTTATGGTTCTACTTTCCTCAGGACAGGTTGTTGTCTGCAATAGGAGGCTTATAGGTGGTCCTTAAATGCTCAGGGTTTTTTTTGCATATTGGGTGGCCGTCGATCAGGGTTTGAGCAAGTCTTTTTTTACATGTGTTGCATATCTGCTGTTAATAAATGCTGTGGTAGCTGTGCTGGAGACCAAGGTGTCCCTTCAGTGACAAGTGCCAGCTGTTCCCAGAGGGGTGGTTTGTTATGCTCCATCCTTCCTGTTCCAGTTTTTAAACACTTTACTTAAATTCCTTGGCTAGTCGCTCCTGAATTCTATTTGCTCTAATTACATTTGTTAGCAGAGTGGGTCCATGTAATAAGCCTTAAGAGTATGTTCACCATAGGGTTTAAATAGCGATGTTTGGAAGGCAAACATTGCTTTTTTTTTTCATGCAACACGTTGGAATCATTCTGTGCATCTGAAACAAGTCTTGGGCCTAAAAGCAATGGTATCTCCTGTGGGTTAAGTTCAAGGCTGTGGCTGGCAGGCTGCGATGATAGCCAGTTTTGGCAGAAGTGAAAAATTTAACAGGAATTTTTTAGTGTGATCTGATTTATGTTCTGACTATTACATGCGAACAGCTAAGCCGTGAGCCGCCTTAAATTTAAGCACGAGAGTATTCCCAGTGGCCGAAATGAGACTGCTCATGCTTGAGTGAAATGTGGCCATTGGAGTTTCCAGGGCTGGAAGACATCAGAAAATGCCCTCCTGCATTTGCTGTTTTATGCTTAAAAGGGAAGTGTGGTCTTTCAAAATTATAACCAGTGCACTAACAGCTGCAGTACATTTAATTTTAGAATGAACATAAACCATCTTGATCAAGTAATACCGTATATTTAATTAAGTTGATTGCAACAATTTATGACACAAACTATAACCATTGCAAACATATTAAATGCTGCATTTTTAGAACAGGGCATTTGATAATTATTTGGAGTCCTTTGTGGTAAATATTAATGAAGTTTCTGGTTATATGTCGATATATTTAATTTAGAAGTGTGTATACTTTAATCTTCCATCTTTTACTTTATCCTGGGCATAAATGAAATGTTTTGGACCTCCTCATCAGGAGGTATGCTCGTCCTCCTTCAGTTTTGCACTATTTAAAGAAAGAGAATTGGCTTATTGTATTTTGTTAAACTTTACTAAATTTTGAATTCTTCCTAATAACCTTTTGGATTCATTCTCAGGGAAATAGTTTCAAAAGAAAACTTGGAAAACCTTTATTGAGTAAAGCTCAAATATGAAAGAAGCAGGACATCTGGAAAGTGACTGATCTTGGCAACACTTTTTCTAAGAACTGAGTGTTCAAAACCTAATTAGTGACCTGGAAAATAGGTGGTAATTAAGAAAGGCTAAAATGGTCAGAGCTCCTCAAGCAAAGGCATGAAAATTTGTATTACAGCAATTGAGTGAAACCGAATGGAAACGTGTCTGGGGCGGCTGCTCCTCTTCCCAATTAATGTCTGAAGGAAACGGATGAGCCAGCACAGCTCACAACTTCACATGCAGTTTTAGGTCGAGTTTCCATAGCTTGAGAAAGAATGTTTTAGCTACAGGCAAGTCAGAAAGCATTCAAATGAAGAACAAGTCAGAAAATATACTCCGAGATCAGAGCTGCTTTGTCCTGATAGATAATTTTAGTAGTAGGACCTAGATACGTCTTTTTCTTTTCTCATGGATGTTGTAGTTTTGAGATGAAGAAACACTTAACACCATAAATGGTGGTAAAAGCTCTTCAGAGAATCTCCAATATACTGTTTGCTTGGAGTTTTACTGTATTTAAATACACACAGAAATTACCGTTATGATGTTTTTATGAAAACCTTTTTTAATAAGAATTGCATACGAGCAGTCCAGATAACTTCATGTTCATGTAAGACAGATGACAGCTTGTGTTGTAATGTACTTTTTCAGACCTTCCAACCATGCAAAAAGAAGTATCTCAAAAACCTAATATACAATTGCTGGTGTGCCTGTGGGGGTAACAGTACATACTGCGCCAGTGTATTAATATGTATAGTTCAAATTCTTTTTATTGTTGACTTGCTATTTAGCATTTATATACCATTAGCGATGGGACAGTTGATTTGCATATTGGCACCAAGAGTACAGTCTTGGTCCAGACTTTACAGCTGAGAAGCTGGTCTGGTCTCTGCAGCATTAGTAATTGAGACGTTACAGATTTTCACAGATAAGAGCTGTCTGAATCCACATAATGAAACCTGAAATGTATTTTATAAAGAGTAATTTTTACTTCTTTGATCACTGGGGCAATGAAATCCCTGATTTTACAGTTCTGTGTAGTTAACTGTGCCATTTTTACAGTCTGTATTATGCCCACAGTTACAAGAGGCCCTTGTGTTTTAGCAAGCTTGTTTGACTCTGTGTCCTTGTCATGAAATAATATCTTTTAAATTTAGAGGTGGCTGAGCAGTAGGCCTTCATCCAGGTGACCCAGCCTCTTCCCCCTTCCTTTGAACTACCCAACAAGCTTGCCTTGCCTTGCCTTGCCTTGCCTTGCCTTGCCTTGCCTTGCCTACCCTACCCTACCCTACCCTACCCTACCCTACCCTACCCTACCCTACCCTACCCTACCCTACCCATGGCAGGTGGTTTCAGGGCTTCATACCCATGCAGGAGAAGGTGGCCTCAGCTCCATCTGCTCCTCTTTACATCAGGCTGAGGGTCTACAAGAGCAGAGGAGGAGGTTCGGTTCCTTGTGTGCTGTTTGCATCCCAGTCTTCAGTCCCGGCTGCCCTGAAGACGAGGGTGAAACGTTGTGGTGCCACTGGTGTCCTTGCACAGGGTGAGCCCTCGGGCTCCAAGGTGGGATGTGCTTCCTCAACCTGCCATTCCTCTGGGCTGATTCATTGTTACAGGTTTGTCCTGGCATTCAGATCCTGTTGTTTATAAAGGTTTACTAAACACCTGAAATTTATTTACTATGTGGTAAGACACATTTTTCTTCTTGCCTGGCTTTCACTGCATAGATTAGTGTTTCGCCAGGGGTATTACAACACTTCATTATTTAAGTGGAGCCGTTACTTTTATAATGCATTCAAGCCAGTGCAAGACCTGCTGTTTTAATGCTATCAAATCCTAGTGCATCGTGATGGATGTGTTCCTAACTAACAGAAGAAATCTTCCAATTTCCTGAAGTTTTATGTGCAATCTGAGGATTTAAATTAAAGAAATGTCTTGGCTTCCTTTAACTTCTGTCAGGACTTTGGGAGCAGAGTGGTATTTGTCATCACCAGTCTCAGTGGTTTTCTTTAGTGGACCTTCAGGTTGACTGGCTACTGCATTGACATCTTCTTTCCTTTCCTCCCAGTCTTTTTGGTACATCTTTTATGGTTTTATCTAGGCTGTTTACTCTGTTAAACTGCCATAGATGTGTAAGACAACTAGTCTTGCCAAGCCATCTTGGGGATTTTTCTGGTCTGGAGATAATAAATGGTGTAGATTCTTAATTAATTACAGTATTGTGTAGTTCAAAACACTGCTGTTGTGTGTTGTGGAAAGTAAGAAGCAATAGCTGTCATAGGAGTTTACAACATAAGTAGACGTGAGGAATGAAAGCTGGTACATGAGATGCATTATTATCTCCCCCAGGTATGAACAGGTAGGGTAGAAAGTAAAATGATATATCTAGTTTGAGCCACCTTGGTGACATCTGAGGTGAGACAGAAGGAGACATTTAGAGCCTTGTCATTTCGAGTCCTGTCATAATACGAATTGTTCTAATTAATCTCTCCTGAAGCAGGCATACAAATGTGCAGAGCTGGTATTTATTTATATTTAATACATTTGGCATCAGTGCCAGTTACTCCAGTTTATTATACAAATGTATAAAAGGAAACATTTTTTACCCCAAAGACTTTACATTCCAGCTTCAGCAGAAGTCCTGGCGAGCAGGGAGACATTGCAGGAGGGGGAGGCAGGGAAAGGAACGTGTGCGTATCGCAGTGTTGACAGATCTCATGGCTACACAAGAGTCGCTTTCGACCCACGGGAAGCACTTGGCATCTTGTAGGATAAGGCCTCTTCAGGTCATCATGCAAAGAATAAACTCCTTATTCCACCAGGTGATAAATGTCTTTTGAGTGCACTCTAGCTCCACTGCGGTTGATAAGAAATGCAGATGCTTAGCAACTTTCAACCATTAATTTAGAAAGAATGAAATGGAGAATTATGCCTGTGGTTTTTGTTGAACTGTTTAGTTTATCTAACCCATGTGCATCCTTTCACCTGTTTCTTAAAAGTATGTGTAAATGTACTGTCTATGGACTGTCTTGTGGCTGTTGTGACATTACAGAAGCGTAATTGTGTAAGCTTCTGGAGGGAGGGTTCTCCATATAGATAGGTCCAGAAGCACTGCCTGATAAGAATAGCTGGTGCTTCTATATGAGGCTACGTGTGTGAAAGCAAATTGCATCAACTGTGTAATCATTTTGCAATTAGACTTGAAAGTCAGTAAAAGCTCATGGTAACACTGTTTAAAGAATTTATAAGAAAAGCAAAATATGTATATTAATTAATACTGCTGATGAAATGAACCTAGTGTTTAGGATTCTGCTATCCCCAGGTCGGTGCCATTGATCAGTATCATGCCAAACTTGATCTGAGTTCATCACTGTGTCCTGTGTTTATTTCACTGTCTCCATGTCTCATTTCTCTTAGAATCATAGAATGGTTTAGGTTGGAAAAGACCTTTAAGATCATCCAGTCCAACCATTAACCTAGCACTGCCAAGTCCACTACTAAAACATGTCCCTAAGGACTACATCTGCATGTCTTTTAAATACCTCCAGGGATGGTGAGTCAACCACTTCCCTGGGCAGCCTGTTCCACTGCTTGACAACCCTTTTGGTGAAGAAACTGTTTCCTAATATCCAATCTAAACGTCCCCGGTGCAACCTGTCCTATCATTTGTTACTTGGGAGAGGAGACTGACCCCCATCTCTCTACACCCTCCTTTCAGGTAGTTGTAGGGAGTGATAAGGTCTCCCCTCAGTGTCCTTTTCTCCAGGCCGAACAACCCCAGCTCCCTCAGCCGCTCCTCGTGTGTATTCCTGCCTGCTGTACTAGTGCTGTGTGCCAGGTTTAATCCTGCATGGTTTTGCTCAGGGCCATTGGTGCGCCTTTATTTCAGAATGAGATGAGAGTACTTAGCTATAGGACTCTTAGCAACCAAACAGAAGAAGGGTGACTCTTTAGGAGATGTAGGAAAAACCCCAAATCTAACCGAGAGCCCTTGTTGTGTAGGTTCTGATGAGTCTCTGAGCAAAATGTAGTCAGGCTGCTTTAACTTTGGAGTTAACCTGCTTGCCTGTCTTGCTGAAGGCAGCCTGCCTGCGTGCTGCTATGCTATAGGATCACCCTGGTCACACAAATGAGAGGACCACAGTGTAGTTTGTCATGAGCCGGGATTTTCATACGTTCCTGCTACTTGTCCAGAAATTTTCACTCCAGGGCGTTAGAGCTTGGATTCCATGTTGACTTTAGTTTTAAAAAATGGTATTTGAAACAAACCATTTCTGTTTTGGCATTTCTCTTCTGTGTAACATTTTAAATGTTATTTTAATACAGAACACAGAAAAGACTTCCCATAGGATATAGGGCTGTGTGTCCTAGCTGGTAATGATAGCTCAGCCTCGACATCGCAGTAGAGCTGAAAGAGTACATTTAGTTCTTACTCTATCAGCCAGCAGGATGGTCAGCCACGTTGGATCCTGGCAATTCAGTGGAGAATATTGGTTTATTTTGGCTAACAGCTGAACAGAGGTCTCGGGGCAAACTCTGTCAAAGCTACTGAAGCTGTGAATCGTCTTGTGTAATGTTCGATAGCAGTTTAGGTGTCTGCCTCTGATCAAATCACACTAGGATTCATATGCGATCAAGGGAGAAGTATAGTTTTTTCTTGGACGCAATTCATCTGGTCCCTTTTTAGACATCTGAGGTCAAGTGAATTGTAGCCGAGGAGTGCCTGTGTCTGTCCATTGTCTAGGAGTGGAAACCAGATTAATGAGATGGATTCATTTGACAAAACTGAGACATCCTAACCGGAGAATCTCACTATTGATTTTAATAAGGTTTCTGATCAGGCCCCAGATGGATTGACTCAGTGACTCTTTCTGTTGCCAAACAATGGAAAAATGGGACATGAATTCTGACTGGAACTTTTATGTATTCTAGAAATCTAAGTAACTTGATAAGTGGATTTTAGTTAAAGTTATTTTAAGTACTGTATATATAACCAGCAAAGTAGAAGAGAAGGATTTTTTTAAAAATATATGGCTTTTCATGCAAGAAAGAATGGATTCCTTTGTTACAGTTGGAATAAGATTTGTTTGTTATAGTCAGAATAAGGCCTTTTACTTCAGACTTCAGGGGCCTCTCAATTCCAAAAGGTGCTTTACAGATTTTACAGCTATCCAACTTCAGGCAGATAGTCTGGATAGATGCATTGCAGACACAGGTACGGTGCAGGGATGCATCATAGCTCATTTTCTTACAAGACTTGCTTGTTCATGGCTGGCCTGCATCTGGGACCAGGTTCCATTGCCAGGTTCTTCTATTCCTGGATGCCTAACACATCCAGAAAAGAAAAGGAAAGGAAAGAACCAGCATCTTCCCAGTTCCAAACTTGCTGGGAGCTGTTTTGGTCGGCATACAGCTGGAAAGGCCTATGAATGATGCCACTCCAGGTGGGCCAGGTCGAGGAGCTCCCCGCAGGCGGCAGGGCTGGTGGCACCTGTGCCATGGACAGGGATGGCTCTGCTGGCCACCGCCTCCTCTCCCACGGTGGAGATATCTGGGGAACCCTTCTTCTCAGCCTTCAGTCCCTTCCAGTCCCACATCCAGGGATCTTTGACAACTTATCAGTGTTAAGAGGGCAGTCTTGGCTTTAGTGCAATTAAAATTCATTTCACAGCCCTTTCAGCTTGTGGAGTTGTATCTTATTGTTGTAGGAACAGAAGTTTCTTACAAGATGTTTACGTACCTGGTCAGAGTGGCCATCCTTTCCTGGACCTCAGTACAGTTGTCCTGAAACTCCTAAGGCCTGCGCTGGAACTGATTTTCATATTGCCCAGAAACGTATGAAACTTTGGGCACTGGGGTAAACATCCCTATACAGGAACAAGGTCTGAGATACGGCTAGAGTTCATTGCGGTGTACAAGTTAATTGGCCTGCCCTTCCACTTTCTGAGGACACACTTGTCCTGGAAACATCCAGGATTTTACTTGGCTTTACCTCGTGGACCACACTGTCTGTACCATCGGGGCTTTCAGCTGCAGACAGACATACTATAGGTCAAGAGGTCTCAACACAGAGGATACTGAAAGGAAAAACAGAGTGTCGCTCACCAAATTAACAGCTCTCCCACTGGACATCAAAGTTGTTTTCATGGCGTTACAAACAATATTCTCTCTCTCTGTCTGCTTCAGGACTGGCACAGGATCATGAATTTGTAGAGCAGCAGTATAGCGAGAGCCCACTGACCTTGGTCCAGCGTGCTGCCCTGCTCTTAGCTGCTGATTTCAATGACTAATTTGGGAGAGCAACCCTGTAATCGATACTCTATAAATACAGCAGAAACTTTTTATCCTTGTCATCCTAAAGGGTACCGTTGGCTTGTCACTGCAGGGAGGGATACATGCTGACAGGGACTGGAAGGGGAAGAGATGGCAACTTGCCCTACGGTAGCTGTAGTTCCCCCAGATGCTGTTTGCCCTGTGAGCTGGCCTCTGTCCCTGCCTTTCAGAGACGCCCACTGTCACAGCGGTGAGTGGTGTGGAGCTGAGGGAGGGTCACAGGCATTGCACCCTCCAAGCTCTCTTAGGGGGATAGGAGGAGACCCAGAGAACATGTAAGACCTTGATGTTGCTGCTGACATTGAAAGAAAAGGTACTGTTTTGGGTAGATGCTTCTAGGGCTGTTCCTGAACACTGCTGCAGCATCTGCACTGCCTACAGGATCGTGAAGTACAGTTACCCAGTTACTCACTGGGTAAGTCACGTTGGTACTTTGGTATTGTATTTTCTCAAATCTACGGAAAGCATCCTGGCTTTTCAGCATTTAAAATGGGATCTGCCTCGGTTCTCTTCATTTAAACTACATGGCAGGCACCAACCCACCACTTAATTTACATTTTGATGTGATATTTAAAGAAAAAATATTTTTCACTGGATGGAGAGAGTTTATTAACATGGAGCTAAATTATTTTTATTTTATTACAGAAATATTTTTATCGACTTAATTGAGACACTTTTGTATCAATGAGGCACACAGTGTTTGACTTGTAAGGAGCTGAATTTAACATGCTATGCAATTTAAAGAAAAATGCAGATTCTTAGATCCATTTGTCCTTTTGAGCTTTAGAGTATGCTAATTTAACTAGTGTTGCATCTTGTATTGATTATAGTGCCTTTAGATTTTAATGAACATTTGCATCTTTGGCGTTCCAGCTTTGGAAAGCTAAATGCATTTACTTATTGGCAAACAAAATCGGTTAAGGGTTATTGGTGTATTTGTTTATCAAGATGGTTTTAAGTCAGTCTTTCAACCATTCACAATTGTTCTCTGAGCTGGCATCCCTTGAACACAAGAAATCACTGAAGGCCATCTGTATCTCTTCCTGACTTGAACAGGACTGTTGTAAAGTAACTAGATCCTTTTTAAGAGCTTCTGGCCCATCTCCTAAAAAATTAGAAAGGAAAGACTGGAACAGGGGAAATCAAAAAGACCAGATTATAATTGGTACTTTATGAGCACTTCTGAGGTTTGTGTAAACTCTGCAGTCGCCATGAGCTGGGCATGGTCAGGTGGAAAAGGAGTGGAAGAATAGATTTTGGATGAAGAAATGTTTATAATTTCCTGCATAGAAGGGGCTAGAATCAGAGATGCTGCAGCACAGTGGATTGTTTATGCCTGAATTGTAGTGGTTGTATACAGTTTAGACTTTTTGGACTTGAGCTTGTACTTGTCTCGTATGTTTGTGCTTTCCAGCCGTGCTGTTGAAATACTAGTAAAAACGTTGGGTTCAGAATGGCTTTTACGTTCCAAGTTACGCTAAAATTTGCCCTAGATTTGCCCTGAATTAATCAAACTAAGCTATTGAAACCAGAGAGGCTCAGGGGGTTGCTTTGAGAGTACAGAAGTGAATCGTGACAGCAGAATTTCTTGAATTAATGCTAATTCTGACCAGTTGAAAAAAAGTACTGAATTTAACTTAATTATGTAGATTATTTACATAATTGAAAGCATGTTAAGAGGCTGGTTGAGGGAAGGGTGTACGGGAAGTTATAATTGGCCAATCTGTGGCTTTTAGTGGTCAAAATAATTCATTTTAGGTTTTGTGCTGATATTGTTTTGTTTTGAAGATACTTCCAAGGTCTCACCTGTGGGTTAGGAGGGAGAGAAAAGGGCTTCAGCAGTTGTAACTATGATCTCCCCTGGTAACTGGTTCTGTCCCTTCAGATACCTGTGAAAATTCATTCCAGAGTCTAGTAATTGGTTAATAACATCCATAACATTTTGGTAAGGAAGAATTAGATCCCATTGGGTTATAAGATAGGATTCTAGGATTCGGGAACGTATAATGATGGAGTAAGAGGGAAATTTATTATGCTGATAGATTGGCAAGTTTGGCATTTCTTGGTTTGGCACAGTGTACACAAAGGCACTACTCAGCCCTAGCTATGTACCTTTCCTTGGAGATACCTGCTGTCCTCCCTCTTGCTTGTGTTTCAGCAGTGGGAATGGATGGAGGCAGTGTGTGGGACCTTCATGCACACCTTATCTTCGAATTGGAGACTGTGTTGTGTGTCTGTCTTGGCAGTCAGCTGGGGACCTGAAACTGGTGGCATTTTCTGGGCTGGCAAAGGCTGGGAGCGTGGCACTGAGCTCAGCTGCTGGAGGAGAGAAACATCTTACACTCTTCAGTAGCAATGCCTAATGATCCAAATTAGATTCTTTGGCCTCAGAGGGAGTTGTGTTTACTCAACCAGAGCAAGAGCCACACAGTTGGGTCTCTTGCTCTGAGTAAAGACAGGAAAGCCCGCAAAAAGTCTCAGATTTTCCCCATTCCCCCCAGTGCCAGGGGCAGGTGATGGGAATGGAGAACCCAGTAAGCTTTTCAGACAAGTTTTCCGAGCTTTGTCTGGTAGAGTGTAATGGTGAGCAGCCTCTCGTGAGGAAAACTGTTGTTGCTGAAAGGTGCTTTTACTGCAGCACACCAGTGCGACGCATGAGCAGGGATGCTGTTTTAGCCTGTTCTGACTCTCCAAAAGGAGCTAATAGAAACTTTTTCTAAAAAAAAGCTTGTGTGTTCAAACTGGTCATTACAACGCTAAAGCCCACCTCTTATTTCTGTGATAAAATGAATATATGAAGCAAACAGAAAGCATGAAAAAGGCCAGAAGAGGTTTTTGTAACAGGCCCGGCAGTGCTTCTCTCAGAGCTAAGTTCCGATCAGCACTCACGTGTGAATGTTTGCTATTTTGTGCTCCTTTGCCCTTTTTGTTGAGACGCAGAGAGGCTTGTATCCCTGGGACGGGAGTACGCGCTGATCCTGGCTTGCCGTCACAAAACTCTCGAAGCAGCAGTAAACTTGTGGTTTCTGCACCTGTCTTCATGGATTGATGCCCAGAACCTGTAATTAATGTGAGTCCTTCTGTGTCTAATCTGCCTTGAACAATCAGACTTTCACCCCAGGATGCAGCGGGTGCCGCGTTCGGCACAGCCCGCGCAGGCTGCGGTGCTTGACGGGGCGGGATGGACGCACGGCGTGGGACAGCGGCACCGTCTCCGTGCTGTGGTGAGGAGCAGCACTGGCCCCGGTGGCGGCACGACCTGCTCGTCCCCGCGAGTCAAACACCACGGTTCTGTGTCCGCTCCTGGGAAACCCCAGGTACGTGTATTGGCTCTGTGGTGGCTCCCCATCTCCAGCCATCCCACGTGTCCTCGTGCTGACAGCGCGAGGCAGAAACAACGGAAGAAGTGTGTTTTGGCCGTTGTCCTAAAATCCTTCCTAGAAAGAATGTGAAATGGCTTACCAGAGAGGCAGATGGGGTTTGCAGGCTGCTGGGCACAGGTAGCGCGTGGGCTGTCCCTTGGCGTGGGCGCCAGGTCCCAGCGGTGGCCTGGAGCTGAGGAGGTCCCAGGAGGCGGTAGGTACCCTGAGGGTACCAGCCCCGGGCCCCTCCCTGGGGGTGCCTTGAGGTGCCTCTCAGCTTTTAAGCTGGTGTGTCCTATGAGGCCTCTGAAGAGCACATGTATGGCAATGCCACTCTAAACCCTGCTAACCAGCGTTGGCAGCTTGTTCTTGCAGGTGGTGTTGGCCCATCAAGCATCCTCGTTCCTTGGTTGTCTCACGCCACAGGTGATCAATATGGATATGGACAAGGAAGGGATAGGGGATATGGAAGATGCTGAAGAGCTAGAGCTTGATTTCCCAGAGAGAACTATTGTTGCCATTGATTACACTGTATAATTTGTATGAATTTATGAACACTGTGAACTTATTCAGCAACAGATTACCCAATCAAGAAATAATAGGAAGTACGATGCACGCAATCCAAAACAAATTGCCAGGACAGTTGACTAAAAAAATACCAGGTTTCAATCTTGCATTTTAGTTTTGAACACAAAAAAAATTTTAAAGAGCTAAGCAGCGATAGCTGTGCAATAGCTGAACAACAGCTTTGTCTCTGCGTAGTTGACACTAAATGCCAGCTGAACACGGCTGATGGTGATTTTATGCTCCCTGGGAAGAGCTGAATTGTGAGCCTGCCAGCCCCTGAAGACTACGTTGGTAGGATTTGTTTTCCAGAACCAATTTCTGGAAACAATAGTCAGGAAAAAAATGTGGCAAGTCATTTGTGCTCATCATAGTTTTGTAATAAAGAGACTCTGTTTTAACAGGATTTGTGGAGTCTTTTTAGGAGAATTAAAGGTCGCCATGGCCTTAAGGTGATGAGGTATTGCTCTTGGTTTCTTTTCAGCTGGGATTTCACAGTGTGAGTTAATTATTGTATGCGGTGAGGATGAAGTAGTGCACACGAGTAACAACTGCCTTGAGCTTGTTACAGTCATATTTCATTTTAACCAGGGAGCATTTCAATGTAGCTCTGATTGCCAAACCCATTTATTCCTTGCCCAAAGTGGCTGATGAGACTATGTTTATGAAATGACTGAAGTGGAACTTGTGCAAAATAATTTAGCAGGTGATTCTCCTGGTGTTTCCCAACATATTTTTCTCTGTCTGTGCTATAATGTAGACTTCAAAAGGGGCATGAATTTGGGTTTTCCCTGTATCACCTGGAGCTGCAAAGTGGAGCTTGTGTAACAGACAGAGGTAGAATAATGGAGCCAGCAGTACGACTGCCGAGATACACAGTGCTTGATGTTGTTTGTGATAAATGCAGCTAATTATTTTGCTTTTAGTGGTGAAATTAATATAATCTGTCTGCAGTGCTGGTCTAGACAAATGCAGTTGTAGAACTAACATTTTGTTCAGCTCAAACCTTACCATTAGCAGACTTCTTTTGCATATCGTTGAGGAGGAAAACTAGCTTCCCTCGTTTAAGATATAATGGATTCATGCTGCAGGTTTGGGTTGGTCATTGATTCTGCTCAAGCAGGAGATCGACATTTTGGCTGCCAAATAACCTTTTTTCCCAGCCTGCACACACATCAGCAATATATTAGATTGCAGAAACAGTATTGTCACTGCTGAACTTAAAAAGTTAGCTGAGTGTTAAGGTTGTTGGCATGCACCTAATGCCATTCTCATTTTAATTTTCTAATGCAGGGTGACACACACATGTCTGGGCCCCATAGCAGTGAGAGAAAACACGCTCTTGTGTGTTGGCGCATTCCTACTTTGGAGGAGGCTTCAGCATGGCTTGGCAGTGGGTTGGTGCTGTGTGCTCCTCCGCGGCTCCCGGGTTGTCATGGGGATGTGTTTTCAGCTGGTGAGATGAAGCAGAAGGGAGTTGCACTTGGAATCAGTGAATCAGCTCTTGCAAACACTCAACAATATCGCATAAAGGTTTGGAGGCTTCGTGATTTTAGGCAACTCTTAAGCATCCTTTTGTTATCAGGTGCACTGTCTAATATGAGACCTCAGGGTGGTACTTCCTTTCTGGAGGTTGACTACCTGTGAAAATATTGCTTCCTCTAGCTCACATTTTTCCATTTTTATAGTACGGATCATATCTTAGTTAAACATGCTTTTGTTTGCACGATCAAGATAGTCTTCTGCCTTTCCCTGCTACTTATTCCAGCTCAGAAGCTGATGGCTACTACAGATGAAGCTACTCAGCTGTGTAGGGACAAAAGAAGACAATTCTAAATGGGTTCAGAGTGTATCAGCATCGATCCATCAGAAAGGAAATCTCAAATCCATGAAACCATTGTAGAACCTGGCCTCTAGTTCTCGGTTAATTTCCTTCCATCAGTCCTACTGAAATAACTTCTTCGGTGTTTACTGAATATTCAGTCAAACTGAAAATAAATCTCAGCGCTAAGAGGAAAAAGGAAAAAAAGTCCTACCCTTTTTACAGATGACTGTTGTTTTATTGGAACAGAAATCTTTCATTTGTTTTGTTAGAATGAGGAACAGCTTTTAAATTTTGCACAAATAAGGCCAGAAGAGATTTTCTTGTATGTTATGTGTACATTATAATATCCACTTTAATTACAAATGAAATTGAGAAGAAAAGGATTTATAAATGAAACAGTATAATTTTTATTTACTAGAATCTTTTATCTTAAATAACTTAAGCCTTTTTGATGCCTTTGGAAGCATCAGCCAATTCATTTACAAAATAACTCGTGATTACCGTCTTTGTCAAGTAATCTCTTCCTTTCAGAGAAAGAATCTTGATTTCACCTCTGTTCCTGTGACCACTAAGCTGAATTAATCTTGCTAACAATAAGCCGTGTTATTACTGTACCATGAAACAAATTCCATAAGTCTTGTTATAATAATGATATTCAGCTTCCCAGGATTGTCAGAATTTATTTTTTTTATTTTGACGATAGACATTTGGTAATACAGCGAGCTCACTGTTGGTGCCATCTAAGAACAACGCTTGAAAACTGCAGATAGTTACTTCAGCTGTCTATGCCAATGAAGTGCTAAACCAACAACACTCGTAAATGATGGGTACACCCAAATCTCTGTTGATATCTAAGGCAGAAAAAATATCTCATGCTGATCTCTGGACCAATCCCTTGAACATGGTAAGAAGAATCTTAATAAAATATTAGAATCTTAAACTCGGTTTTGACTTCTCTAGAACAGCATTGAACTAAAAATGCTGTCGGTCGAACCTCAGCTTTGTAGCTGCATTTCGAATCCCCAGAGGCAAATGAGAAGCGAAGGGGTGTTGAGTGTGCTGTGGAGGTGAATGGTTTGCCCCAAACTGCGTGGGAAGTGGGGAGCAGAACCCCGGAGTCGCCTGTGCTGGAGCTTCCCCCGCCTTTCTGGTTGTGAGTGCATGATTAAGTATTATTTTAAAACAAGTTTCTTTTCAAAGCAAACACAACTGGAAAGATTCTTTATGGCCCTTTGCTGTGTTTGTAAAATTTGTATTTCTGGCTGTTTGAATGTTGTAGGAAAACAGCCAAAATTCCTTTACTGATTTTCTGGCAGTATCTTTATACAGCTTAGGAACTGGTGTGTTTTCCTGTCCGTGCAGAAACCATTAAATACTGGGTTTGGAATAATTCAGCTCAGCTCCTTTCCGAAGCACATACAGGTTTCATGGAGGAGGATTAGGAAGCTGGAGGGTAGACATAATAACTGAAGGTTGTATTTGATCCGTCACTGTTTTCTGAAAACAGATCTGTTCTGGGCCAAGCCCTCTGATTGCTTGGATGCCTTGGTCGCTCTTGGAGCTTTCTTTTGCAGAGGTTTTTATTTCCTTGACAAAATGAATTTTGCTTGTGTGATACATAAAGACCACTCTGGGACTCGGAGATGAACAGTGTTGATATACACATTAAAAATACAATTTCATTGAATAAATGACTATAATTTATCTGAAGTCAGTACTGTAACAACAAAAGTGCCAGAATGGAGTAGATACTTGAGCATGTGTTTGACTGTGGGAGCAGGAGTGCCACGATTGATTTACAGTTTTGCTGGCCTGTTGGCCAGTCCTGGGTACCAGGGTGAGTAGCTTCATCTAGGATTGGGCACAAAACATAAGCAGTTTGGAGAAATGTACCACACATTTTTTTTCTCATTCCACACAATAGTGATTTCGTTGGTTTCAGTAACTAACTTTGCATAAGGCTGACATGGAATCACGATTTCCTCTTTTGCTGCGTTTTCTCTAATTGCTCGTATTTAACCAAAAATTGGATAGTTGCAAGATGGTGATTCAGTGCAGGGAGGAAATGCAGTGAAGATGGTGCTGAGATTTGTAGAAGAATGCTTTGAAATCTGTAAATTTTCTAAAGTATTTGATTAAAACCCATCCTTTTCTATGTCAATGGAAGGAGCCTTTTTCACCCCTTTCTCGGCCAACTAAGCAGTGATTAGAAGGAAGTGAGAAATCTGTTCTTTACTACAAATTTCCCCCCTTTTCTCTCTTGTCTTGTTTGCTAGCCAATTGAAACAAGGTTTTATCAGTGCATGGTACCAATTGGAAACTTCTGAAGCTTTTTATATGTCTTGCAAATGTCCTCCCACATCCCTTTCTTCCCCCGCAGGCATACAGGAGAAAGGGAGAAAAGTGAGCAACACATTTAGGTAGAGGATGATTAAACAACCATGTTTCTGAATAAAAGCAACATTTCTTTCACAGCAAATGGCTTTAGTATCATTCTCTGTAATACTATTGAAAGTATAAAATAATGTGCTCGTCACTTAAGCTAGAAGAACCCCACCACCAGACTGGTTAACAGATCAAGGCAGTCAGCTGATGAGCCGCATATGGTAGAAACTGCTGCATATGAATTGTTAATGATCTTCACTGAGGAAAATAACCTTCTTCCTGTTGGTATGGAGCCCAACTGGAGTGTGGAAAAATCCATTAAATGTATGAAGATTACAGTGAGTCAGACTTTATATCCTCTTTCAATAGGCTGTTGTGTGAAACGGTGATTTAGAAATACTTTCTAGTTTTTATTATATTCCCTGTCATCATTTGGCCTTGATATACCACTAGTTGAAATGCCATACCGAAGGGTAGATCTTGATCTGTTTGAGGCAAAACCCAAAAATGGGGCTGTCTCAAGATGGGCGTTTGCACTTCAGCATTTCACTTACTGTTGGCAGCGCTGAGCGAAGGATGGGTATTCCATCCCTCCCAGTCAAATGCTCTTCCACCTGAAGGCATAAACCAGAAGGGTTTGGGCGTACGTGTTGCCGTGTAGGGTAGGTGGTGGAGAGCAGCCTGGAAGTTCTTCTTGTAGGCAAGTAAGTTGTGGTGGTTTATCAATACCACTGAGGTTTAAAAGAGATTTTTTGGTGAAAGAATTAGAACTACTCTTAGAGTTGAGGCTTGGAGCAGCCGTCCTCCTCCCAGGAACAGGGTCCTGGATCCTGTGCCTTGGGGAAGTTTTGCTCCTGTGGGCCCTTGCCTGGCTGCTTGCCCTGATCCCTTACTGTACGGAGGCAGAAGAAGTAAACGGGAAAGTTTATGGTGAGGGGTCTTGTTTCTGTTTTCCTCTGGCTGTGGAGACTGTTTCCACCTGTGCTGTTCAACATGTCTTCTGTACTGGTGGGAAATGGTGTGAGCGAGGAAAAATGCCCCAGTGCTCTGAAAAAAATGAACTGTACTGTGGAGTTACTATTGCTAACTTTCCTTCTGCTGGCTTTGGGTATATTCTGCTATTGTTATTACAGTGAAGAAAAGGTAGTATGCTTGGTTGTAGGCCTAAAATCAAAGGCTGTCTCCGTTTCAGAATAAAATGTGGTATACAAGAGCAACCTGCTGTTTTGTTGTCAGTGCCACTGACTTTACTGCACTTGAATACACAGGATAAGTTTGAGTTTCTCTGAGCTGCGTGTGGAGCGGGGCGTGCGGGACCCCAGGCAGGCAGGAGGATGGGCAGCTGGCACCAACGCCTGACCCAGATCGTCTCCCTGTCGTGTCGTCAGATCACTGATCCATTAGACTTACCGAAATATTTCAAGTACTGTAAGTCTTTTCAGTGAAATTAAATGACAATGATACAAGTGTTTCAGAGAGATTTTAATTCATCATCTTCGAAGAATGTTTTGGTTCAATCTGCCCTTCTATAATTTTTGGTTGAGTTTATAGCACAACTTTTTTGAGCGAGGGAGGGAAGACTGGCATAAAGAGGCCGTAAGTGCCAGTTTTCATTCCAGCTCGTCATCATCAGATGCTAGAGATTTGTGGATTCTGTTTGAAAAGAAAGATATCAGTGCAAATTTACCCATTTAAGAAACTGAGAAAAAAACCTGGAATGCATGTAAACGGAATGTATTATTTCTAGAGCTGTGTTATCGGCCCCTTGTAGTGCTGCCTCCTGCACTCCCTCCTGACGTAACGCCGCTGGGTAAATTCAGCTCTGCAGAATTCGGCCTTCAGTAAATGTTTTTAAATCTATTTATAGTCTGTTAAAACGACAGCATAAAATTGTTACAACAGAAATGCTTTCTCTCTGCAGCTTCAAGTATCGTCTACTTATTTTGGTCACCAAAGCAATTTTTAGCATGACTTTTACTTCTCTTAAGGTTGCAAAGCCAAATTGGGGGTAGCAATGGGGCTGACGGTGCTGTGTAAACCAGGGACATTGCAGCTTTGGTGGAGGTTTCAGCCCTGGCAGTCAAATTAAATGATAGTTTTATTTTTATCACTGAGGAGCAATAAGTGTATCCCTACAATATAATTTCAAAGTTAATTTTCAGAGGAGATCTGCACTCCCATTGGAACACACGGTTATCTGGCAGTAATGGTTTTCCCTGCGTGGCTTCTTTTTAGAAGGCCTAAGGGCTGTTTATGGTAAAACTGTCAAATTTTGTATCCTCAACTTTACAGATTGCCCTTGGCCAGGATGTAATTTTGAGCCCTGCCTGTGGGTGTTACGTAGCTGTGCAGCCTCGGGTGAAAAACCGGGAGGAACCGTGACTCAGAGGTGATGAGTAGGACTCATCTACCTTGACTCCCATGTCCAACTTTGAGATGCCTCCGCCTGAACCGGTCCTTCTGGCTGGTTTATAGTCACTGGAGGGAAGGGGGTGCCTGCCCAGGGTGACTCTCCCGGGCTCTGGTGTCCACCGTGGGGCAGGGGTGGCACTGGGAGGTGACCTGGCTCCTCCACGGCCGGCTCCACTCCAGCGGGGTGCACGGCACCAGTGTGGGTGGCCAGCAGTAGCCCGGGCGGGTGTGCTGCTCACCTCCCGGCTGTACCAGGGCTCACATTTCCCCCCTCTCACTGCCTTTGCGTGGAGGATTGCAGAAGAAACGGGCAGCTGCAGGTTGTCAGTGGCCACCGTCAGGGCTGGAGCCCGGGGGTGACGCGTTGCCTCTGCCCACCTGCTAGCAGCAGAAACAGGAGCCTGCCTTGATCTTTAATCCCCATTTCCGACGTCTGTAGCGTGGATTTGAGAAGGTTAGAGAGGGAAATGCGCATGCACGTAGCTGGTTGGATTATATACCCCTTTCAGAGGGCATTAGAGCTATGAAAATCTACCTTTTGAGTGACGCTGCCTTCCGAAGAGGGACTGTGCTTTCTTTGATGCTTTCGCATGTTACACGACATGCGAGATAAAAGTAGCTAGGGAAAACATCGGATGTTAGAAATTTTCATCTTTGGTTTTATTTTTGTTATGTGGCAATACAGGTATGTGCAGGAACACGTAAATACAGGTATGTGTTTAATCTCCGTAGCAGATTGAGTTGAGCTGTTCTGCCAAGTTGGAAATTGTTTACTGTTATCTTTATATCCATTATCAAAACTTTAGTGGCTCTTCGTGATACTTTTACATGTTTTTTTTTCCTAGTTCTGTATTCTCATACGATTGCGACTTATCATGCACCTTCATTGTCTACATAATGCTAAAATCAAGGGGTTTTTTAATGATCACGTGACATTTATAGCTAGTTCAGATTAAATTCAAATCTGTAGCTCACAACTAGTTCTTTATTTGTTCTTTTTAGTTACAGTATTGAAATTTTTTATAACAACATGTATTTTAGAGAGTTTCTGCTGTCTTGAAGGCTTTAATAGAACATCATGAATTGTAACACTAAATCCTTAATTGTGCAAAGAATGGTAACTGCAGGGGAATTATTCCAACGGGGATATGCAAGTGGTTTGCTTTGCTTTGTTTTTTCCCTTCTTGGGGATTAATCTTTGCAGTGTATTAGAAGCATCCCAAAGAAGTTGTTCATAATGTTTATTATATCATTTCTCCAAATTAGTTT
The DNA here is from genome assembly GCA_013400135.1 of Rhinoptilus africanus. Lineage (NCBI taxonomy): Eukaryota > Metazoa > Chordata > Aves > Charadriiformes > Glareolidae > Rhinoptilus > Rhinoptilus africanus. The sequence continues at coordinate 427,725 of VXBO01000804.1, read as the reverse complement.
TTTTTTGTAATTATTATTTGAACCATTAATGCTAAGCTTGAGATGAGAGACTGTGCGGAAGTGCTACAACTGAAAAAATTGCACAATAACTTGCATGTTAAATAGTTTAATTAAAAGTCTGAATACTGTTGTGCTCCAGCTCGGTCCCATTAAGGGCAGTTTGGATGCTGACCTGAAGTGTGAGCAGACGTTCTGACAGTTTCAGCCCCGAAATGCGGAGGTCTCCAGCAGGGTGAAGCTCTGCATTGCCCTGTGGCAGGCCTGTTTGTTAGTTTAAGGCCAGTTGTAGGAAGCCGACTTGTTGCCGAAGTCGTGTTTTATGTAAATAATGCTAATTAACAAAGACATGTGGTTCTCTCATGGGTATAATGCTGCGAACGTAATCTTCTTCATTTCTGGGCGAGCACGTCCCATAGTTCCTCGGAGGAGAGCTTGGGGTGTGGTGGTGTGGAGAGGAGAATCCTGCCCTCCCATCGAGTGAAACTGGGAGCATCCCTGGCGCTGAGGCTTGGAGCGGCACAAAAGAAGTTTTTCAGGGATATTTTTCACAAGGCTCTTTTCCATGCGAAGGGAAATGCAGCCTTGCAGCACTGGCACCGCTCTCTGGTGTCGCCTGTCTTGGGCTGAAGAGGAGAGAGGATTTTGATTTGGGAGTTGCTCTCGAGGCTAATTCCTCGCCTTCTTATGGGTGTTTGTGCTTAACTGTCCCACCGTTTCCCTCCGGGCTCTTCACTCCCCTCCAGGTGGACCATCGGGTCCTTGGCATCGTCCTGGCTGCTCAAGGTCAGGGATGCCCTCCCTGCAGCCTACACCAAGTATGTTCAATTAACAGCTGTGCTTCATTACAAAGCTGACTGATTCCTTCACTCACTAAAGGCTGTACAAGGTACCATATTGTTAATTGTTATAGCGACAGCTTACAATACAGGAAGAACAGCAGTGTAACACCGCTCACTCATGTTCATTGCGCCCTTTTTCAGTAGTTATTGCTGTTGGAAAAAAACATCTATTTGAATGATTCATTTTTTTCAGGCTACAGAAAGTGATGTCTTGAATGGCTTTTCCTTACAATGTAATTACTGGTGTTTGTGAAGAAGCCTCAAAAAAGTCAGCCTTGTTGGAGCCATGGCTAAATAACACCTTAAAACATACTTTACATGTGTAATCTTCTGGTACTAGCAATGTCATCTCAAGTCAAAGCTCCACTAATTAACCATTGCAGTATCTTAGTGAGCTAAGTTTGTACTTAACTTCTTTCTGTAAAATTTAATTGTTCTGGTTCCAGGCTTTACCAGTAATCACGTCTGGGATCGTTGAATGGGAGCTATGGGTGAACCTCGGTGAGGTCCACAGAGTGGCTATGGGATGTTTTGGGGTTTTGTGTGGGCTTCTTTTCTCTCTAATTATTCTTTGCAAGTAAAATTAAAAGAGATCTTTAATTAAAATGTTATATTTTTGAGCTTTTGTCATCTGGAGTTGGTGGGCAGTCCTGGTCTACCTCCTTTGGTGACAAAAGTAGGGTATGCAGACCCAGGGGAGCTAAGGAGGCTGTGAGGGAAAGGGCTGGGAGAAGTTATTTTCTGCCGTGGAAGAAGATAATCATTTCTGTATTGTGTGCAGAAGTAACGTAATGGATCCAAGTTAGTGTTTGGGTTTTGTTTTTCTAATTTTGGTGTCTAAAACCCTTCCCCTCCCCAGTCCTATTGCGCATCTGGACTCTCAGGGCAGGTTCGTGCTACAGCTGAACACGCTGACCGTCTCATTTTTTTATTTATTCACTGGAGAAATTAAGTGGAGTGAGGGCTCGTTGTTTTCCTCGGTGCCAGTTCAGCCTGGTGAGATTAAGTGGGGGAGGATCGGCTGGGCAGAGATTTCCGTCGGCGGGGCTGTGGATTGCCGGTTATTAGATGACCCACATACATCGGGCCCCTGTTGTGACATGTGATTTTTCAGCTCTTCGGTGGAAACTGATGGTGCACAAAGCCCCCTTTGAGATGTGGATAGATGAAAGGAGATGAAACAGCTGGTTTGGTTTTATCCCATTCAGGTCAGATTTTTTGTAGTCAATGTGCAGCATTAATAATAATAAAACCAGCTGTTGTATACCAGAAAACTTGCCATAAAAGGGCCATAATTACTGAGGGGGCTGGTGCTGTCATTTAACCTATCTTCACTTCAAAGCAGAGATCTCAGTTTTAAGATCAGGAATGATGAATGGCTATGGCGTTACTGTTAAAGTATTTGCATGGATTATTTTTCTGTTTGAAAGGGGGAGGCAGAGATCATCCTTGATCCTGGAGTGTCATACAGACATACTTGAACGCATACATAAAAAGCACGTAATGTCACAGAGATAAATGGTTGATCATTAACTTTTAGCTCTTGCAGTCACGAATCAGCAAAATGAGAAAGGTGTGAAGTCCATAGTGGAGAGAGAAAGACAGAGCTGATGGGTAGAAGGAAGAGGGATTGGCTGTGAAATAAAATTACAACCGCGAGCCAGTGCAGTGGCCAGACCCTGCTTTCCTTACAGCTCTCCGGCTGGTACCCTTCTGCAGCTGGTAACGAAAATACGAAGGGTCACTGCCACCGCTTGCGCCAGGCGTCATTTTTTTAATGGAAAGCATAATTCAACTGTTGAGGACAGTTACTTATAATGCACAGGGGAATCTGGATTCATGTGAGCCAATTAATGAAGACTGATGCAAATCAAGGTACGATGGTAGATAGTTTTAGATATTACATATATTTATATTAGAAATTACATATACCTATATTAGATATATTAGATATGCCAATATTAGATGTATTTAGCCTAATCCTGGCCTGAGTAATGTCTGCGCAAGCTTTACTGAACTTCCTCTTTTCTTCTGAGTTATGAATAGACGTCCTTCTGCAGTGGGCTACTTAGGGTAAGTCTGTCAGCTGAAGCCTGGGAATTTTACATTGAGAGTCACAAAAATCGTTGTATCACTCACTCTGTGTATAATCTTCATAACCATCTGTCTAACTTCCAGTTCTTTGCCCTCAGTAAGTTTCTGTTATAACCTGTGCATTCGTATTAGGGAATTCTGTAAGTATCTAAGAACTCAGGAAGAGTTGGCAGTCATACTTGACTTTGCTCTTAAATAAATATTGAGATCACCTGTTTTCTGTGCTTGTTGCTTACATATATACCCTGAGGCAGCCTACAGATAACCTTCAGCTTCCTCAAATGCTGTTCTGCCATGGAAAAGAAAGGAAAAGAATCAACTTCAGGGAAGCTCACCAAAACTCACAGTTAAGGAATTAACTTCATTTGATTTTGACTGTCACCTTTTTTCTTCTTTTTTTTTTTTTTTTTGTCCGTGAAGAACTCAATGTGAACTGTAACATCTTGGTATCTTCAAACTCCTAAAATTCTGGAGTAATTTCATTCTTTGTAGCCAAGCATAGAGATAAAGGTCTACTTCTACTTGAGAGAGGAAGTCATAAGGGCAGCCAGAAATGCAGAGTGTTTTTGAGATCCAGCTCTGCTTTCATGTTATTTTAGGGACATCTTGAACTCTGGTTCACATTGTCTGTAATCCCCACCTGCCTTGTGCCAGGCGATGGCAGAGCACCTCTAAGGAACGTGCTGAGCTGCTTTTCCTGTCTGATGTCAGTCAAGCGGAATGGAAAACAATACGATATTTAAGAAAAGATTATAATCTGTTATCACCTAAACAACATGGGAGAGGTGTTTGATGTAGATTTTAAACATGATTTTAAATGACGCTTGGCTTTCTGTGAGTTTGGCTTATATTTTTGATCACAGGGTGAGCAGTAGTTGCAAGAGATTTTAAAAGCTTTTTAATGTGAAGCATGCAGAAGATACAGTAAAACTATTTTTTGTAGTATTTGTCTTTAATACATATGATGATTGATATAAACCACTAACTGAATATTACTAGTTGTAACTTAACATTTGTTGCCTGACTCTTACGTTAACTCCGTCGGTGTTTTGTGGCTGTCGAGAGCCTTCTGTGCTCAATTCTGCAGCAGCGCTAATGAAACCCCGGGGGTTTCTTCCACAGCAGCTCGGGGGCGTGCGGCTCGGAGGGAGGGGGGCGGCTGAGCTCACACGGGGAGGGATGCGCATGGTGCTGGGAGAGCAAGGGGCAGTTTCTGCCTGAATGTGGGAAATATGCCTAAATATGCTGTTTCTATATTGATGAAGCAAATTTGAGATTGTTAATAATCTGTAAATTATGAGAAGCAAGATGTTAGCTGAGGGTAGGGCTGTTTTCTGGGTAGCTTCAGTGCCAGCTGGTGTTTCATGTCGTTCGTTTCCTACATCTGCTAACAGACATTTCAAGTTGTAACTTGAAAAATCTCTTTATTTGTAGATGGGTAATATGAGCTGTGTAGCTGCATAATGGTCACAGGGGAGCGTGTGTGGGGAAGGTATATGTGTGTTTATGGATATAAAGTAAATATTTACAGTAGCAACACCAACTCAGCTTCAAGCAAAACAGAGAAAGTTCACTGTCATCTTAGTATTGACTGTGAAATTATCATGGAAAGACTTTTCATTTGTCATATATGACCTATCCTTCCTGAATGCAAACTGGCCAGTTTATGGCCTATCAAGGGAGGAAAGAGGGAGAGACAAGCACAGTTAAGTTTCTTGGGCTTCAGGAGTGAAGCAGCAGGATCTTTCACCATCTGGGGGAAGCTGCATTACAAAATTGTCTGCAAATAGGTCCCAGCCATAGCTGGGAGTAAAAGAATAGATTTTAACCTACATTGATTGTACAGTTTGCTACTGTGAAAATTCAGTGTGATTTTTTCCACCTTTTTTCCTTAGGCTCTCATCCTTTTTTTTTTTTTTAAATTTTCCTCTCCCATTAATCCTTGCTGAGTATAAATCATCCTCCAATATCAGAACAATGAAAAAATAAACATAGTTTTACCGGAATTTTTTTTTATAAATCATACTATTTTTTCTGCACAACAACTAATGTGTGCCCTATTTGGTGACTGAGTGTTTTTAATCACTGCATAGTGCTAACGAGCTAGTCTAACCTCTGGAGAAATTGAAACAAAGTGGTATAAATACATGTCTTTTTTAGGAAGGTGTTCTTTAAAGAAAACAACAGCAGCGACATAGAGTAAGATTAAAAAACCATGAGGCTGTTCTCATCAGCTTTAATACTCAAAATTCTGAATATTTAACATTTTTGGCTCCATGGGAGTTCTCTTCACCTGGATAGCTTTCTGAAAATATCTTCAGGAAAACACCTGTCTAAAGCACCCAGTGAGTAGACTACAACACATTGGTAATTCTGTGGGATCAGTGACTCTTAGAAAGTGTCACTACTTTCATTAGTAAAAATTCCTCAAAAGTCACCCATTTTTGCTTTAGTCAGCCATTTGACTTCACTGTATTTGTTTTATGGGATCATTAGCAAGGCACACAAGCAAACTCGTTCATTGGGTCATTTATGCCATTGCACATCTGCATCATCGTGTGTTTGCAGCTGCGTGGTGATTTGAAGTCGGTTGGTGTGATGGAGAAGGCAGTGTGCTCATCCAGAGGTCAGGCTGCAGACTTTGAACATCTTGGAAACTTGGAAAACTGTACATTAACTTCTTAGGGGAATGTACACAACAGGCATCAGATGTTGATCATGTTCTGCCGTGAAAGCAGAGCTACAGGAGTGTTGCCCTACAGAAAAAAGAAAATAATAGTAGTATTTTGTGTATGGTTGGATCTGACCATGTTTGCTGGACACTGCTACATTTAACAAAAGGGTCATTCCTTGTAGTTCTACTTTATTTTTCTGCTATCTGTTGATTCTTTTTATTTGTCAGAAAGTTGCATAGGTAACACCGCTAAGACTTGGTTTTTAAGCATCAGCCGTTTTCTTGGACTTCTAACATACATTAAAACACCGAGCCACACCTTAGCAACAGCTACCTCCATCCCTCTGTGGCTTAATTACAAGAGGGAAGCAGGAAGACTCGTATTCTTGGGTACCCGATGTGTGCTGCAGATTCCTGCTGACGTCTGTGTTGTCTGGGGTGATCACGTTACCCTGACAACCAAGAACATCCCTGTTTTCAGGGCTGGTCCCTGCATCTCTTTGGATTTTATGAACATAACTATTTTTGTTATGGGCACCAGTTTCCTCTTGCACGCTCCGCAAGCTGGACATCTAGAAACGGCCCCAGCAGGACAACAAAGAGATCTCCATCTCGGAAGATGGATGACAGGCTGCCTCACCACATGTGCATCACATTTGCCTGCCAGATCCTCACTCCTTTGTACTTGCCTGTCAAGCCGTTTCTTATGTTATAGCCTTCCTTCAGTTCTGCAGAACGTAGTGATCCCAATTAAAGACAGTTCCTGTGTTCTTTCTTCCTCGTTAAATCTTTGGTTATTTATAAATTTTGGTCAGTCTAGTGGTGTCACACGGCTGGAGCAATGAGCAAAGTCACCTGTTTATTCTCTTGGAGCAGTCAAAAATAATGGAAACTAGAACCAGTGGAGGAAATAATTTAGCGTTTCAAGTCCTTAAGGAAATCACAAGCCTTTGTAAGTGTAATAAGCATGTAAATTTTCTACAGAAACTATGTATTTGAAAGCATCCCTGCAGACATCAGTCCAGATTTGATTTCTTACTGAGTCTCTTTTTACTAGTGCAGGGTAAGAGGTTTAATTATCTGATAAAGTTTTTCTTTCATATAACAGATGACTTTAGATTCACAGAACTCTACTGCAGACCAGTGTCTAGAGAGCTCTGCATGCAGTTTCTTACCTTAACAGTTACTGGTTTATTCTCAAAACAGAGCATTTTGCCCAATCTGCTTTCTTGGTTGCTCTTTTCTAGAAATTGAACATAAGATTGTAAGAAAACACTTTTGAGGGTAAATTTTATAGGTTAAAAGAATGCTGAATGTGTGACAAAAACCTAAATACTTATTCTTTAAAAAAGGCATTCCCTATTCAAGGCCATTTAATGAATTCTAGCTGAAGTATGCATCATGTATGAACAGTTTGCCCTGTCTCCAGATGCCAACCCTATAAATTGAATGTCAGGCCATGTTTTTCATGGCTCACACATTCCAACCAGGAATAGCGGCTCTGCAACTGGAGTTTAACTAACAGGTCTAATGATGTTTGAGCCAGAAACAATCTAGTTCCTGCTTTGTTTGCACTGGATTTTGCATTGCAAAGAGCTGTAAATGAGTAGAAAAGTAATTTTAATCCCTAAAGCACCCAGAGCTAATATGGATGTCACATGCAGAGCACATATATTTAAAACGGGTGGTTTTCTCATAGCTGCTTTTCTAAACATCTAAACACTGTTAAGACCATGTTAAACACTTTTCTAAACACTGTTAAGACTATGGACTCGGTTTCTGTGGCTAAAATAGTTCACAAATGTAAGTGTGACTTTGCTAGCTATGAATTTAAAAAATAGTTCTTTTTTTTCCTCAAAACATATTAAAATAATTCCTTATTCTGTTTTCTTAGGTGGAAATGATTGACAAAAGATGTTCAGATGTCAGCAGTCATCTCACTCCTTGCCTGGCTGTAAAATGTTACTGGAGCCCTCATTATTTGTCTTGCAGTTCTGTATTTTATCTCATACGCAATGTGGTGATTTATCATTTTGAGAAGTTAGGCTTTAGCAACTGCTCGGTGTACAGCTGTATTGCTGAGCTCCTTGGGCAGGTATAGTGCAATGGACATTGAGTTTATAGTAGTAGTACAAAAAGTTGTTTTTGTTGAAGTTTAAAGTACAAGCAGTCCTTGGGTCAAAACCAATTCACTTGGGATTGCGGAAAGGGACTTGATTTTAACTGTTAATACTCTTAGGAAATAGGGTTTGGATTGACCTGCTGAGATAGTCCGGTTCATTCCTTTGTCTCAGCTGGGGTTGGCTCTGTATAAATCTTTTGGCTGATTTATAAGGACTTTGCCAGGACACCAGAGAGGGCACAGGGAAGCTTTCTAGGCCTCTGCCATTCCTTGAGTAACTCCAGACTGTCTTAGTAGGAGCTGAGCTAACCTAGAGTGCCCAGAGTTGATGGGCAGGTTTCTCCTGAGGTCCAGCAAAGCTGTACAACGTGAAAGGACTGTTTGGCTAAACACTTGTTTGTATTTCCAAAATGTGGTGATCAGCCGGTGTGCAGTTGGATGAAATTAGTAATACATGTCCTGCAGGAAACCACTTGTTGCCCAACCTGTATTATAAACATACAACAGGCTAAGAATGGATGAAATACCACAAAATTTAGGATGCAAGTATTCCCTTATGTCCATTAAATTTCCTGTTTGCTGAAAGCAGCTTAATTGATATCTCTTTCAGGATCAGTTTTTTCCAGCAGAAAGACCCTGCTCTGTGCAGCTTTCCTAGGGGGTGAGGAATATTCACTTTTTCTTTTTCATTTATCTGTGAAAACTTATGAAAAAAATGGAGCATAATTATGAATTTGAATTTACTTTTGTGAATATTCCTCATGCTTTCTGCCATTACTCATTCTTTTCCTCCTTTCCTCTCCTTCATTTTGTATGTGAAACATGTAATCATAAGCAATTTTTTCTTATATGACAGGGGCACTTAAACCCCAGTAAATTCATTGGATTTTGCGCAGGGCTGTTAATTCTTCCTGACATGAACAGGAAGTGCACTTGTGTGTCTTAGGAGATTAGATCTCTGTCTTTTTTTATGACAGCTCTCCATCATGTTTTATTCATTGTAAATAAAGGAATCATTTTATGACTACTACTGTTAGTTATAATTATTTTTCTGTTTACTTGTTCGTTTCCATAGATGGCATGCTCGAAAACATGGGAAAGATTTCTTTATTTTTCAGTAGAAAGAAAGTAGAAATCTGCTGCCTTTTTTATTTTTCAGTATGACATATCACACCAGAGCTAGTGACGTGTGGGCAGAAATAAAATACAGCTCAGCCTCAGAACCCCATCTACATTCTTGAATTTGCGAGTGTATAATTGCAAGTTAAGTTTCTCAGCTCTACAGGTTTTGTGGCTTAATGGTTTTAAATCTAGAACCAAAGGGAAAAAAAACCCCGTTCATGTTTTCTCGTTTCGTTTCAGAGTTGTCTGTTGTCTGTAGTCTTACTGTTGCGAGACTGACAGCACATAGCAGCTCACCATACTGAGTGTCTCGCAGCTTTGGCCATCACACTTTAAATGTGAAACTGAAGTTATGGTTGCCACGTCTTTGTTCCACTCTCCGAAGTACTCAAATAAATAACCTGAAAGCAAGACAGCTTAAAAGTCCTGTCAGTGAGTGCTGGAGTTTGTAGACCTTCTCGCAGGAATGGGGACCAGAAGACCATTTGTCCGTGAATGGCACTTTCGTTCAATACAGGCATGGGAAAGTCAAGGCTTTTTCTTGATTTTAATGACCCCCTCTTAATGTAAGAAAAGCTATGTCAGCGATTCTGGGATTTCTACTTACTTTCCTTGGGAGCTGGTGTGTTGTGGTGATGGTGGGTGACTGGGAAAAAGAAAAAAGGGGAGTGTTAGCTTTCAAATTTCCAGTGCTACCAAAGGTTTAATTTGAGATCTGTGTTTCTAAGTTCAGTCTTTGTGCTAAAAGTGAGGAAATTAAAGAAGGTTTGGGTTTTTTCCCCCTCAGCCTTAAAAGCCTTAAGTTTTACTTTGATAATTAACTCTCCCTGCAGTTCTCCGTAAGGAAACAATTGAGCTATTATTGGCAAGATCAGATGAAAAATGCAAACACGTGGGAGTTTGGTTCCTGGTTCTGTTCCGTTTTCTTTTTTCCTATGACTGTACCTTCAAGAGTCGCAGGCTTTTGCCTATATTGGTCTATGTGGGCACAGCATAGGCAATGGCTTCTGTAGTACTTGCTTTTAATTGCTGTGCAGTGAACTGCACAATTATAATCCTAAAGGTTTGATTTAACAAAGTGCTGTCGTGATTTTATTGTGTATTTTGGGTGATTTCTGAAGTATTACATTCACAACTTTCTTCAGGACAGGCTATGGCAAACCTTGCAGCTGGAGACTTGTAGTGCGTAGGTGGTGTAGGAAACCAGCAGGAACCTCATGGAGGAAGACTGGGTGCTAGAGATTTCGGGGTGAGGTGGGTTGCTCAGAGGGAATATCCGAGCTTTTTGGCCCCTTGCGGCTGTTATGGTGAAGCTGGCCATGAGTTTGTTAGAAATCTTGATCTTCATCTTCCCCTTTACATTTTTCTTTGTTTATTGAGAAACGCTGGCTGCCCACCCTGTGCCAGCTGTGCCTGGATCCCAGGGGAGCATCCAGCAGCTGTGGACAGCTGAAACTGCTTGGTCCTGGGCCAGCCTTTCCCATGGGGTGCCCGGCTCCTGCGTGCCCTGTGCCCGGCGACGCAAGGCCACAGCTGCGGAGGAAGAGACCGAGGAAGATAACTGTCCCCAGTCCAAGGAACTGGGACTCTGCCCTCGCTGTCTGCTCTCTGGACAGGGCTGAAGACCCACCGTGGCTGAGGGTTTTCTTATTTTACACCAAGTTTGTTGGCACCTGTGAAGCCATTCCCTTGGGACCTGGCATATCCTTTTGTGTTGGGTTTTTTTCCTGCCAAATTATACATTAAATGCACAAGTTCTGATGTGGGTAGTGGAGAACAGAGCATGTATATGCATATGTCAGACATGTTTTCTTGCTATTTTTGGCACTGTGTTTTCTCTGCCTGAAATAACAAATTTTGCATAGCTACCACTCCAGCTTCTTTCCTTTTCTGTTCATAGGTTTTTGCATTTTAAAGCTGGAAAGCAACCTTACATCCTCTAGTCTGCTCTCTTGTATCACACAGGTCATAGAATTTAATCCAATTATTTCGAACTTCATTAAAATGTAACTATTCAAAATGCCTCCGGTCCTGTTTAAAGAATTCTAGATAATCTTTATGCTTCCCTCTTTCTTGCTTTCTTCTTTCTCACATTCAATAAGTTTATCTTCCGGTTAAAATTTTTGCTTCTTTATGTCACATCTCTTTTCTCTCATTGTGATTTCTCATTTAATATTAATTTCCCTCTGGTTTTGTGTGCACTCTCCAATGGGATTGTTTATGGATCAGGAGAAAGGTTTTAGCATTGTTCCCTAAAATAAACTCCCAACTGCTAATGCTGCTGCTCCCAGTAGTTAATGGTTGCTTGGCTGAAATACGTGACTGTAGCTTTGCTTGATCACCTAATTGTGCTTAAAGTATACTAAGGAATTCATATTTAGGGCATGTAAATGCTACCTTGAAAACCCAGGTAAAAAAAAATTGACCTAAATGGGCTGTTCATGCTTCCAAGCCCTGTTATAAGGCTGACTGCAAACAGCGACTGCAGAGTTAGTCATTCTGAGCTCTCAGAAGAGCAAACAAACAAACAAAAAACCAGCTGCCAAGCAGTGCTGGGGTTGTGCGTGTGGATGCTGCCTCTGGCCGTGTCCCCAGACACGGCTCAGGGTGGCTCTGGGGGGTACCAGCGCTCAGGCGCAATGGCCCAAGTTGCTTGACTTGCATATGCCGTGCAGTTACTGCAGTAATTCATGTCAAGTATCCAGTGTTTTCCATACCTGGTACCTCCGTCTGCTTCTGAGGGTCATGGGAACCTTGCCCCAGGATAAGACTTCTCCTGCCTTTTCTCATAAGCGCAGCCCTGACAAATGGGTGGGCTCTCCTGCGGCTTCCCTGGGTGTGCTCAGGTGCTGTTCACCGAGCGGTGACTGATGTGCATTTCCCAGTCCGTGCTTTGTATACGATGACCCAGCACTTAGGAACGCTCATTCATAGTTGGGCTGTGTATGGAAGCCCTGGGAACCATCATCTCCAGTGTAGTGGTGAAGGCAGGCACGGGGAGGGAACCAGGGACTGAGGCAGCCGGCAGCCGAGCGGAGCCTACCGAGAGCCAAGTCCACAGCAGCCTTGCATTATGTTTTATGAGGACTTTCCACTGAATAGACTCCATAGGACTCGAGACGTAAGTCTGACCGTAAATGAATGCAGTCTCTTGTTGGTTGGGCACATTAGACCCTCATGATGTATATCATGTGAAAATACAGATTGTAACTGATAGAAGGATGCAGCCCAGAGCCACAGTCTTGAATGGTGCTGAAGTTCAGTGGCTTCTGGCATAAAAATGTGGCCATTTGGGAAGAAACACATGTCTTGGTCTTCATTCTCCAAAACAGGAGATTTCAGGCATGTGAATAATCTTGTCTGGACTGAAAATGTTAGTAATTTTGGCTGAGGTTTTATTTTAATGCTGAATTTTGTACAGGGAAATTGTACAAATAGTTGCTTGTTACCAGGGAGTATAACAAATATTACTGAACAGCTGCTGGAAACTTTGGGCTTTTTTGGTGGTTTTTCTTTTTATTTATTTTTTTAAAACATGCACTATCAATTTGGGTCTGAATTGGAAACAGTGGCCAAGTGGTGAAATGCTCTGTATCTGATTAACCGCTCCCCTGCGTCATGCAATCACCTGTGAAAATGACTTTCCGTGTGGCAGATGTTTGCAGGTTAGAAAATGGGAAACATTTGACTTCAGTTGTTTTCGTAGTTGCTGAGTTCTGCTAGGAGTAGGAGGGATGCCAAGGAAATGCATATTGGGGGCACTGACTTTTTATTCTAATTTTACTCAAGTGGGAACGAAAGTATGTTAGTACGTGTTACTCTGTGTGTAATGATGTCGGGTTTTTTTCTAAATAATTTTCTTTTGCCAATTGTTTGATTCTCCATTTGCAGCTGAGGATATTGGTGACTACAGTAGTCAAAGCTGAATATTTTGCCTCTTGTAAATTTGTTCTGTAGGCTTAAAAATGACTATATCTTAAGTCAAACCGTGGCTAAAATGTTTTTAAATGTATATTTTTCCAATGTAATCAGCCATTTTGTATCCTGTTGTTTCACTGAGAGGGTATCAAAAAGGTTAATTCTATATTGCTCTCTAGCCCTGATCCTCAGCTTCAGACCTTGAGGTAGATCCCACAAACTTCCTCGTGCTGGATGCTGTCTCAAGCTTCTGTCACTCTTGGGAATGACTGACCGGCATCTGCAGTTTGCAGCTGGGGCTTCTCTCTCTAAGAAAATGTGAGACTCCACGTCCAGAACTGAGTTGGGTCCGAGGGACCGCGATGCAGCTCAGAGCACATGTAGGTCAGGCTTTTTTCACAGGAACTTAGGAGTAGTGCCGTTTCAATAAGGTTGTCATGGATCAGTGCAGTTTTGGAATATAGTTAAATTCCACACCAAGCTGTCAGGTAGAGTTAACTTTGAAGTTTTGGAATGTTTTTCTCAACACCTAGCCAGCCGGTAAATCCTGAGATTCCATCTGTTTCCATTAAAACCAAAACAAAATGATTTTTACATTAATAGTTCTGAAAACATGACCCAAGTATATAGCTAACAGTTCAAAACCACAAGAGAAATAAACTTGCATAATTTGGTGACCTAAACTTAAGATTTTGGGGGTTAACTTGTCATTTCTAGATTCTCAAAATGGCAAACCCCGCAGGCTGGTAATTTTACTCTTTCTATGTGTGCCTCAAGTGAGCTCATTCAAGAGCAAGCATTTTTCTAGAGTGGACTGAAAGATATTTGAACTGGTTTCTTTCAATATCTGAATACAACTCAATATCGATGAAATATCTTAATATTTTAATAAGATATCTTTTAGTTTATGGTGCATCTTCAGTGGGAGGTTTATTGTGTGAGAGGCAGTAAGCGGTGTCTCTGGTCCTGTAGCTCTTTCATACCAAAGAGTTTCTGGGAGTTTGCTTTAAAATAGTTTATTGTCTGTGGATCAGTCATGGCTCTGTTTCAAATACTCGAACGTTTCAGGATTTTAAAATTTTGAACTGTTTAATCCAAACCTTGCTTCCTAAAGCCTGCTCTGCAGAGGCTTTAAGCCTAATAAAAGATTCCGTTTTAGCTATCATTTATCACTCCGAAGCCTTTGGGGAAAAAATGTCACACCGCTTCCTTGCCAAGCACAGTAGCTTCAGTGAAGAGAAAACACTCCCTTGGGATGGTTATGAAATATATTTATTACTCTTGAAAATGAACTTTTAAATATTTCAGAGAGTTGCTGACAGGTATAAGTGTGTTTCTTAGATGCCTTGCCATCACCTGGAAAATATGGCAGTCTCTGAGACCATCCCAACTTACAGCATCATGTGGGATCCACTGTGGCAGAGGACTGGATTTTTTTTGGATCCCCAGTTTTTGATCATACACGGTAGAAGAGTTGGTGGCTGCTTGGCTCCGTTTGCTCATGGGTTGCCTCTAGCTTTACGTGATAATTGTCAGTGATCACTGAAATCTGCAGCTTTCCATTGATACATCAGGGAGAGAGTAGGAATGTGGACCTTGCCACGCATAGCTAGTACGCATCTCGGTACTGGGGCTATAAATACAGTGATAGGACTTGATGTATAGCATGGGGCTTGTCTTTGCTTTAAGTGACAGCATTCCACGTCCCGTCCTGGCCGGCCAAGCAGGCAGTGCTTGTCACAGCAGCACTGCTGGGAGTGTTTCCATGATGGAGCATCTCTCAGCTCCCCGTTTTCAGGGTGGGTTTGAATTCAGTGTGTACGCCTGCACGTTCATAATGTATCTCTTTCCTTGTAAGGCCAAACTCCAGCTTTAGGCTTGGGCTGGGAACGCTATTGCAATTGCAGTTCGTTTTAACTAAGCCTCTCTGGGGTGCAGCCCAAGCAGGGAGACCGAGCAGTTTCTGCTACAACAGCAAGAAAAATCATCATTTCTTCTAATCTTGTGCTAAACGGTCTCTGTTCTGGCCACAGCTCAGGCCCCTGTGTCAGGTAGGTACCGTGCTCTCTGTCTGAGATATGTCTCGATGGAGGGCAAGAAAAATGAGGTTCAAGCAGATACATTTGTTTAACCCAAGGTATTCCAGACACAAACTTAAAGGACTCACTGTCTTAGTTTTATCTTTTTTCTAGGTATTTGCTTTCTGTTTCTAATAGTCATAGCGTGCAGCGGGTAGAGACTCTCACTGAGCACTTTTGCAGTTGAGTTTTGTTTTCTGAGGACCTGCGTGTTCACGGTAGGCAGGAGAATTCCCGGTGCCTCAGCCAGCGTGCGTTGCTGCTCACCTCCCCGTACGGAATTTCACCCACTGTCCTCCTGCTGCTCACATCTCCCCAGGCACTGAGGCTGGTAACAAATACCACACCAGTGTTTGCGACTCCCTTTGTGCATTTCCTTTTCTTGAAAGAGCTCTGTGAACTGAGCTGAAAAGCTCCTATCAGAGAAAATAAGTGACTTCTGAGCATATAATCAACCTATGTAATATTATGACTGTATTAATGATGCCTGCTTCTTTCAATTATTTGTGATAATCATTAGTTTCTGTGATTTTTTTTTTTGTGTTTCCTAGAATAACTCTCAACCTGATTGAGATCTCTGGTGGCTGTTGCAGTGCAAATAACCTTAAACTACTGGGTAGACCTGATGTAATAGAGGGCATTGGAGAGCAGGCACAAGGCTGTGTCTCTGCTGTGAGAGTTTTCAAAGGATCTGCAATTCCTCCAGACTTCTAAAGTGATTATACTGTGTCACGCTTATGAATGGGGTGCAAAGGCTTCTGCGGGAAGGGGGGGGAAGGGTTTTGCTTCCTTAATGAGTATGTTTTCAAAGAAAAATTACATTTCCTTGTCACATGAAAGAAAGTAATGTGTACACAAATGCTAGCCATTATTTGGGAAATGGCTGGAGCTCAAACATTCAGGCTGGAAACCATTAGGAAGAAAAACGTTCTCCACCATCAATTAATGCATTGTTTTTCTTTTCCTTTCATGTTGCTAAGCAGGCCAAGAGATAAGGGGCCAGCTGTAATCCATCTTGTCAGATGAGTTAAGTCACTTCGTGTTATACCGGTCATCTGGAAGATGAAAACTCCATTTTGCTCCGAGTTTGATTTTCAGATCATATTTTTCAAATTATCTTTGCTTTTGCTTAAGGTTCTTGTCTTCTGCTTGTATTGATTGAGTGTTCTGATCCAAAAATATATCATATAGTGCTGGCTTTTACACTCTGTAGTGCCAAAGACAAGGTGTTGATACATGTTTGGTGTGATACCTAAAACCAGCAAAGTAGGTTGTGATAATTAATTGCCTCCTCTGCCTTGATAGCTGCATCATCATCACCGACTCTGACTTACAGAGGGTGGGTTTTGGTAGGAGATGCCCAGCTCTCCCTGGAACAGGCCGATCAGGCAGTGACGGCGCGGCAGCTGCTGTCGGATGCTCTGCAGAGCTCGGGAAGGCTGTTGGCAGCTGAGCTCCGCTGACGTTCTCTGGGGCAGTTTGACACACTGGTGCCCTTGGCTGGGGCACACACCGCCTTGTTTTCGCCACCTCCAGCAAAAGCGATAAACAAAGGCTTTGGGAAACGATGGCAAGACTTTGGCAGTGTCAACTTCAACTTTTACATCTCGTCTGCCATGAACCGGAGCACCCCTGTGCCTGTCCCATGGCCCGAGTCTGCACAGTTTCGCCACTGGCAGTATTTGAGCTCACCAGCTGAAATGCTGGTCTTTTCCAGACTGTCTGTAGTACCACCAGTGCTCAGCTAGTCCGGTCCAAAGCGAGGAAGACCCAGGCTGAACATGGATTTTACACCTTCATCTACAGTATCTGAGGTCCCTGTGTATGTGGCTTCCCCCTCTGTCCTTCACTCCAGCTGCTGGGGAAAACGACGACAGAAATTAGTGTTAAAACCAGACTTACTGGCAGCTTCTCCAGAGTTACGTTTTGTAGACACCCTTGACCTGCAGGAGGTGGATGAGAGACGGAGGAGCGATGCAGGTCTGAGTCCTGCGAGCTCCAGGGTGCGGAGCGCTGGCTGGGGAGGAGGGTGATGCTCTCAGCTCACTTTTCTCGCTCTCTCAATCTTTGTATTTGATTGAAACAATAGAATCAAATCTGGCAGCACATTTAAAGGCATGTCTCACCTTTTCTGTGTACAGCAAAGTGATTTGGGGTGCAGAAAGGCATAGAAATGAGCTTCATTCGTAATTTTAAAAGAGATACAATCTAGGCATTTTTGAATGCCTTTGCTGAAACCCAGGGTCCCCCTGCTTGGTGCAGCTGTACTTACAGCCTGCCTTCTGCATTCATAAAGTCTATTTTAAATAATGGCTTACTTTTATACCACCCAGACTTGTATGCTAACTAATAGAAATAGAACGTATTTGCCAGAGTTAAAGTCACCGGGTTTTTAATGCTGCCAGGCTGATTACAGATATTTTTCCCCGGACCACAGGAGCTCACTTCCCAGTGTTAGAGTGCGTTTCTCTGCTGGAAACGCTGACAGGGGTTTGTGTCCGTAGTCAGGGGAGAAGCTAACTCGTGGGACCACATACAGTTGGAGGTGGTTCTGCTCTCCAGTGGCTGTACCTTGGGCTGTGAAAGACATTTGCACATAAAGCAGTTGGAGATGCGGGGCTGGCGCACCCTGCGTGATGCTGGGGGTCTGCTGTTGGGACTTGTCGGCGCACAAAAACGCTGCGGCTGCTCTGACAGCGGGGCCAGCTGGCACGGAGGAGCCCCAGCCAGCACCGTGGAATCTATTATACTCCAAAAGAAGTTGGTCACATCCCAACTGATGGGTGGGCAGAGCTCCCTCCGGAGCTGGGCCAGAGTTTGGCTCGGGAGAGAGCTGCTTGGTTTGGGGCCAGGCGCTGCCAGGGACCATCTCCCGCCGCGAGAGTGTAGACGATCAGGTTCCTTCTCCCGGGAACATTCCCTGGCACTGCTTAATGTGCTGGGATAGATGGAGCCTGCCATCCTCAAAGAGTGATTTCATTAATATAAATCTTACGTAGGAGGACAGCTCTCATTTATGAAATAGGTTCGGTCTTGTGTGGGAAGCTGAGGCGAGGAGGAAGATGAGAAGGGGGATTTAACCCCGTGACTGCTGACGAGCTTTCTTTATTCAGAGAGGAGATTGAATATGCTATTGCTAAGTAACATCAGGGGAAAGTTTGCATGGGCCATTCATCGGCCGGGACACACAGTTACTGTTCTGCTGCCCCTGGAGCAGATGTTCAGTAGTTTGTGTGGTTCTCTCTAGTCTGGGAAGAAATGCACTTTGTCCTTCTGCCTGAGCATATTTTTTCAACTGAAATTTCAAATACTAATTTTAAGATAATTCTTCCTTTTCTGTCAAAGATGCTCTTATTTTTATTCGGTTTTACTGTATTGTCCCACACACATAGAGTAGGTACAAGACACAGCCTGTCACAGTTTTGTCCTTCAGACAAAGGCGCCTCCATGTTTCTCCAACACTGAAGTTGTCATATACAATTTTGCAAATGAAAAAAACATTAAGGGCTGCTTATGTGATTCCTGAGTAATTGAAAAAGATGGAGAAGCTCTACCCTCCCTCTCAGCCTAGCAACTTGGGAGTAGATTTGTATTCCTTTTCCTTTACTTGGGCTTGATAGTATCAGTTTTTAAGAATAAGTTAAATAAAAAGCCTGTTCTGTTTGCTTAAAAGCAACATGGTCAGAGCGTCACAGAGCAAACTTGGAATCAAGAGCAGACTTCATAGTCCTGGTTCCCATCTGCAAAGTATTTTAACTATTGCTGTGTTTCATTCCAGTCTCAACAATTACATAATTTTATTAATATTTATGGACTTTCTTGGCAGTCCTGGCAATATAATTTAATGGGACTAAATTGTTTATTATTGGGTTTTGAAGTGGTGAGCTTTTTCTCATATATATGTGAGTCATTTGTTGAATGCCTTCATTCCTCTTTTTATCCCTCTTCATTGAGTGTAAAGATTATATCTAAGGCTGTAGAATCCTTTTCTTGTGGTGAACCCGTTTTAGTACAGGTCTCTCTGACTTCTCTCTTCATCAGTTGTTCAAAACGAGAGACCACAGTCGACCTGTGTTTCTGTCACACAAAGCCCGTGGATGAGATGCGGTGAGAAGGAGTCTTCCTCAGCAGAAACTCGTTCTCTACAGAAGCTGGATGACTTCTTAGCAGATGCCATTAATGATCCTATTCACGTTAATTCTGTTTCAGAATAAATCAAGTGTGGTTTAGTTGGTGGCTGGCGGGTTTCTCCTTTTGTAAATCACATCTTCTGAGGGTATTTACATGAGATTTTCTTTTCTTTTTTTCCCTCTCATCATCTTTTTTTGGCTACAATCTGGAGACAAAAAAATCTCCCGTCAAATAGATAATACCTCCCACACCAGCTTCCAAAGGCTAAATCAAAGAACAGAAAAATGGAAAGCTCTGCAGAGCTGAAAACCATCCGAATGAGACGACCCCTAAAAGTTCAGTTTCCTGCTTTGAAGGATAATTTCCGTGCATTCTGCAGTCGTGAATTTCTTGTACCACCTCTTTGCTGTGTTTCGTAAGGATTTTTCGTATGTGACTGTAGGTTTAGGAAGAGAAATTCGTCATACAACCAAATGACATTATAAAGCTGGCAATGTAAATTGGATTTCTTGTTTTAGTTTCTTTTTTTTTTAAATAGAAAAGGAATTTCAGAGAAGATTTAAATCATTTATTTATAATTCAGAGAGTATTATATATCCAGTAGACATATTGTAGATGAATTTCTTTATGTATGATGGTGAGAAGAGTGTGCCAGCTTAATTTATGTTTCACAGAAAATGTCGTTACATCAATGTTATGCATTTAATCTCAGATTTCTTGCATATATGTGCCAAAATAACTTAACGAAGCGACTGAATAGGCATAGCCTTCAGATATTAAAAAGTGAAATCAACCTTTGATGCTCTTGTGTGAATATACCAAACCAGCATATTTAGTGCTATTAACCAGTCTATGCTCCGAGGAAACTGCACTCGTTTTCTTCAGTCTACAAGTGGGAAGGTTAAAAATAATTCCTATCAGTTCATGAAATCTGCCGTTTTGGGGGCAAGTTGCAGAGCCTGAGCAAAATATGATGTAATCAGCGTAAAGAGAATTTCTATTCTTGTGCAATATGTGTCAGTCAGAAGATTTCCAAATTTTGTAGACCTTACAACTTGACGTGCAAGTGTTTTAGTGGGGAGCGTGCAAACCTGCCCGTCTGTTGGGCAGTGCAAGATCACAGGTTCTGAGCAAGGTCATTTTTGCGATTGATGAGCCATTTTTGAAGCGAGTTGAAAAACAAGTGTGCACGTTAGAAATGTCGACAAGGCGTTCCTCTGAAAATCAGAGGAATAAAAGGAATTACATTTGCAGAATTAGCTCTTTACTAATGCATCTTGAAACCATTGGATTGGCCTCAAAATGCTTTTTTTCTGAGAAGATAAACTTGTTCTGTTTATGCCTCATCTGTGCCATTAATAATCAGTTTTAGGCAGTAGCGTAGAGCAAATTTCTGTAGAGACATTTCTGTCAAGAGAAGGAAATCATTGTGGTTAATATGTGGTACGTGCTGGCACAGGCTGACTTGTTATTAGCAGCCAATGTATTTGAAAGGTTTTCCGTTAGCATGTGATGCTGCTTTAATGCAGTCGTTAGGCCTCACCGTAATGACTTTCACAGGTAATAGCAATACCATATTTTGTGATCCAGTTTCTTTTATGAGTGCATTATGAAATAGTTTCAAAGTTCCAGTAGTACTGCATTTTTGGCATACCAGCGTCATTTTGAAGTGGTATGTTAGGTACATTATTCATAACCAGAGCGCCTGTAAAATCCATACGCGTATCTATTGAATAGAGTGGGATTCTCTTGAAAAGCCCAACTACAAACCTGAAATAAAATAGAAAACTTCACTATAGAGAAACGGCAATCTTAATTATTTTCTGCTGTTCACAGAGTTGCTAAATGGCAGCTGTTAGATTCAGAGTTACTTCAAGTTTTAGTTTAAAAAAAAGAAGGAATTATTAAAAAAAAAAAGTAAAGTTGGATGATCTGAAAAGAAACAAGTTCTTCTTAATGATTTACACAGGAAGGAACCACGAGGTGAAAAAGTAATTTTTCTCCGGTCAGCTTTCAGTGTAGAGATAATGGCAGATGATAAGCATGCGATAAAATGAGTGTTGTCAAGACGATGGGAGAGTGGGTCCGGCGGCATGGGAACGGGGTGCTGCTGGCTCAGTGCTGGGGAGCGTGGTTTGCCGTGGGATGCTGGGGCAGCGCAGGAGGCACTGCCGGCTGCAACCTGCAAAATCCACAAAAGAGCAAGGGTTAAGGAACATAACAGAAATATTCCAGTTGAATCTTTCAGTGTTGTTTGTCTAAAGGTAACTCCTGCACCACAGCTGGAGTTTGAATGTGGCCTTTCTGGCTGACCCACCATTCTTGCAGCTTTACCCAGCATCAGAAAGTCCTCTCTGTGGGTTCTGAGGCAGCAGGGTGTAACAAGTGATGAGGTTTTTCGTTATTAACCTGTACTGCTGGTGCCTAGATGCTGTAGGACAACTCTAGGCAACTCTAGTTGCTGTAGGGCAACTCTGTTGCACAGCAGTTGTGCAATGCTTATTTTTTCTGAAATCAGGTATTTTCACAGTTACCTTTTCTTTAGATTCATGTGTGGCCCTTTGTGGCTGGGGAGGTTAGAGAAGAGGCTTATATTTTTTATTTTTTATTATTTCCTCTCTCCCAAAATGGCAGAAGAAATACAGAATGATTTTATTTTTACAGAAAATGGTATTCGGTTACCCTACTAAAGCCTAAGGGAAAAGAGAAAATCAAAATGTTTTGGGAACAGGCAATTCCCATTTCAAAACCAGCTTCCTTTGTCTTGTTTTCATATATGTTGCTTGTTTTTTTTTTTTTCATGGAGCATAGTTCACTTTCCTCCTTTGTATACAGATTTCTCTGGTAATTACGAGAGCCTGTCTGTTTGAATTTATCACATTTTTGGCAACCAGCATTCATCTGCAGACACAGTTTCTGTAAAGAAATGGCGTACGTGAAGCATGAGGAGGGAACTAAGAGTCTTTTGCTTCTGAGCCCAGACCCAGGCGCTGCGTGGAGCAGGACAGGAGTCTCCACCTGCCGAGGGACACTGTTCCCCATGGCCACTACTTGCTGTGTTTCTGGCTTGGATGTGCTTTCCTTCTAATAAAAATGATAGCATATGTTAATAGCAGACGTGGGCATCCAACTATCCTCCTACCCCGAGTCTTTCCCTTCTCTTCATCCCAGGCTTTGTTCGTGAGGCCAAAACCTGTTAGTAACAGAAGCAAAAAAAAAAAAAAAATTGTTATAAGGGAAAATAGCAATTGCTCCGGCTACCGAGAGAATCCTGTGCAGAGGTGTACCAGGCTGGGTGCCTCCGTCTCCTCGCTGGCTGCCAGGCATCGCCCGGGAGAGGGTCCCTGCCCTCCCCAGGTACCTAATTAGAGCTTCGGTCTCCAGCCCGGTGACGAGCATTCATACGGCTGTGGGAGGTCTGGGCTGACTTCTGCTTGCAAGGCATCCCAGGACGCAGCGTGTATGAAGGGCGGGGGTACCTCTGCCAGAGCTCGTTTCATTTTTCTCCTTCTAATTTCATTTCCATTCCAATATTGGGATTAATCGGAGAGGAAAAAAAAAAAAATCACCGCGGGTTTTCCAGTAGCTTTCTGTCACAGCAACAGAAATGAGCAAAATCACAAGTGTAAAAGCTTGGTGCTCTGAGTGCCTAACCCTTTGCTCTGATCTGGTTAGGAAATAAATAGCTCAGCGGGTAAGGAGAAGGTTTGGGATAGTTTTATTTCTTCTTTTTGAAGAGCAGCTTTCCTCCATGCCTTATTAAGATCTGCTCTGTTGAATTATTCTTCATCTGCTTAGAAAAAGAGTTGGTGCTATACTTAGAAAATAAAAAAATCTAATTTATTTTTCATCATCTTAATTTTATTTGTGTACTGCATGCCAAATTCTCCTGTCTCAGGATGTTGGTTGTGTTGCTCTTGCCAGTACGAATACATGGCTAGACGGCAGGAATTACTAAAAGAGTAGAAGGCCAAACATGTATCCTGAAGTTCTGTGAGCAAATTCCATTTCATTTTTGAAATGTGTATTACTGTAGCCATTGTGTTAATTTTCTTCATGTGAAGGTTTGCAAACTCTGGTTTTTTTCCAGGGAGATGCCGTTCAGTGAAGCTGACGGAGGCTGCCAGTGAAGTAAAACCAATCTGTTGACAACTGCTAATGGCTGGAAACAACTCTAGCAGTAGTTATTAAGGTTTTAGTGATCTGAGGCTTGTCTTCCTCTGATAACCATTTAGAAATAAATAATAACTTTTCTTTTTTTTAGGTCACTAGCAGCTCTCATTTCTAACAGTTCAGAAAGCAGAGCAAATTAGGCTTAGGAAATGTAAACACGGGTCATCCCTAGCTGCGTTGTGTTACGTGTAGTTAGAAATGTAGAGAGTGTTGATTTGAAGGCAAACTAAGTGGTTGTCAAATTATAGTGAAATGTCCACAGTGTCATTTACTTAAAGCAAATGGTTTTGGTTAATGTTGTGTGCGTCCTTAGAGACAGAGGGAAAACTGGAGGCATGTTAGTGTTTCTAAAAATTTTTAAGGGCATTGTGTTAGGTAGAGATAGAAGAATAAAACTAATGGAAATACCACTGGAAGCTGTAGCAGAGCTTCCTTTAATTTTGGCTACCCCAAATTTCCATCAGTAGCAGCTTCCAATGTGAAAACTGCTTCAAAACTTTTCAAGCTGGTTCTGAAATAAAGAGAAAGGATTTCTTTTTGCCCCTTTAAGCCATGCTTGTTTGAAATACCAGTAACCCATATTTTGCCTCTTTTTTTTTTTTTTCCCTTTTTCTGTGAAAGTATACCCCAAATTTTTGCCAAGTCTATAAATCTCTAAAAAGGCCCTTTTCTGGTAGGAAGTACACAGAGTGTTCAAAGCAAATGTTGGGAGTGTTTGGATAAGGTGGGAGGTGGGGGTGGGAAGGACAGACGAAATCTCCCGGACAAGAGGACAGGACAGAACGCAAGCCGAAGGGAGGTGAGCCTGCTGCCAGGTTTGCAGCCAGGCAGTCTCGACGTTACCTTGACTCATGGGAAGCTGTGGATGAATATACAGCGTTAAACCTGGGAAAAATCCCAGTATGAAGTGTCCTGGCCTCTTTCCTTCAGCTCTCTGTAAGACCTGGCCTTGCTGAGTTGCTTTTCTGGCCCCTGACTGGAGCCAAGGGGAACCGGCACCCCGGCAGGCTCCCGTCTCCCTCCCTCCGCTCGGCAGAAGTCACCTTCGTGCCTGGATTATGAAAATGCATTTTCAGCATTAACTGTTAGAGGGAGGAAATGCCAGGCGAAGTTTGGGACAGTACCATTAGCTGGAATATTAATCAGCTCACATCAGGAAACCATTCGTGAGAATGGTGCTATTTTTTTAGGGAAACACTGCAAAGCAGCTGCACACCTTCTAGTGAAAATGCTCCTGTCGAGTCTGTTTAAACGCTGCCTGCATTAGGGATTCAGTGCAGGAAAGATTTCCACATCAGATAAGCACAAGCAAGGAATTTATGGGTAAAGAATCTATTCTCTCACATGTAATGTGGGGGCTTTTAGAAAGAGCACACCTTTTGGTGTGAACTCCTGACTTTTCTAGTTGGCCTCTTCCACGTGAAATGCTTGGTGTGTAATTAAAAAAAAATTATCCTGCGAAGAACATCGGTAACGTGTGATTACTTACGTACTACGTTTTCCTCAATTAGAGCCTGTGGGAGCTGCAAGGTCACATGGCCGTCTTCCTGCTTAGAAATCCCTGCGAACTATTTAACCTTGATCTTCACTGTGCAGTGCTCCCGCGAGCGTGTGACTTGCGATGGAATAACTTAGCATGCTGAAGCCGTAGTCATCGCCGCAACTGGCAAAGAGGGGACGTGGTTATTTATAAAGCCTTAGGCCATCACACTGTTTTAATAGACAGTCGTTTCCATTCAGATACTAAAAATATTAATCTCAACTGCAGTGTAATTTGTTTTTTTGGATAATGATGATCAGAAAATCTGCTTTTTAGGAATACCGTTAATTATTTAAGAGAATTAAATCTGTTTTCTGCATAGGTACGAGCTCTAGTTAGTTTCCTCTTACCACGCATTTTTTTTTTGCACTTGCTTTTTTTCTGAAATGATAAAAGATTGTCAGAACAAAATAATTTTGCCATTTTGAGGAGGAAAAAGTGCAAATTTCGAGCATATTTTTCTCAGTCTCTTTCTACGCACAGGATAGTGAAACAGCCACATGAGGCATCCGCTTTATCGCTCATCTTTTAGTGTCTGCAACATTAGGCTGGAATTATACTGCAATGTATCAATGTGAACTTTGGGTTTGTTTGTATGCTTTATGAAGGGTTTTAAATTGTACTTAAATGAGGGTATATTTTGTAAACTTCTCCCTAGAATGTGGACTCCTTTGGCTTTATTCTCTCCGTTTTTTGACTTTGTCTATGTTTAGTTATTCCATGCAAAATAAATGTGTTAGTTGTATAAAATTTGTGTGCTCGAGTGCACTGTGGCCAAGCTTCTTTTCCTCTGAACACAGGAGGCCAGTGCTGAAGGAAGCAGGAACGATGCAGTGAAATTCAGAGAGGTGCTGCCCAGCGAACCTGAACCATCGAAAGGGTGTTGGAAGGCAGGAGACACGTTCCTGCACGCCATCTCCAGGCATCAAGGGAAAGACGTACTGATAGTTGTTAAAGGGAAAAAAGAGGGGGAAAGGATTTACAGTGACAGTGGTACTCCAGTAGTGTAGAGCAGCATGGTGTGCTGCCCTTCAGATAATTTTTTTGTTATTGTTTTATATGCTGTTTCTTTGATAAGTAGTTTGTTTGTCAGATGCCACTGAGCATCTGCATCATTCCTTCAGGTGGAGGGTTATGTCTGTGTGTGGACACAGTAATTGTAAAAATCAGATCTTTGGTTTTTAGATGGGAAGGGACAAATACAGCAAGTGGGTGTTCTTTAACATCTTAGTCCATATATTCAGTGAATTGCTTGTAATAGAAGAGTTTAACCTAATTTTAGCCACTCTTTTGAAGAGGCCAGGATACCAGAGCGCCTTTGGGCTTGCAGGTAAAGCCCTACTTTTACTGCCTTTTTCCTATATGACTGAGGATGCCATCATTTCTGGAAACAGAGTTGACTGAGTATCCAGATGACTTTTTCTATGACTTTTTAAGTGACAGCTTCTACCATATGGTGGAAACATTTCTTGAAAGAAGGACAGAGTGGATGGAGTAAAAAGAAGTGCTCTAACATCCCCATCCAAAGTAGCACCTTGGCAGAGCATGACAGAGAGAGGATGTCGTTCAAATTCTTCTTTCTTTCCAAGAAGCTATTAATGTTGAGCGTTGCAGAAGGAGAGCCTCACCTGGCATTTTACATTCTCCTGCTGGGCTTCCTTCTCTGCTGCTCATTCCTACTCTCCAGCTCTTCTAAAGGAAGACTGCGAAAGAGGCTGAAGCTGAACAGTGTCATTCCTGAGTCATCCTCACTTTATGCTCAGCAAATCTGACGTAGACTAAACCTGAACTGAATGAATCTATCTGGAGGACTTTCAGCATAAAAGTATAAATTATATGTCCAGTGAAAAGCTCTCTAGAGCCTCTTACTAGTCAAAAACATTTTTTTCTTGCATTCTAGTATTTTCTAGTCAATTCACTCATTATGCAGCTTTTTATGTGTCCATAATGGCAAACAACTATTCGTGAAAATCCCAATAGCTCTTTGGTAACTGAAGCTTCAGGTACGTCTTGTGGCAAACTTAAGCCATGGGTCTGTAGAGAAAGGCTGAACTTTATCATCCTCTTTGTCGTTATGATTGGCTGTGGTGCAACAGAAGTACTTGCTGCAGCTTTTCAGTCCTGGAGAATACCCTCCTGGCACACTGTTCATGTGCTTAGGATGGAACTGGCCTTACTGATACAATGCTTTTATGAAGCAAAGGATTCCTTGTTGTAGCCCTTGTGACCTACTGTTGTGTTTAGAACTTCGTTTTGCTCCTCTGATTTATGAAGGGCTAATATCGTTTCTATGCATCGCTCCATATGTATGTGCATGGTGAGGTCCTTTGGAATAGTTGGAGGCCACTACTCCAGCTTCATCTGCCGCTCTCTAAACCAGCCCAGCTCCCTCCATTTGCTGATTATGTGTCCCTGGCCCCCATTGCCATCTGGACTCTCTTTGTCCATCATCCCTATTGAGCTGGGAGAAGCCTCAACCTGGACACAGTGTGGCCCAAGTGGGGTGAGTCAGTGGGGATCGTCCCGTGATCTGCTGGCTGTGCTCCTCCTGATGTAGCCCAAGGCTTGCTTCATTCACGCTGAGAGCCTGCTGGGGACCTTGCTTTTGCCAGGGTCTGTTCCAAACACCCTTTCCCATCGGGGTGCTTCTGCGTCTTCTCGAGTTGAAAAACATACTTGCACGACTGCAGTACTGCTTGGGGTGCCCAAAGCTCTAGATCTACTTTAAACTTGTGATTGTAAAAATCTTGTGTGTTTGTAGAAGAACAGACCTTTCTTGTGGAATATTTATATAAATATATATGAATATAAGCAACAGTTAATGTATTCACGTATTTGAAAAGACGGTATTTTAAATCGTATATCACAATCACCAAAATGGTCAGATGCTCCTAATGTTAAACCTTCAATACTTGAACTCCTGATCTGGCTCACATTTGGTTGGTTGTGAGTTTTTTCCTTTCTCCATCTCTACTATATATCATTGATCATTGCAGGCCAGTCTGTCCTTCAGAAAACTACGTAACTGTGGCTTATATAGAAGTGCTTTTGCTAATATGCGGGGTTTTTTTTGGCAGGGTGAACAGTGTCCTTTCAGGATGAAACTCTACTTCTTTTGAGGTTTTCAATCCTATTGAGTGGGAAGATTTGACAACCTTTGGGAATTAAGCATCTCTTTGTGTTATAGCTAGCAGGGCATGAAAATTACAAGCTGAGGGAAGGAAAAGGAGCAGTTTATAGAAAGGAGCATTGGGAAAACCTCCCTGAAAGAAAATTTTATTAGAGTTGTAATTTCTCCATCGTTATCAGATGTTACTTTGAGCACTTGTGATATCAAGTAGTAATAAAGAGAGGTAAAAAGAAAATTTAAAGATTTTGAAAACACTTACAGTGAGGTATTTCCCCTAATTTGAATACTGCTAATAGCCACTATTAGGGGGCACAGAGCTTTACAGTAGCTTTGGAGAGGAGTTGCAAAACATTAAACTTAAAAAAATACTCCTTTGATCCTATGTGCATTTATGAAGTAGACATTACCAGCCTCCAGGAGTTCCAGCCTGGGCTTCTGCTGACACAAAGGAAGGGGAACCCCTACAGCTTGCTTACAATAGTTTCTAAGATATTTAAAAGTGAGGATGCAGTAACTAAGCCTTATTTTACTTCCTTGAAGCCGACTAGTGTCTGTCTAGATGTTCATAACTGATCTTAAAGATTGTATGTCTGGGACAGAGAGGGAGTATTTTCATTTCACAATTTCAGATCATCAGGGGGTTGGAGGGAGGAGCTGACCTGGTATCTTTTCAGTGACAGAAAGTTTCTGCAGGGCAGCAAAGTAACACAGTTTAAACTGCTAAGGTTTTTCTGTACTGAAAAGTGGTTACTAGCCCAGGAACAAGATCTTCCCCAGCCTGCGGTGGCTGTTGCTTCAGCAATTTGTGTTTGGAAGAAGGAAGAGTTTTTCTCCAGCGGTTGGCATTTGGGTCAGTTTGGGATGCTGGCATGACAGGGGAAGTTTGGTATCTAGTGTCTAGATGAACCTTGAAAGGTTTCCTGGTGCTATGACCTGTGTCACTTTGGTATTTGTATATTGGCAGCCTATATCTCAATATTCTTTTGTCTTTGGTGATGTGACACAAGGATCAGCTGGATGTGTTGCGGAAGTACGTATGTCCAGGTTTCGTTAATATGAGGAACAGCGGAGCTGTTTCCGTACTGTGTACCTTGTAGGGATTCGTTTACTCAGTAGTTCATCTCCTCATATCTTACTCTAGAGTTTTAAACCCTTAGTGAGATCCTGCCAGGTTCTAAATAGAAAAAAGGAGGAAGTTTGCAGCATGGTTATTTTCGCTGTTAACCCTAAGGCCAGACACAGACCAGGAATGCAGGGTGAGCACGGAGGACTTCCACAGAGGTAGCCAGGAATACTGAATGGCCGTAACACACAGCTTGATGTATGTACAGGTCAGCTGGTAGCAACAGGGGAAGAAGAAAAACTGACAAACCAGACATTTTCAGAGCAGGAAAGCAGTGACTAAAGTGGACTAACAGACACAATCTCGTCATTCATGACAAAAGGATGGCTGTGCCCCTCTGTTGGTTCTTTTCCACCCCAGGCGCCGAGGCTGGATGTTTGCCCACTGCTGTCAGGACAGAGAGGGGACTCCATTTGTGTGCCATGAGCATGGCAACAGAGGACTAGATGATGACTCTGTTTTTTCCACACGAAACCCTTCCTTGCAAACCAAAACTGGGGTTTTCTACTCTGGGAGTAGAACGGGAAGAGAGAAGATCTGGTAGAAGTCCTCTGGCAGCCAGCCACTGTCCCAGCTGGAGACCTCATTTTGTTTCTCCCCCTTTCTCCCATTGGAAGGGTCCTCCTTAAAACTCTGCTAGTTCACCTGCATTCTGCGATTGTCTACCTGTCACACCGCGAATACAAAATTTAATAAGTAACCAGAATTTCAAGCAGATTATACAGACAGTTGAAAAACACAAAAAAAGCCCGAAGCCTCAAAATAGCTATTTTCAATTTTCACTGTTTGAACAGAGTTTCAGAAGGATTTAACCTTTGTTCTTTGATCATGGCACAAAAGAATATATACATGCAAACGAGGAGGCTGAGGTAATGATTATATGCAAAGATACTGCTAAGTATGTAATTAAAAACTGCCCTGTAAGACACCCCCAAATTTTATATCCTAATTTTATTTTATTCCGCCATTTAGGGGAGGGATGAATTCACCTCTCCCACGCACTCTTTGAACCTGGTTTGTATAATGGGCAGATTCAAAATCCATCTTTGCAGGAAGTCTGCTCCATATTATTCAGATAATACTATGCGCTATTTGTTAACCTAAGTTTTGCCCCTCTCAGATACTCCAGTCTAGACTAATTGGCTGTGGTGCTTAGCATTTAAATTATCAAGCGATGGGGTCTGTGGAGATTGATCTCCCAACGTTTGATACTAATCCTTTGATACTACTAATCTTCACTGAGAAAATTGCAGCAATTGTTCTGCAAAGCTTGAAGCGAAGGAAATAAACATACGTTTACAGCCACGCTTCTGGGCATCAGGAATACATGGGATGCTGAAACCAGGAATTCTGTAACCTTACAATTACAAAATAGCCCATTTTAACACACATCAGACAAAGTTACATGCCAGTGAAGTATGAAAAGATGCAAATACCGGTGAACCGAGGCAATTCTACAGTAGTCGTTGTAGTTAGGTCCTGTCACCAATCTGTTAGGTTTTCTACTCAGAACTTCTACATTTTTGCCCAACTTGGTGCCTGTTTAGATTTATACATCCTGCAAAGTAGGGCCCTGATACCAAGTGAGGTGTCTGTGTCAAGGCAAAGACTAATAACAGAATAGAGAATGTAATATCAGAAGCGCTGCTGACGGTATTGCAGTGAAATGCAAGAGCCTGGTTTTGCTACTGACAAAGGTGGGAAATTTACTTTTACTGGGATTTTCTTCTTCCTAATCCACAAGTTGTTGCAATCTTTTGAGATAACTTCCCCTGTAAAAGACGTTTTTCATATAGAATCTGGCCAACGGAAAGCACTTACTCCTGTGATAATAAGTGCTGGAGATACTGCAGACATCCATCGCTGCTCTTCCCAGGCAGGAGCATTCCTCAGAGCTATTAGCAATAGCACTTGTAGTGCACGCGTTTCTGGCTTCTCCATCTCTTGTACCCCTTTCCAAGAAAGGGAGGAAGGGCTGAGGAGTACCAGATACACTTATTGATCAGCAATGTCTAAGGTTACGTCTCGGTATAGGAGTTCTGTGACCCCTGCTGTGGTTGCACAGCTTTCAGCCGTGAGTGGGTGTTAGCAGAGTGCCTATTTGCGCTGATAAACCCAGACACGGAAATAAAAAAAAACGGCCTTCTGTAATTTTTGGTATTTAAACAGATACTCTACTGACTGTAGTCAGAGCAGTTTTCCAGGTGAGATGAGGTCTGAGCTGTCAGCTTTGTATTTGGGAAGGGGATTCCTATGAATGTTTTGGAAGCTCTACCTGGAAAGCCGAGGGGCCAGCCACCCAGCCGGGAGAGGCGGGAGGGGAGGACGGACTGTCGTAGTCTCTGCAGTTACCTGCTAGGTAAATCAAATTATTGTTGTTTAATTTGAAGTATCACCAAGGAGCTGTGCTTCTGTAGTAGGGGCTGTATGTTAGAAAGCCCAGTTTTATTTCTAGCCCTTTGTGTAAACGGGCTAGATTTACCCTCTGGTAAATGTGTCCCTTTGGCAGGTCAGTACTTCTAGTGCTTTGTGCCGTAAGTCATATACTTGCATTTCATTAATGCTGCTGGCACTTTATCTAAGTGGAAGAGCTGGGGTCCATCACTGCTACATCTGAGATGTTTGCTCAGTGCTTTCGTGCTCCTTGATTGTGATATTCTCATCTGGCACAAGGTCTCTGTGCCCGCAGTGCACTGCTGGCATCGGGCTGCCCTGGAATAACACATGATTTGTCCATTCATGATCTAGCTCGATCACTTGAAATAACATGCCATCTTCTCGCACGGCGCTGGATTTTCCGGAACACAGTCTCGGTGACAGAGGAGCCAGCTCTGTGCTGTGCCCGTAGCCCTGGGAGGGACGCGAGGTCCGGCCAGGCGCTGGGCGAGGGGGCAGGAGCTGAAGCGGAACATCTCGGTGCTGGTCCCCGAGGACTCTGGGTGCCCTGTCGTGTAAACAGCGCGTGGCTCGGGCTTTGTGGGCTCTGGAGGAAGCGGCCAGCTGCAGAACAAGCTGTAGTTTGTGAGTACAGAAAAGAGAAGGCAAAGGAGCGTGGGTATTTCATGCACTGGCTAGCTGTAATTACAGATTTGGATTCCTGGCAGCACTGAATGCACTGGAGGAGCCAGGGCCAGATGGGCAGAGTCTCCTGATGTCTACCAGGAATTGTTTCAATGCATTTTCCCAATATCAATCACTAATTTGTGAAACTCTCTTTTTTTTTTCTAAATAGGAGCAAACAAATATCAAACTCATTTGTCTCACACAGCATGTCTTCATTACTGTTAAAACAGAACGTGGCACGTGAACAGAAACTGGAATTACTCCTTAATTTATCTGTGATGACCACTGTTTATTTTTTGAGGGGGCGTCATACTTTGTAAACATTTCAGTTGTCTCCCTAGATGTACTGCTTTTCTAGGCCACGTCTCTGTAGCATGTGAGCGTCTTGCAAACGATAATGTAATTACTCTTGTAGTGGAGCTCAGGTAACAGCTAATGGAAAAATGCCATTATTCACGGCCAGAGAGCAGAATGCAAAGATGAGGTGATGCGATTTCTTAAGGTTGTACGGGATGTTCGTGCAAGAAAAGGGTCCTGAATTAGCTTTGATAGTTTTGTACCAGCCTTTTCTGGATTAGTTGTGAAAAGAAGGTTTAATCTTGTCCATTCTCAGTGAAAGCTTTGCCATCCATTTCAGGATGCACAGGGAATGGTCTTCATTTAATTCACTTTGATTTATTACATCTAAGGTTTGGGCACATGCTGTGGAAGGTAAGCTAGGGTGTAGACCACCGATATGTGAACGAACTGCCTGAGAAGATGCTCTGCCCTGTGAGAAACGCGAATTTTCTTGTTCTGCCTGCGTTCTGGTTTCTGCCACGCCACGCGATGTACTCAAGTGTTGCTGAACTCGTGAACTGAATGCAACAAATCCTGTACTAATGGACATGCATTCACTCCTAAACAGAAATACAGTTTTAATCACATTTTTAAAACTAGAGCAGAAAAAGTAATTTTTAGAGTATATTATTTGTGGGTGTTACAGAAGGCAGTTTTTCTTTTTTGTCGTTACTGAAGACCATTTGTTTTTTTACCCAGCAGTGACTGTAACGAAGTATCGACTGATGTTCTGGCAAAATTCTCAGTGGGCCACAGCAAATTAATTATTTCCTCTTCTTGAGTGTATGTGCTGCTGCTCAGTGCCATTGAAGGGTTACTGCAGATCAGTGGGTAAGAGAAGGACTGAGTGTCTGGGTGAGCACAGGGTAGATAATGGAGGCTCTTCCTTGAGGAAGGCTGCTTCTGTATTTAAATGTCACGTTGCCAACCCTCCTGCTCTTGCGTGGAGTACAATCCTTGCGGCAAATGACCATCACTTCGGTAGGTGGGGGTTTGACCCTGTGCATCTTCCTTTTTTGGCTTGCTTTCCTGTGCTCCAGTGGTTATGTGGGATTCTCACCCCTCACTCTGTCTCCTTTTAAGTAAGTCAGTAATCCTCAAGGTGCAGAGAAAATTTTGAAAACAGGATTTCGGCATACGCTAGAAGTTAAGAAGCAGAGGAGGAGGAACTCGAGCATGTTACATATCAATCTCATAATTTAGAGGTTGAAGCCAAGATTATTTTTTAATGCTGACAGCAGCAGTATTGCAGCACATAAAGTAATTGCTTTCTTATTACTGATGTTAGGGAAATTTTAAAAGTCGAGTTTCTCAATAAAAAAATGTGTAAATCCTCCTTCAGCTTTGGCTATACTGCCTGTGCTTCTGATCCTGGCGGGTCGGCCAAGATAAATAGAGCCATGCTGTTACGTGAGTGACCCGTTTGTGGCTGAAAGAATTGGCAACAGTGTTATGAATCAATTTGCATGAAGGAATTACTGTGAACATCTAATTAATAGAATTCAGGCCATTTTAGTGTTCAGAAATAGTGGAGGAACAAAATATTTTCATTGTTTTCCCTTCCTGCCTGACACTTGTAATTGTTTTTCGCATGTTTTCATACACAGTTTAAACCCTGTGAATGACTCAGGAATAATTCGTTACACCTGTTCCATAGGATGTTTAATCTTTATGATTCAGGGGGTCTGGCTATATGGCTATACCGCATAAATAACATGTTATTTCTGTGTTCTTGATCAGATGATTGTTCTGCAACACCTTGTGCTCCGTGATTAGAGAAACCATAGCCATCAGCTCAAGTTTTGCTTTGCACAAAGTAAAAACACGTTGCAAAAGTCAAAACAAAAATTCGTAAATTTTGTAAAAGATTTTCCTTAATGCTATCTTGGGTAGTACCAAAACCGTTATTTTCTGAATGTTCCTTAGAGCCACCGCCACTCCTGATGCGGGTCTGTAGGCTGGAATGCCCTTCATTGATAGAGTGAGGCCGATCACATTAAAACATCAGACTCAGTCCAACCTTCTGTGACACTCCTCTTACAGTCTTGTTCGAGACTGGGCTCGGTACTCTAAAAATGTTGTCAGAAATGCCAGATAAAGGGAAATAAGTATTTCAGTAAGCCTGCTGGCTGCACTTGCTAGTACAGCCTGTGTGCAGTCATCTGTCTTTGCCGCTAGGAATACTCTGGACTCGTGTTTCAGACTTTGGTTCTCCAGAAACCTCAGATCTTTTTTGTCAAAGCTGCTTCCTTGCCAGTCAGCCCCCCCTCCATATATTTGAACAGAGTTACTCCATATGGGATGCAGGACTTACATTTATCATCACTGAGCTTCAGGAGGCTCCTATCAGACCATTCCACCAGCCTCCTGAGGTTCCTCTGGATACAGCCCTGCCCTCCAGCATATTGACCGCCAACTTGGTACCATCCACTAACTTGCTGAGGGCGTACTCAGCCCCACTGTGCGGGTTATTAGTGAAGGCATTCAACAGTCATTAGCCCCGGTATCAATCCCTCAGAGACACCACTAGACAATGGTCACTAGTTGGACTTTGTACCGCTGGTCACCATTCTTTGAGTCAGGTGTACAGTCAGTTTTCCACTCGCCATGCCCACTTTTCTAGTTGTCTCACCAGTTTGGCCCTGTGACTGAAAGAAAAGATCTGTGTCTCTTATAAGGGACTCTTCATCCTCGACCTTTCTCCCACACCCAAAACCTCCTCCACACAGTAAGAAAAAATCCTAGTTAGTTCATGAGAAAGGTTACTCTAGAAAAATACTTCCTTTCGTCGTCATGTTCCGTGCTTGGTGGTGTACTGCATGAACACCGTGGTCACCCTGCCATCTGGTTGAGAGGTGGGTCCAGGATCTTTATCAGAGGTCCCAACTCTGCAGCTCCGGTATGCGGACACACTCACCCCAGTTTGATCTCCCTCCTCTTGGGTGAATACTAATTTACATGTTACCTAGCAAATGGAGATTATTTTGGCAGTCATTAATCAGTAGACCTGATTCGTCACTAACACGACTTCTTTGAGTTTGCGTCCATCCTGTTGATTGCAGGGGCAGGGCTCCTGTCGCCATCGCTCCGTCCCTTTGGCAGCTGTTCCCAGGGCTGAGGCTCATCACTGATCTCCTTTGCTGAAGTGAATGGGTCGGATTCTGACTAAAAGTAGCTGTGATTGCTCAGCACCAGGGGGGAAGGCTTTGAGACCAACACCCACGTGGACACATTTAATGCTATCTGCTAGAATGATGATCATAGGAGTATTTTATGCAGTGTATGTGAATTCCAAGTACTGAGCTAGGAATTTTGGATAAGGAGAGTTTAGGAAAAAGCAAGTAATGTGTTTTCTTTCAGTCTACTTAAAAATTATTGCCCATGATTACCTTTATCTGCTTACGTTTTATTTCTTCTGGTCACTTTGACTCCCCTTCTCCACTTTCCTTCCATTATTCTTTACGTTAGTTCTGCCATCAGGTTGTACTCCTCCTGTTAGGAACAGGGGGTGTGTGTTTTAAATACAGATTATTGTGTTAATGTATGGGTGAAAGGGTTGCAGCTGTTTGCCGTTTAGGTATTTGCACCATGGAGATAGTCCGAGGGCAGGTATCTATGTTTCTTGTTAATAGCCTACTCGAAACCTAATTTAGGATATTGTGAATGGTTGAATCCTAATGGACTGCAGATGAGGGCTTGCAGGAGCCATTTCGCCAATCCTAGAAAAATGAAAATGCCGTTGCAGTTTATGATACCAAATAGTTCTTGCTTCCTATGGTAACTTGGTAACTGTGTGGCAGAGCTCAAGTTTATAATAGAGCAAAAGCTCTCTGGAATGTTAACAGTCAGAAATAGATACCTCTGGACACTTGGACATGCCTGTAATTACCCAAATTGCATTTCATGCTTCAAGAAAGTCACTCCCTGGGTGTGTCGCTTCAGGATTTAGCTGAAAGGTTCAAGGACAGACTCCTGCTATTTTTTCCTTCCTTTTTTTTTTTTTTAATATAAAGTGCAGCACGTAAAATTTAAGCATCAAGTGTTGAAATAGTGAAATTTCTTCAAAAAATACGTTTAGAATGTCAAACTAACAGCAAAGAATTTACAGGAAAATTAAAATTGGGTTGGCATGAAGAGCTTTTATATTCATAATCCGTTGGCAAAGTGCTTTATTTGAAAGAAAAGGAAAAACATGAGCAAAAATGTTATATTATTAAAGACAACATACTTGAATGCAGTGGAATATAGAAAAACACAGATGAGGCTGTAAATTAGACCCTTGTGGCTGCTCTTCCCTCTGAACAGTCAGATGGAGCTGGAGCACCAGTCCAGGGTGCTGGGGTGCAGTTTCCCGCTAGGAGTACTCAAGTGGTGCCCCAAACACACGATTTAGGGACAAATAAGCTGGGTTTGGGAAGCTACACATTGGGGTCATCTTTATGCGTATTAAGAGCACAAGTATGTTGAGTATTTAATAAATACATTTTAGAAGTTGGGGAGATGGGTTTGGGCGTGCTGCATTTCAACACAGACAGAGCAAAGCTCCCAAGGAATCCTGTGCATGCTTCGTCCTTAAATCTAAGCTCTGTTCTCTTTGACTCAAATAATTACAGTTTCCTTGGTGATCTTCACGTGCCAAGCACTGAAGATTTAACTTTTTGTTAATCCTTTTCTATTTTAAAGAAAGTGTTCTTAACAAGAATCAACAGCGCATGCCAAAGGCATGTTATTAAATAATGGGTGGTCCAAGTGTAGGCTTCTGAGTAAGGGTATCCAGAGTTTTTTGCTGCAACAAGCACTTACTGTTCTTACTATATTTACTTACAAATACTAGAAGTTACTAGAAATTCTGTGTTCCCATTTTATTATTAAAATATGGATGATTTCCGTATACTGATCTGTGAGATTTTCAAAGACTGAGACTGATTTTCAAAGTTAGGAATCTGCAGATATTTGCATATACATAAAAAGTGAATATAGGGGAGCTAAAAATGCTTATATATGTATGTAATTTCTACAACCCAGTCTTTTGTTTATTAAGAAGTTTTATTTTTTATAGAATTGCTACTTATGGATTCTTATATTTTTCTATTTGTCTGCAAGTGGACTTGGGTCCTCAGCTATTAATGTGTGACTCTATTCTCTTCAAACCTCAGGAACACCACAGTAATCCTATTAAAACCCGTAAGTGCTGTGTATATATCCCAGTGCAACTGGAGGGATATTCTGTGCAGGTTGTGCTGTTCTTGATATAAGATGGAGAGGAGCAAGTTGAGTTTGAGTCGAGGTGGAGGCCTAGGTTCTGGCTATTGGGTGAAAATACATTTTATTTTGCAAAGGAAGCCGCTGTGGTAGCGACTGAAATACTTCAAGTACAAATCCAATAATGTTAATCTCATAAAGTACTTTTTTGATGTAGATACCCCTTTACTTTCACTGTGGTCTTTGTCCTTATCCCTCGCAAAAAAAATGTGGCCACAAGTGGGGTTAATCAAGCTGTTGGCAGTGACATGTTCGTGAAGAGTGTGCAAAGAGGAAGAAAGGTACATGAAAATGGAAAGTGGGACAAAAATAAGTTTGTCTCCCAGCTGTGACAAGACATGCTGACTGAAGGGGATACAAACCAAATTTAGGTAATGAGAACCCGCAATTGAGACAAGAGGAAAAGAGAGGGCAATGATGCTGAAGTCGTGCAGTGTGTCCACCCACCCAAGTGTATGCTCACATCTCCGTGAGGTATGAAGGTGTGGACTCTGAGGAGAAGTTGCACTTGTGATGCTTTTTTGAAACATTTTCCCCTAAATAGAAGGAATTTGGAGTGAGATTTAGAGCCAGAGTAAAGGAAAGGTCCAAGGGTTGGAGATGGTAGAGCAGATGGATGAAGGCCAGGAAAAGTTGCCTCTGTAGTCTCCAGGGAATCTGAAACTCCCTGCCGGAGTAGCCAGCTGCAGATGTAGCTGGAGGGCTGGGGGTGGGCAGAGCTGGGGGGTCCGGCTTGCCGTGTGGCCACCCTGAATGGGAGAGACTGGGAACCCAGGCAGGCCAGGCAGGGAAAACAAGAATGCTGCCCACAGGATTTCATGTTTTCATCATCCTCATGGCTGGGGAAGCCGCCTGAAACAGTTGATAGAAAGAAATGTGGGACCTGCTTGTATGGATGCCCATCACATCAGAGCGTCAGAAGGAGAAATTGGAGCTGGTCTGATCTTGCCATCGTACGCAGTACTGTACCTGGGATGCACGCCAGAATGCACTATATATACGATCCCATCATGTTCCAATATGCTAAAAGCAGATATATGTTTAATGGACTTGAGAAATCTGTAAGATATTCTAAGTCTGAAGAAGTTTGATCCCATAAATTTAGTTTGAAGGCAGCTCTGTCATGCTGTGGCTCTGCCCTGGGTGGGGAGGGGGAAGGTGCAGAGACATCCTGAGTTTGTGTTATCCCCCTACCTTTTTCCTTCTGCTACACCGGACATCTAGATGCTGTATCCCAAAGTATGCCCTCCCCCACACATGATTTTTAACTGTTTCAGAGCCGAGGCGCTGGTGATTCCCCGCTTCCTTCCATGAGAGAGCACTCATGAGGAGTTTCTGCTGCGAACTGGGGCTGGGCCAGTGGTGGAAAAGATGCTGATTGTAGTTTAATTTTGTGTAGCCCATACTAAGAGGTGACATGTAATCAAGTCACCATTGTCTTGCATAAACTATGTCGGTCATTAATGGAAACATAGATAGGTACAACAGTATTTCTTTTGTTAAATATTCTGGGTATTTATGTGGCCTTGCAAAGAAGATAAAAACTGTTGAACGTTTTCCCCATCCTGTTAAGTAAGGCTCTCTTAGTTATCTGCCCTCAAATCATCTGTATCACAGAACTTATTTTCATTCTTTTGTTCTGTCAGCCAAACATAATTCAGCTTTTAACACTGCCTTGCAGTCAGAGGAGCTCCTCTCTCCAATTTCCTGTCTCTTTACTAATCCATCACATGGCAGCAACTCCATCATTAATTATCAGAGATGGAGGAGCAAGTTTACCTCAGTATCTTCTTTGAAGCTCACCCAAGCTGAGCTGAGTAAAGGCGGGGGCAGCTCCGGCAGCGGCACGTGCTGCCCCAATGTCCCGAGCCAGGTCCCTGCTCATGGTCGCGTCCTTGCGGAGCTCCCGGCTGCAGAAGGGAGACTGCTGGCTCCCGGCTCGCGAGCACATCCCTTTGGAAATGTCCCCTGTGGGAATACCTTCCTAGCAGCCAAACGAGGACCTCCTGGCAGAAGGACAATCTGCGTGTGGCACGGGAGGTGTGGTGCTTTGCGTGCTGTAGATAAAGGTCTTCTGTAATCACCTCTTAATTATATTGCGTTTAGCTCCTGACATGTTTTCTTGGAGCCTTTAGGCAGAATTTGATGTTCACTTTCCTATATCCAACTGATAAATAGCAACATAGATTTTTTTGTTAGAGACATTGGCTGATTTTCCTTCAGTCATCTCCTGCTGCAATTACTGATTTCTTAATGACGAGAAATGCTTGACTGGTACGTGGTTGGCAATCTGATACTCGGTTGTAATTATGAACTAGCAAGATTATGCTTCCTTAACATTTGTGATCTTTAAAAAAATAATCTCACAGGCGTCTTCTCAATTAGACAAAAAAGTGAAATAGTGGCAGGATAGAGAAAAGGTTGTTCCAAAAAAGCATTGCCCTGGGGCATCTGGAGGAGCTCTGTACTGAGAGCTGCTTTTCTTCTTCTGTCTGTCTTCTTCTTCTGTGATGGCATTCAGAAGCTCATGATTTAGGACGTTAATATTTTCCTTAGATATATATTTCATAAAATGGTGGAAGCTCCAGCTGAATTTTTAACTTTCTGCTATAGTTTTTGAGATCAGTGTACAACACCTCATATAATTGGAGACCTTACAAGTTCCCACATACCATAGTAGTATATCTAGATGAAATGTGTAGATCGACATGCAGGCGAACATAGTAGTAGATTAATTGCTCTGTATTTTCTTTAAGATATCACCCACAGTTCCTTAAGGCTGCTGCGCGTTGACCACAGCTCTTGCCAGAAGCGTTCTCCAGCTGCGCTGATGGAGCCCCGGCTCCTGCAAAGCCCCCTCTTCCCACTGCAGGTCTCACAGGCTTTATGCGACAAAGACACCTAAAGGTTCCGGGTCACTTTGCCAGTATTAACCCCTGCACTTTTCACACCTCTGGCAGTGTGGATAATCCATGACACTATAAATTTGCTTCTCTGAGTCATATTTTTAAGCAACACTCAAGCTGAGCCCAAAAGAATGAATGTGCCTCATGACCAGGGACTGGTGCAGGCAGAAAGTCNTCCAGGCTGGACAACCCCAACTCTCTCAGCCTGTCCTCACAGCAGAGGTGCTCCAGCCCCCTGACCATCTTCATAGCCCTCCGCTGGACCCTCCATTCTGCTGTTAATATTTAGTTCTCATAATGGGCAACGTTTAGCTCCTTTCATCATTGGAAAAACGACTGTGTGCAATTTTTCCCAAGTCTTCACAAACCGATAGTGCAGTTCAAGAAGGCAGCCTGGAAGCCTGTCTTAGCAAAACGCTGTGGAGCTTGCAAAAAACAGACAAACCTGCATTATGGGGCCTTTCCATTTTTTTGTGGGCACCTAATTATTTCACTAGATCTGGATTAGAAAGGGCAGTATCTATAACATATATGTACTGTATATGTAATATATATTTATTCCCTGTCCCTGTTAAGTAGGAACTGAATATTGTAATCTTGTAGAAACCCTGAAATAGGAAATGGATCTACTTGTTTTGTACTTCATCTGTTTGTTAATTTAATATTTCCCCTGGAATGAAACAGATTTCCAGTTTTAGAAATAGGGAAGACTGTCTTCACTTTTCTGCGTTGATATCGCTGACGATCTGGTTAATCTACATTTAGCTGTAAAAGCGTTTTATTTCTTATCAGAATAGTATCTGTGGTGACACATCTCAGTTCAGAATATTAAACTTCCCCGGGCTAGAGGCGGGGAATGAGTTATTAGTCTGAAAAATGCTTCAAAGCAGCCACCCAGTTTGGGAGTGCTCTGCCCCGTGCTGGCGAGGAGCTGCTGGAGGAGCTGCCGATGGACTCGAAAGGTGCTTTTCACCTTCAGCGGGATCAAGAAGCTGGAAGTGGGGGGCTGGGAGCTGCACCGCTCGCTGCTGGGCTCTCTCACAGGGTTGCGTTCCCAGTGGAGAATAAATGGTGTCTCTTCAGTGGCACTGGGATGCAGGAATAGGAAGAGATGCCTCATCTACAACACGGTGCAGGAGAACGGGGAACTCTGGTCTATTTACCTTCATCCAGCCTTGATTAACTTAGAGACTGACAGATTTATTCATAAGCATGTTAAATGTAACTGAAATCACATACAGCATCACAAAAACTGGAACAGACTATAATAATATAAAAAAAATATATAAAATGTAATATATTTGTGGATGTTAAAAAAAAAAAAGAAACATGCTTAGGACACAATTAAGAACAAATACTATACCACAGAAATATTTGTTTTAACCAGATGGTCTTAAGTAATGCAGTCAGAGCTGTGGTCACAGTACATTAGTTTTGTTTCCATAGTAACACTAGTTTGGCAGACTGAGTTATTTAGATCTGCACTGCAGTGTTCATAACAGTTTAATCCTTATATACGTGCTTTTATTGAAATTGAAAATGATACTTAGGCAGTCGTGCACACATAAAAGTGTGCAGACATCACAAGAAGTCAGAATTCCCCAAAGCAAGAATTGGGCAGGGAAGGGTATATTTGCTTTACTGGGCGATGACGCCAAAACCAGCTGTAAAACTATTCATCAGGTTTTGATTTGTATCAGTAAATACTATTCTTTGAACCTGCCACTTTGGAAGTCACTGTTGTGCTAGAGTCTGAGAAGAACAGCAGATGTAGTTCCACATGTACAAATGGTGTTTATTGTTCAATGTCAGTGTGAAATTTTTATTAAAGAGAGTAAATTTAAATATACATTCAAATAGACATAGAATGTGTGGAAGCAGGAGTGGGCTGCACTCTGTGCTCGTGGGTGTGCTGGAGGTAGCTCTGGAGTGGTGAGGCTTAGGTAAGCTTAGCTCCAACTTTTCTCTTCCCGTGAAACTTTTAAAAGAAGCTAAAGGCAGTAACCGTAAGCAGTTAGCACAGCAAACAGCTTTATCAGCTAATCTTCGGTTATGAAATGAATACCGCCTTGTGTTAAAGAACTGAATTGTGCTGTGACTTCCAAGATTTCTCAGCGAAATGAATCTAATTTAGATACAGTAAATCATATTATTAGCTGTGATAAGCTGTATGCTTACAGAATATGTCCCAAATAATTAAGAGTGATGGTGGTTTATGAAATTTAGATTCAGTTTTGCCAGATGGCAACAGCCAGAACTGTAATACATTGTTTATTAGAGAAACACGGACAGATACAGCAGCACTTTGGGACGCAGATTGGACGGCCAGGTCCATCTGCAGATGGAAGTCCCATTTTATAGCACAACAGAACCACGTTTCTGTCTTTTCTAAGCTAAACAAAGTTTGAGCTCTTTCAGACATTTATCAAAGTATTATTTTCTTGAAACGTGGATAGCAAGTAAGATGATGGATTTTCTGTACACTGCCACCAAAATTTTCCGATTTTCCGTTTGCCCCTCGGCGCGCCAGCACTACCCTAATTACAGAGGGCCTTGAGGCGTTCCGAAGCAGGAAAGGATTCGGAATTGGTTTAGCAAGTTCTGACAAAGGCCAGTTGTCTAATTAAAAACAAATGTGCATTCCTTTTCAGCTACAAGTGAACAAAGCAAATATAATTATTTTTTACTTCTTATTGATCCTTAAAAAAAGAAAAACATTATCTTAAGATAATCATAATGTATCTGAAGTAGATAAAGCAAAATTCGTATTTTTAGCTATAATGTTGAGCGCTTCTACAGAGAGAGAGAAAACATAATTTACTATATCAAATTATGGGCCTGGGTTCTTTTTCCAGCGTCACTGGCTTGCTTTTCATTCAAATTGTAAGTGTCCAGTTATTTTTAAAGTGGTTTTAGCAAAAACAGGCTTGTAAGGGGAACAGTTTAATACCGGATGCGTCCTTCCCCTCTGCCAGCGCAGAGGCACTGGCCACGCTCCTCACT
Source organism: Rhinoptilus africanus (assembly GCA_013400135.1). Classification (NCBI taxonomy): domain Eukaryota; kingdom Metazoa; phylum Chordata; class Aves; order Charadriiformes; family Glareolidae; genus Rhinoptilus; species Rhinoptilus africanus. The sequence continues at coordinate 384,208 of VXBO01000804.1, read as the reverse complement.
GAACGACTGCGAGCGCTGGCCTGCGCCTCCTGTGCCCTGCGGAGGGAGAGGCACACGGCCCCCGGGATCCCAGTTTTCCATTAATCTTTGGAAATGCCTCCAACTCTTAAGAGTCTGGGCAGGCAAAGGACTTGCCTGAGGAAGGGTAAGGAATGTTTATTTCTGCTGTGTCAGGTCTGTTGTGTGCAGAGCAGTGTTTTTTCCCTGTACTTTGATTGTTTTCCATAAAATCAGTGTTATTTTATAAACATTAGCCTAGTGGCTGACTCTTTGCTTTGCATTTTGAAAGTTTCTCCCTGGACTTTGTGTTGCAAAATTGTGTAGCTGTGGATATAATACAAAAATATGTAAAGTAACGTTAAAAGTAATGTTAAGCCAAAATGAAGTAAAGATGTAATATATGAAAGCACACGTACCGTGTTTAACACACCACACTTTGCCTGAGTGTTGCAGCATATACAGAAAATATCATGACACTTTGGTGTTATCTTGAATACGTAGGGAGTGATGTGTTTAAATCATCAGTATCAGTTTCAAAATGACGCACATAGAAATATTTTTATTTCCATTAAAAGAAACACCTACAAAGTCAGTGACTGAAGTAGGTTAGTGGAAATTGTTTTGTACTGGTTTTCATGGGCTTTTTGCTTTGCCTTTGATGTAACATTCAGTAGTGTTTACAGAAATAGCTAGGCTCACAAATAATTTATGTCCCGTTGATCTTTTAGGTGATCCTGATTTAAGGAAAAAATTTTGTGGTCATTTTTTCTGCTCCCCATGTGGTTCTGTTGTTTGGAGGGTTTTTTTTTTTCTGCTAAAACTTTGCTTAGCAGTGAAAGAGAAGAAATTTGGTTTTTGTTTTTGAGTGGGAAGGGTAAGCTAAGGATTGCATTTCCAGTGCAGCAACTATTAGCAATAGATTTGAGGTGAGAACTGCTGACTATCGATGCTGCCTGGCAGGGAGCTGGAGGTGCCCTCTGATGCACAGGACTAACATGGCTACCGTGGCTTCTGGTAAGCTGGCCAAACATCTGGCCAGCTCGGGGCAGCAGACTTGGCCAGGCGGCCTTCGTCTTCAAAAGGTCTCGGTAGATGGGGGCTAAGTGCTTGCAAATCTCAGGTCTTAAGTGGTTTTCATATTTATTCCAGGCAAAAAGCAGTTGAGGCGTAAAAGAAAATTCTGCACAAGGATTGCTTTAGAAATACAAGTTAAAGAAGTGCCGGGACACGACATGATTATATTTTCTTGGAGTAGCATGTGATAGTATTAGAGCAAAACGTAATTGTAATAAACAATTATAAATATAATTTTTCACTTGAATAAGATTTTTCATTGAAAACACCTGCTTTTTCTAATAAAATTTAGAGAATTAAAATCCACAGGAACAAAAACAGATCTCCAGTTTCTTATAAAGTGAGCACATGTTGACTACGCTACTTTCGCCTGAACTGCAAAATCCTGTTATAATCTATTATGAGTATGCTCCCAGTTAGAAAGATAAAAACCAGAACCAAAGAAAAAAAACTTTTATGGAGTTTAGAAAGCACATAAAATGACCTGAATATAGAGAGGCACAACCGAGTAGCGTTCAGCCCTGACACAGCCAGCTCACCAGCATGCTCCGGTCCAAATTCACCCCTATTCCCATAGCAGTGAACTGTTGCGAGCACGTTTAATTCCTGTTGTTTAGATTTGGTGAGTTTTGATGAAATATATTTTGATCGGGGAAATGAAGCCGATGCAATCTTTGGTTTGTTGCCCCTTCAGGAAGGAAAGGACGGGGTCCCACGGAAGGTTAACTCCAAGCATGCGGGTTTTGTGATTGATGGTATTTCATTCTTGATCCAGTGCTAGCAGCAATCAGGAGCTCTAATTTAGACTATACTTATCTCCCCCTCCAACAGGCATCTGTGTCTTCTGAACTTACAGGAATAAATTTACACAGGCGCGAACAGTAAGTTGCAGGAGTTTCAACTGTGCCAAGGTAAAAAGCAGAACTTTAAACCAAGCCACTTTTTAGGCAAGATGGCTTTGTAACAGCTGAGCCAGCCAAAGAGACCACCGCGTGACATTTGACAAATGTATTAACTTTTAACACCTTTAAATGTACTGACTTGTCCTATCTAACCACGTGAGGTGGAACGGTGCCGCGCGGTGCATACCATCCATAGCAGCATGCGAGAACATTTTCCGTGGTGCCTTGATATCTGCTATCAGGTTGGCTGGCAGATACACTCAGACTCGGTTGACAGCGACTATCTGAAATAGTGAGAACTGGTAAACGCATCAAAAGGGTTCGTAACATTTCGGCATTTTAAAACATCTTCCTGCTATATTTTTAGGAGCAGAGGAATGAGTTGTGACAATCCTTTAGACCCACCTTGGTGCTCAGAAATACCTATGGACCTGAGCAAGGTAGTTATTTAATTAAGCGGTGAGATGGGGTATGGAACCAATACCTCAAAGCACTTGAGCACGACTAATTTTAAGCATGTGAATATTGTGCTTGTACTTGGCTGTTGTCAGCCGTGTTGGGATGGCAGACTGTCGAGCTGATAAACCGTAGCTACTGGGGTCAGCTGAGGGCCTAAAGTTAAGCATGAGCTTAAGCATCTTTCTCTGCTGGTGCCAGCAATGGAGTGGGAATACTGTCCTGGAGCATTATGGCCTCTGTCGGGATGGCTGTCTTGCAGTTCATATGTGCTTTTTTACAGCACTGCAGATTTAACTCTTCTCACTTGGCCTTGTGCTTTGTCATCTCTCATTATTTTTCCAGTATTGTTATTTTAAAATTAACTGCAGCCAGTTTCTTGTTAGCTGAGTGTAGGTATATGCCATTTTGCTCCAGATACATTAGAATACTCATAAAATCTGTCTTATTTTTATTTCCAAACGTCTTTTCACCTGCAGTCTATATAGAGCATTCTTTGTCTGCTCTTCGCTTTTTATCAGTAGATAGTGTTAAGTTGCTTCGAGAAGGAAAAGATGCGCTATTGAGTAAGTAGGTCATGGGAACAGCCAAATGATGGTGTTTCTGCAAAGAAAGGAAGAGGAGAGTTAGGACTGGAAGTGGAAAGCTGCTCTGCAGGAAGATAGGCATCTCCTGGGATGGAGGGACGTGCGCTGCCCGCGGCGTTTGGCTCAGCAGAGTGCTGTGCTGCCAGTCACGCTCCCTGAGATCATCCACTCCATCAGTTTCCTGCAGACATCCAGTTCAGAGATCTACTCCCATGGATTGCCTTTCCTAAAGCTTCTACTTTTTTGCTACATTCAAATGTACAAAACCTGGTAATGCGCAGTAGTGGAGGAAAAATTGTCTGTGAGAATGAGTCTCTCCCCACCCAAAAGAGCCTCGGTCGCTTTTGCAAATTGGTCGTGAGAGTGGAGGTAACTCACTGGAATGCACAAGGTGTAACGGTGGGAAGTTTCTGGGAGACGGAAGTGTAATAAGTGCTGTAAAAAAACTGTGGCTGATTTTCTTCTCTTTCGGCACTCAGGTTGCAGCCTAGGGCTTTGTTCTCAAAGTCATTGGCCAAGTGCTGTGTTCTTGATGTGTCATTTTTATTTGAATTATGCAAAATCTTTCTGATAAATGTGTACACAGTGATTGTCAAAAGTTGTGTAAACTCAAGCTATTATGATGCTAGGCAAATCTTTCCCTTCATTTTTCTTAAAATTTTCTTCTTGTTACCCTACTTAGAAAAAGGTTCACTTTGTTCCTAAAAAATAAAATAAAGACTAATGGTGTTACCTAGGCCATTCAAGAATGGAAGAATGGAACGGTACTTAGACTAATCTGCAAGCTTTTAAAAGTACGGAATAAAAATTTGCAAAATTTTTAAGCAAGTTGCTTTTTTGGGGAAGCTTTTGTAATTTTTTCCTATGCTCTATACCAGTTACAAGCATCATCCGTGTCTGTGGGATGGGGGGAGGTCTGAACTGTTGACAGTATCTGCAGAAAAGAGCTTTGCAGTTGGCTTAGTTCATACATTTTTTAAACAGAGGCTGCAGTTGGAAGAATATAATATTGTAGGCCAGATGTGGCTGAATATGTACGTGTGACGAAATGGGCTTAAATGGTCAATGGCTAATTTACGTGGTCATAGATTGCAGTATCTTGTATAATTAGGCGATAGTGTTTAGAACGTTCCCATGGGAAAGATGTCTTTACCTTAGCCAGTTAAATTGCTCCACAACAGAGGAACTTGAAAACTCCTTGACCGGGAGTCAGCGTTGTGCAGAATTTGTGCCACGGCTTTCTGGGCTGGGCTGAGGTGGCTGCAGGGTCGGTGGCCCAGAGAGAAGGAAACCTGGGGATTTGGAAACTGTACCACATTTTGACTGTATTTTAGGAATCGTTTCACCTGACGCTATGAAAAAACAGTAATCCTTAAAGAGCCCGTGGGGAAGAGAAATGGTCTTTTTTCAATGTTACCCCATTTTTTTCTCTTGTTTCACATTTACATTTTAAATAGATTTAACATTTCAACAGTTTTTGTCAGAGATTTTAAATAATTACTACATCGAGCTAAAAATGAATTTTTAACCTCTTTTCTTCGGAAGCAAAGAACATGTAAATTTACAGTTATATTCCTGGCCCGGTGCCGAAACATCTCTTTTGTTATCGTGAAGGAAAATAGAGAGGTTTGATTAAAACCTTGCTCAGTAATTAAATGTCTGTAGTTTTTCTCCTGTAGACATTGTTCCATTTTGGTGGTGCTTGTTGTAAGGCTCCATGGAATTTTAATAAATCCCTCAAATGAACCCCCAGACGATTTTCAGGATTTTTATACTACATTAGCAATTACAGAAATACACTGCAAAAATAATAAACGCCTGTTAATTGCAAGCATTTAATTGTGTAGATTATTAGTTTAGCATGAAGAGCAAATGACGGGCTAGATTCTGCTGTCTGTTGCAGAAGTCTTGCACATATTTTTAAGTTCTGTAAGTAATTTCATTTTGGGGTAATGAATGATGCATCTGGTACTTGGATCTTAAACTGAACACTTGCTGAACAAATTTATTAATACGCAGCCCTGTTCAGCGCTACCTACTCAACACTGCTGCTGAAAACTGTAACTCTGAGAGACCTACTCGCTTGCTCTGGAGTTTAATGACGTTTTAAGCTCCGTGATGTGTAAAGGTTGTAAAATATCTTGTATTTAATGGGGCATTCAGGAGGTGTGGAGGATTAAGGCTACTTTTGTGCAGAAGGAGCTGGGAAAAAAATGCGAATACAAGGAGGAGGAATGCCGTAGGGGAGCCTGTGATTTCTTTGGGGTGGAAGTGGGGACTTATGAGCTAAAATTAACTAGAACTTTTTCAAATTTTGCTTACACTTGCAGACCCCATTAAATATCTATAGGATGTCTTTTGACGGTGAAAAAGCCCCATCTTTCCTATACCCAGAGCTTGTAGGCAGCAGTGCTTCATCTCAATTTTTAATTTGCTCCAAAGAAAAAACTACTTCTGGATAGAGCATTGTCTCGAAAGGGTTTCAGAGACCTAGGAGCTGCACCAGGGGTGAGAGCTGATGCCTCCTTTCCTGGGGTCTTCCATGCTTTCCAACTTGAACTTGCAAGAGATCACTATTTTTTTTATCCTTCTAGTTCACCCCAGGCTGCACCCCACCGGCTGCCACCTTCTCCCTCAGCTTCTCTTCTGCCGTTGTGTGCTGCTGGGTGTCATTTCTGGGGCTCCTCTCCCCTGCTTCTGCCTTTCCTGGCACAGGATCATGCTTTTCTTCCATTTTCTCTTCTCTTTTGTGCTTTTTCTCCTGCTCATATAAAGCTGCTGGAGGACTGCATAATTTTTGTAGGTTTGCGTGCATTCTGTAGTGTCTTCCATCCATTTTGCTGCAGACATAACCCCCATGGTGAGTCACTCAATTTGTATTCCTGTGTTTCCTTGAGCTTCAAGTGGAGAAGAAACCCTTCAACCTTCCAGTTCTCTTTTACAGAAACAACTGAAAACTGAATTATTTAAAGGAGGAAAACCAAATCCTGGCATGCAACCTTGTGAGGGAAACTGGAAAACTCTGTACAAGCAGCGGCAGTTGCTGAGGAGAATGAGCTCTTGCAAAGATGACAGCAAAGTGCATAGAAATTAAGCGTCAGCAAAGTGAGAAAATTGATCAATCAGGCTGGGGCAATCCCAAGCACAAATACAGGCTGAGCAGAGAATGGATTGAGAGCAGCCCGGAGGAGAAGGACCTGGGGGTGCTGGTTGAGAATCATGGAATCATAGAATCGGTGAGGTTGGAAGGGACCTTTAAGATCATCAAGTCCAACCATTAACCTGCCCTGACAAAAACCCCTTCTAAACCATGTCCCTAAGCACCTCATCTACCCTTTTCTTAAACACCTCCAGGGATGGGGAATCCACC